>JZKD02S1795127.1:19870-41796 GCA_000966675.3 Picea glauca | reverse complement strand
TAGTTTATCAGGCCATTAAACCTTCAGGAACAATCTTCAGCATTTATAACTAATACCAACAAGAACAAAAGACATTTCGATTCCAATGGGTTTTCTGAGCTCTCGTTCGGCTCTGTAATTTTTGTGTTTTGGAAGCTTTCATTTTCGGCACTTTGGGATTTTGGAACTTCGGGTTTTTGTACCTTGGGACTTCAGGTTTCGGGGTTTCAGAGTCTCGGTACTGGAGAACTACCATTCAACTCTCCTTTCCAACCCCCGACTTCCAAAATTTTGTTTTACCTTATTCTTCGGGTCTACAGCACAACTGTCACCCTTTACCAAAGTGATGCGTGGCATGTTTAAGAGGATCCTCATCACGTTCGGTGACATCATTAGGGTCCCACCACTCTCGCTTCTCTTTTCGACCCTCTGACATGCGGTACATCTCCATGTGTCCACATCCATTCCTAGAAAAATCCAACGATCAGATCTTTCTCACATCAAACGATCGTTAAAGATCCGGAGATTCCCCAAAGGAATCTCATCCGTTCATCAGGACTTAGCCACATGCTAACGTCTTGACAGTATGGTCAAGATTTATCATGATGAGAGTCCTAGTTCTTTTTCAACGAAACTGTCGAATCCCCGATTTTCCGAAATGGGTAATCTCTCAACACGTGGCCATCTCAAATCGGACGGCCCACGACTGCTCTGGGGTTTCCACCATGGAAAGTCCCGATCCTTTTGGGGTTTTGGGTTTCCAAACGCTGATGTACTCTAACTCCCGTTATCCCTCCAGGCTAGACTCGTGGTTCACACGACCTCCCCTTATATGACCACAGTCATACCTCCTATCGGGGTTTCAGACTTTCCAATGCCGAAACACATATGTCCTCAGGATTCACGAAACACTGAACCCCGATATGTCGATGGCCTCCCGATCTCGCCCACATGTCCTAACTGATGGATGGCTTAGATTTTTCCCAGGAATTTTACCATGAAAATTCCCGACCTCCTTCGTGACTCCCAATATCGCGATTCCCGATTTCTCGAAATGGAAAATCTCACGACACGTGTCCTCCATCTTTCAGATGGTCTAGATCTATTTCAGAGCTTTCTCCCCTAGTCTCTGAGGTTTAAACTTCAAACATATCCCGACAGATCCAATGGATTATGGGTTTTCCAGTCGAGATTTGACGGCTCAGATGGTTCCTAACCAATTCGGAATTTCACGTATCGTGATTTCCACATTCCTGTGTATTTCAAAAGGAATTTTAATCCCTATGTACATTTTTCTAGATCCGATGGTCATAAGGGCTCGCCTTCCCTCTTGAACAGATCCTAAGGTTCTAACACCATTGGTGTAGAGACTTGTCTCCCTGTGGCCATAGACCACACCAACTGCGGTTTCACTCGCCGCTATACTTCCTGATCTCATAAGAACAGTCAAGCAACTACTTGACACTCTGGAACAAACCAAGGTCCAAAATTGGTCCTACAGACCCAATTTCCCTTCACATTCTCGGTGCAAAGACCACTCCACTGGCCCATCTAGGCTCAATGTCAAAACCTGGCTCTGATACCAATTTGTAGCACACCCATTTCGGAACTTTGGGCTTACTCGTGCTCTTATACCCATTTGTACACACCATTTGTACAAAGCTCATACAAATATCATATATCCCATGCATTTAAACAATTAAACACATTTAACTCAGAGTAAAACATATCATTACTACTATAATTAAACAATCCATAGCATTGCATACTATTTCGTATACACAGCAGAAAACATGATAACATTTACAGTAGAGACATGATAAAATGTGATAAAACATAGTTAGACACTTATCTTGTAACAATGGTGGGATCCACCAACCAAATGTAGGCCTTCCATGAACCTCCCAGCCTTAGACCGCATTGCTCATCAACTTAGAAGTGGGTCACCCTCGAGCTGGGACTAAGCTCCACCCCAAGGAAAGGAATCTAGGCTCAGGCTGAGGTTACAGGGAAAACAGTCACACACAACCACAAGGACGGAATGCTCTCCCATGAATATCCCACGCTCACTACCCACAGACCCTCATTCCCCACATGCCTGTTCCACCCCAGGAGAATGCACCTTCTCTGTCACTTGGGCAGTCCTTCGGCTGCCAATCTCCCTTACCTTGGGTTACAGGAATAGACCAGACCAGAAGTCTCTGGGCTCTATGGTAGCTACAGGGTTCCTTCCAGGAGTTCTCTCCTTCCCCCGCGCACTCTCTCACCTGGAGGGAGTTGTTCATAGGCCAAAAAGCCTCACACAGTCCAGTACTGCGTAGTCTCAACAATCCCACGGGAAATCAGACACAGGCTTTCCAAAAATGGGTTCGACAATCACAGGATGGATTCATAGTCACAGCTTTGGAACAAGGAATGCTCGCATAGTCTCGCTCAGCTTTCCCGAACAAGCAAAGACTCTTCCCCGAATTCAACATAGGCTTCTCATAGGTTGGGTTTACACGCACAGGATTTCTCAGAATCAGAAACGGACATTCGAGTCACAGGGTGTCCCGAAGGTTCTCTACAGGAGTCGGGTTAGTCAAAATACTCAGAGCTCCGTACGCATTCAGACAATCTAGTGGAATGGGAATGGCACCTTCTCACGGCTCACCCTGGTCATTTTATTCGCATGCACTAGGGTTGACACTTGTCACCCATGGAACTGCATGTGTTCCACCAGCACACTTTCCTCCCACCACTTGATAATTCACGTGTGCTTCATAAAGGACTTAGGATAAAAACATATGATGCACATATCTTTTAGAATAATATTAAAATATTATTCCCAGGCTTAAGCCCCCCCTAGGCTTAGCCCCTAGGCTCAACACTTAGCCCCTTTCCCACCTTCCAGCCCCTAATTCCTTAGCCACTCTGTGGATGCTCAGTCCCCCTTCACTCATTCATCGTGGTCGGTGTGCACCTGGTGGTGTTTATATTTTATTAAGTGTTCTCAATGATTACATATACAACAGCAGGCTCCTGGCCTTCAATACTCAGGCTCCCTGGCCTAACAACACATAAGCCTCCATCTTATGAAAACTTGTCTCACTAGCCTATAAAACATGATTACAATTCCTTTCCAAACATGGTTTACAATAGGGCTCGGCCTTGGGGACACTACAGGCTAGGTTAGCCGATACCCAGTTCGAGATTAGATCTAGACCTCCTGTGGTTTGGACACCAACATTGATCTAGAAGGTTAAGAGAGTTGACAATGTTGTATCTGGAGTAGTATATCATTGGTTTGATAGTACCATTGGAGTTTATATCACTGAATTTGCTACTGATAGGGTAGAATCATATAGCCAAGCTGAGAGATACTTTTTCAAAGGACCCAAAGGAAAATGTTTTCACTTTCTGAAGCTAAGAATTAAGATGTTGTTGCATGAAAAGAACATCTTGAAGATACAGTAGATTGGCTAGACCTAAAAAGGATAATGTTCAGAAATTTAGACACTGACATCGACACAAAAGTTGGACATATGCACAGTGGAAGAGTATTTAGAGGGGTTCACCTTGAGAACCTATTTAAGAAAAACTACAGAGAAGAGGGTTTCTAGAGTGGAGAAGAGAGAGATCTAACCAACAAAGAACATTCAGAACCCACCATAATAGAAGAAGGGGAAGCTAAAGAACTTCGCNGATTTTTCCCAGGAATTTTACCATGAAAATTCCCGACCTCCTTCGTGACTCCCGATATCGCGATTCCCGATTTCCCGAAATGGAAAATCTCACGACACGTGTCCTCCATCTTTCAGATGGTCTAGATCTATTTCAGAGCTTTCGCCCCTAGTCTCTGAGGTTTAAACTTCGAACATATCCCAACAGATCCAATGGATTATGGGTTTTCCAGTTGAGATTTGACGGCTCAGATGGTTCCTAACCAATTCGGAATTTCGCGTATCGTGATTTCCACATTCCTGTGTATTTCAAAAGAAATTTTAATCCCTATGCACATTTTTCTAGATCCGACGGTCACAAGGGCTCGCCTTCCCTCCTGAACAGATCCTAAGGTTCTAACACCATTGGTGTAGAGACTTGTCTCCCTGTGGCCATAGACCACACCAGCTGCGGTTTCACTCGCCGCTATACTTCCTGATCTCATAAGAACAGTCAAGCAACTACTTGACACTCCGGAACAAACCAAGGTCCAAAATTGGTCCTATAGACCCAATTTCCCTTCACATTCTTGGTGCAAAGACCACTCCACTGGCCCATCTAGGCTCAATGTCGAAACCTGGCTCTGATACCAATTTGTAGCACACCCATTTCAGAACTTTGGGCTTACTCGTGCTCTGATACCCATTTGTACACACCATTTGTACAAAGCTCATACAAATATCATATATCCCATGCATTTAAACAATTAAACACATTTAACTCAGAGTAAAACATATCATTACTACTATAATTAAACAATCCATAGCATTSCATAYTAWTTCGTATACACAGCRGAAAACATGATAACATTTACAGTAGAGACATGATAAAATGTGATAAAACATAGTTAGACACTTATCTTGTAACAATGGTGGGATCCACCAACCAAATGTAGGCCTTCCATGAACCTCCCAGCCTTAGACCGCATTGCTCATCAACTTAGAAGTGGGTCACCCTCGAGCTGGGACTAAGCTCCACCCCAAGGAAAGGAATCTAGGCTCAGGCTGAGGTTACAGGGAAAACAGTCACACACAACCACAAGGACGGAATGCTCTCCCATGAATATCCCACGCTCACTACCCACAGACCCTCATTCCCCACATGCCTGTTCCACCCCAGGAGAATGCACCTTCTCTGTCACTTGGGCAGTCCTTCGGCTGCCAATCTCCCTTACCTTGGGTTACAGGAATAGACCAGACCAGAAGTCTCTGGGCTCTATGGTAGC
Organism: Picea glauca; assembly: GCA_000966675.3. Lineage (NCBI taxonomy): Eukaryota > Viridiplantae > Streptophyta > Pinopsida > Pinales > Pinaceae > Picea > Picea glauca. The sequence goes on along the minus strand of JZKD02S1795127.1, from coordinate 36,890 downwards.
TACAGGGTTCCTTCCAGGAGTTCTCTCCTTCCCCCGCGCACTCTCTCACCTGGAGGGAGTTGTTCATAGGCCAAAAAGCCTCACACAGTCCAGTACTGCGTAGTCTCAACAATCCCACGGGAAATCAGACACAGGCTTTCCAAAAATGGGTTCGACAATCACAGGATGGATTCATAGTCACAGCTTTGGAACAAGGAATGCTCGCATAGTCTCGCTCAGCTTTCCCGAACAAGCAAAGACTCTTCCCCGAATTCAACATAGGCTTCTCATAGGTTGGGTTTACACGCACAGGATTTCTCAGAATCAGAAACGGACATTCGAGTCACAGGGTGTCCCGAAGGTTCTCTACAGGAGTCGGGTTAGTCAAAATACTCAGAGCTCCGTACGCATTCAGACAATCTAGTGGAATGGGAATGGCACCTTCTCACGGCTCACCCTGGTCATTTTATTCGCATGCACTAGGGTTGACACTTGTCACCCATGGAACTGCATGTGTTCCACCAGCACACTTTCCTCCCACCACTTGATAATTCACGTGTGCTTCATAAAGGACTTAGGATAAAAACATATGATGCACATATCTTTTAGAATAATATTAAAATATTATTCCCAGGCTTAAGCCCCCCCTAGGCTTAGCCCCTAGGCTCAACACTTAGCCCCTTTCCCACCTTCCAGCCCCTAATTCCTTAGCCACTCTGTGGATGCTCAGTCCCCCTTCACTCATTCATCGTGGTCGGTGTGCACCTGGTGGTGTTTATATTTTATTAAGTGTTCTCAATGATTACATATACAACAGCAGGCTCCTGGCCTTCAATACTCAGGCTCCCTGGCCTAACAACACATAAGCCTCCATCTTATGAAAACTTGTCTCACTAGCCTATAAAACATGATTACAATTCCTTTCCAAACATGGTTTACAATAGGGCTCGGCCTTGGGGACACTACAGGCTAGGTTAGCCGATACCCAGTTCGAGATTAGATCTAGACCTCCTGTGGTTTGGACACCAACATTGATCTAGAAGGTTAAGAGAGTTGACAATGTTGTATCTGGAGTAGTATATCATTGGTTTGATAGTACCATTGGAGTTTATATCACTGAATTTGCTACTGATAGGGTAGAATCATATAGCCAAGCTGAGAGATACTTTTTCAAAGGACCCAAAGGAAAATGTTTTCACTTTCTGAAGCTAAGAATTAAGATGTTGTTGCATGAAAAGAACATCTTGAAGATACAGTAGATTGGCTAGACCTAAAAAGGATAATGTTCAGAAATTTAGACACTGACATCGACACAAAAGTTGGACATATGCACAGTGGAAGAGTATTTAGAGGGGTTCACCTTGAGAACCTATTTAAGAAAAACTACAGAGAAGAGGGTTTCTAGAGTGGAGAAGAGAGAGATCTAACCAACAAAGAACATTCAGAACCCACCATAATAGAAGAAGGGGAAGCTAAAGAACTTCGCAAAAGTGAGCTAGAAACCTCGAGAACTACACAGATTACTGAAGTAAGTAACATTAACCTTCCTATTGTTTCAATATCACCAAGAAGCCAAAATAGCCAGAACCACTAGAGTCTTCAAAGTGTTGTTACTAGCAACTCATCCTACACTCAGAAAGGATGTCTAGGGAAATCTATGGCAGATGAGATGAGGCTCCCTATCTTCAAGGGAGATGGATCTGAGGATCCTGATCAACAGTGGTTCCTATGTGAGGTCGTGTGGAGTATTAAAAGTATCACTGACGAAGCCATCAAGAGAACCCAGTTTGACACTACGCTAAGGGACCGCGCGCTGAGTTGGTACATAAAAATTGTCCAAGGAGTGGCGCATCCTAAGCCACTGAATGAGATCAAGAATGCATTGATTGAAGATTTTAAGAAACCTAAGTCAGAGTCACAATGTATTGCAGAGATAAAAGAGATCAAACAAAAGGTAGTAGAACCTATTTGGGAGTTCGACTAGAGATTCAAGACCCTAACAGGTCGATTAACTTTTCAAATCCCCGATGAATAGAACAAAGAATGGTTCATCATGGAACTGTTACCACACATCAGAGTCCCTCTGATATAGTAGAATATTTGGAGATTTCCATGAAGCTTGAATCATCAGCTATGGGAGATTCTACCTCAGTCATGAGCCAGATCTTGAGCCAACTGACTAGTTTGTCTCTACAGGTCGAGGATATGAATAAGGACAAGGGGAAGGACAAAAGAGAAGATATATAGTGTGTAAGATGAAGATTCGAAGGTCATGATAAGGAACACTTTCCCTTATTTCATGAGTATTTGGCCTCAGGAGTGTCAAGCCCCTTGAAGCAAGTTACCCTACCCTGGTGCAATGTATGCAAAAATAGGCATCGCCTAGGTGAGTGCTATTACATGCAGAAGTATGTTCAGACAACCACAAACTTGTATTTCACATTTTGTAAATCAGTGGGGCATGATAATCAAGATTGTAGAGCTTACGATTTCAAGCATGAGAGGTCGAGGGACATATACAACATTCAAGGTGAAGTACAACAAGAAGGAAACACTCTGCAGTACAACTCTCCAGGGAGAGGAAACTTCAATCCTCATATTTTATACAGATGATGAGGAGGAGGAGGAGGTATGGGCTGAGGCTAAGGATAGATAATCTATTATAACTGCGCACAGCCAGGACACTTGGCAAGGGATTGTCAGAATTCTTGCACAACCTGCAGTTATTGTAACTCTTTCGAGTATGTCATTGAAGAATGCCCTGTGCTACTGGCTAAGCTTCAGGAAAGACGAGGCCCCAGCAGAACCCACAGGTGAAAATGATANACAGTAGAGACATGATAAAATGTGATAAAACATAGTTAGACACTTATCTTGTAACAATGGTGGGATCCACCAACCAAATGTAGGCCTTCCATGAACCTCCCAGCCTTAGACCGCATTGCTCATCAACTTAGAAGTGGGTCACCCTCGAGCTGGGACTAAGCTCCACCCCAAGGAAAGGAATCTAGGCTCAGGCTGAGGTTACAGGGAAAACAGTCACACACAACCACAAGGACGGAATGCTCTCCCATGAATATCCCACGCTCACTACCCACAGACCCTCATTCCCCACATGCCTGTTCCACCCCAGGAGAATGCACCTTCTCTGTCACTTGGGCAGTCCTTCGGCTGCCAATCTCCCTTACCTTGGGTTACAGGAATAGACCAGACCAGAAGTCTCTGGGCTCTATGGTAGCTACAGGGTTCCTTCCAGGAGTTCTCTCCTTCCCCCGCGCACTCTCTCACCTGGAGGGAGTTGTTCATAGGCCAAAAAGCCTCACACAGTCCAGTACTGCGTAGTCTCAACAATCCCACGGGAAATCAGACACAGGCTTTCCAAAAATGGGTTCGACAATCACAGGATGGATTCATAGTCACAGCTTTGGAACAAGGAATGCTCGCATAGTCTCGCTCAGCTTTCCCGAACAAGCAAAGACTCTTCCCCGAATTCAACATAGGCTTCTCATAGGTTGGGTTTACACGCACAGGATTTCTCAGAATCAGAAACGGACATTCGAGTCACAGGGTGTCCCGAAGGTTCTCTACAGGAGTCGGGTTAGTCAAAATACTCAGAGCTCCGTACGCATTCAGACAATCTAGTGGAATGGGAATGGCACCTTCTCACGGCTCACCCTGGTCATTTTATTCGCATGCACTAGGGTTGACACTTGTCACCCATGGAACTGCATGTGTTCCACCAGCACACTTTCCTCCCACCACTTGATAATTCACGTGTGCTTCATAAAGGACTTAGGATAAAAACATATGATGCACATATCTTTTAGAATAATATTAAAATATTATTCCCAGGCTTAAGCCCCCCCTAGGCTTAGCCCCTAGGCTCAACACTTAGCCCCTTTCCCACCTTCCAGCCCCTAATTCCTTAGCCACTCTGTGGATGCTCAGTCCCCCTTCACTCATTCATCGTGGTCGGTGTGCACCTGGTGGTGTTTATATTTTATTAAGTGTTCTCAATGATTACATATACAACAGCAGGCTCCTGGCCTTCAATACTCAGGCTCCCTGGCCTAACAACACATAAGCCTCCATCTTATGAAAACTTGTCTCACTAGCCTATAAAACATGATTACAATTCCTTTCCAAACATGGTTTACAATAGGGCTCGGCCTTGGGGACACTACAGGCTAGGTTAGCCGATACCCAGTTCGAGATTAGATCTAGACCTCCTGTGGTTTGGACACCAACATTGATCTAGAAGGTTAAGAGAGTTGACAATGTTGTATCTGGAGTAGTATATCATTGGTTTGATAGTACCATTGGAGTTTATATCACTGAATTTGCTACTGATAGGGTAGAATCATATAGCCAAGCTGAGAGATACTTTTTCAAAGGACCCAAAGGAAAATGTTTTCACTTTCTGAAGCTAAGAATTAAGATGTTGTTGCATGAAAAGAACATCTTGAAGATACAGTAGATTGGCTAGACCTAAAAAGGATAATGTTCAGAAATTTAGACACTGACATCGACACAAAAGTTGGACATATGCACAGTGGAAGAGTATTTAGAGGGGTTCACCTTGAGAACCTATTTAAGAAAAACTACAGAGAAGAGGGTTTCTAGAGTGGAGAAGAGAGAGATCTAACCAACAAAGAACATTCAGAACCCACCATAATAGAAGAAGGGGAAGCTAAAGAACTTCGCCAAAGTGAGCTAGAAACCTCGAGAACTACACAGATTACTGAAGTAAGTAACATTAACCTTCCTATTGTTTCAATATCACCAAGAAGCTAGAATAGCCAGAACCACCAGAGTCTTCAAAGTGTTGTTACTAGCAACTCATCCTACACTCAGAAAGGATGTCTAGGGAACTCTATGGCAGATGAGATGAGGCTCCCTATCTTCAAGGGAGATGGATATGAGGATCCTGATCAACAGTGGTTCCTATGTGAGGTCGTGTGGAGTATTAAAAGTATCACTGACGAAGCCATCAAGAGAACCCAGTTCGACACTACGCTAAGGGACCACGCGCTGAGTTGGTACATAAAAATTGTCCAAGGAGTGGCGCATCCTAAGCCACTGAATGAGATCAAGAATGCATTGATTGAAGATTTTAAGAAACCTAAGTCAGAGTCACATTGTATTGCAGAGATAAAAGAGATCAAACAAAAGGTAGTAGAACCTGTTTGGGAGTTCGACCAGAGATTCAAGACCCTAACAGGTTGATTAACTTTTCAAATCCCCGATGAATAGAACAAAGAATGGTTCATCATGGAACTGTTACCACACATCAGATTCCCTCTGATATAGTAGAATATTTGGAGATTTCCATGAAGCTTGAATCATCAGCTATGGGAGATTCTACCTCAGTCATGAGCCAGATCTTGAGCCAACTGACTAGTTTGTCTCTACAGGTCGAGGATATGAATAAGGACAAGGGGAAGGACAAAAGAGAAGATATATAGTGTGTAAGATGAAGATTCGAAGGTCATGATAAGGAACACTTTCCCTTATTTCATGAGTATTTGGCCTCAGGAGTGTCAAGCCCCTTGAAGCAAGTTACCCTACCCTGGTGCAATGTATGCAAAAATAGGCATCGCCTAGGTGAGTGCTATTACATGCAGAAGTATGTTCAGACAACCACAAACTTGTATTTCACATTTTGTAAATCAGTGGGGCATGATAATCAAGATTGTAGAGCTTACGATTTCAAGCATGAGAGGTCGAGGGACATATACAACATTCAAGGTGAAGTACAACAAGAAGGAAACACTCTGCAGTACAACTCTCCAGGGAGAGGAAACTTCAATCCTCATATTTTATACAGATGATGAGGAGGAGGAGGAGGTATGGGCTGAGGCTAAGGATAGATAATCTATTATAACTGCGCACAGCCAGGACACTTGGCAAGGGATTGTCAGAATTCTTGCACAACCTGCAGTTATTGTAACTCTTTCGAGTATGTCATTGAAGAATGCCCTGTGCTACTGGCTAAGCTTCAGGAAAGACGAGGCCCCAGCAGAACCCACAGGTGAAAATGATATATGCTGAACCGCGTGGAACAAACCCTAGAGTCCTTGTTATTACTTTAGGAGGTGCAACTATAGGAGAATATAGAACAATCAAAAGAAAGATCACAGAAGAGTCACATATCAGGAAAGCTGTGGAGAAGAATCAGCCTTTCGATGCAAGGAAAGAAAGAAAAATCTTCGAGGAAGAAAGATAGGATTTCAAGGGGGACCAAGTATCCTCATCTAAAATACGACCAGAAATAAAAGAGTATGGAATGCCTCAGACATTTGATCAATCGAATTCACCAAAAGAAGGAAAAGAGGTAAGTAAACTCATCGATTTTTTGTACACTTGTCTTAAGTTAATTTGGGATGAGAATGTTGTGCAACAGTTACAGAACCTAATCAGGCAGTATGAGCTAGGAAAGGTAGACCCCTTATTGAATAGGGAAGTACGTCAGATTGGTAAGAAGAGAAGAACAAACAAAGAATTACATTTGAATGCTCAAATAGGAGAGTATAATATAGACTTAGGAGAGTATGATATAGACTATGTGGTCCTCGACTTAGGGTTAGAGGTCAATGTCATGACGAAGCAAACWWGGGAACTAATGGGAAAACTRAAGTTGATCTATTCCCCTATGAGGMTTAGAATGGCTAATCAGCAAGTTGTTAGCCCATTTGGAYGATTGGAGCATGTCCCTGTGGACATCGACGAAKTTAGGACATTTGCAKATTTTGGGGTAATTGAAATTGTTGATGATATCTWCCCTTGYCGGGMTTTTCTAGGAATTGATTGGGCCTTCAACAATTCTACTATGGTTGATTTAAAGAAAATACACATGACATTTTAAAGAGCTAGCCTTAGGGTCATTCCACTCTTATATCCATATGAGKKTCTACGATATACAGAGCCCATCAGAGAAGAAGACCATGCATATGAGTTGGAAAACATATATAAAGTAAAAACCAGACAACAGGATTATATCAACCCTACTGCYGATGGAAATCTAAGTTGGTGAAGTGACAAYGTGTGTTCATYAGATTCAGAACAGGCATTGGAGAACTRGCAGAACAAGATATATGAAGTATCCGCAAGGAGATGTGCTCGACTGAGCAGAGAAGTTCATTGGATTRGTACAATAATAAGTAACTTGCCTACCTTTGATGGTCCGAACCCTCTAGAAGCCTTCCTCTCATATTTTGAAACAAGTGTACCATCACAACAGAGGTTGTTGGCTATGGATGAGGCTCTAAAAGCTACACCAAAAAGATGGTGGGGGATGCACAAAAGCAATATTATAGATTGGACACAATGATGAACCTTGATGATAATGTGGTTCTCAGCACAAGTAGGAAGCTGCGAAGTGAGGTACACAGATCGAATCTACCCAAAGGACCATGTGTGAAGCTATGAAGAAGCCTGGAGTGACATCCCTCGAGAACAATGGGTACACAGATTCATTAACACACTGGCCACGACCCCTATTAACTGGTACCTTCAAGCAGAATTGTGCCTCATCACTGTATATTGGAAAGGTATGCTTCATAATTTTGTAACCACCTTTTTGTTTGAAAGTGAATTACATTCAGTGGATCAAGCACTACAGATTGTGAGGCAGAAAGTATTTAAGGAGGCATCTAGCCTCCCTTTGGAGCAAGAAGAGGACAAATGGACTGCACCATTCTAGAAACTACAAGAATGTTATAACATTAATTTTGACATAGATGATGATCCGAGGAAGGTAAACATTACTGAGACAGAAGGCCATAGGGATGACTGGGATTTAAGAGTACCAGCAGTACTCTGGTATTATAGAACCACTTGCAAGAAATTAACAATGCAATCCCCTTTCAACTTGGTTTATGGTCTCGAAGGTGTTGTCTCGATGGAGTACTTGGTACCAAGCTTATGAATTGCTGCATTTACAGACATGGATGATACTGGCACCATTCGTGAGAGGCTTTCCTAGCTGGTTGAACTAGAAGAAAACATATTTATTGCAAGATTCCATCAACAGGTATAGAAGGAAAGAGAGAAGGCCTATCATGATAGACACATCAAGAAGAAGGCATTTAAGCAACGTGATTTAATACTAGTGTATGACAGTAAATTTATAAGACATACAGGGAAGTTTAGAATGCATTCGTTTGGACCATATGAGATTGCCTATGTTACAGAAGGAGGATATGCACAGCTGAAGACATTGAAGGGAGAATGTAAAGAAGGATTAGTGAATGGGAGTCAGCTAAAGTTGTATTATGACAACCAGCTACCTCACAGCTCTCAGCAAAAGTAATGAGAAAAGGGTCTAGGTACCAGGTGCAGTTGAAAATGGGTACCAGACATAGAAAAGACAGTCTGCACAAGGATGGGAAGGAGGCATAAAGCATAAAGCAAAGGCTGCACTACGTAGTCCAAAGTCGAAGTGAACAGAAGGATTAGATCTGAAGTGCCTTGGGATGAGTCACATGTGAGTGTTGGGGGCCTATTGGCCCTTGGTTATGGAAGGAGGTGAATATCAAAGAAGAAAAGGTCAAACATGAACTGTGTGGGAGACACAGTGATTGTCGCTGGGTCGAAGTAAGAAAAAGAGAAGAAAATCCGAAATGAAGTATGGAAAAGTAAGTCGTTAGATGAGGAGATCAAGGATGAAAAATCAACAAGGAAGATGGATTGAGGACAACTCAGCAAGTAGAGAAAGCCACCATTGGATGCTTTGGAGCACCATGCGAGAAGGGAGGAAGGACAGGCTGGAAAAGCCTTAAAAAGGTAGGTCAAGTTGACCTAGGGTTTTAGACACCTAGGGTTTTGGGTAATTAGGGTTTTGACACCTAGGTTTCGACCTAAGGCTGTCCGTAAGGGACTATAATATATAAATAGAGGTCGAGAGGACCTAGGTCTGGTCGGTACGAGTGTTGGGTATTGATATTGATTGTTGTTGGTTGAGAGATTATTGTACTGTGAGAGAGGGGAGTGTTGAGTGTGAGAGCCTTCTGGTATTGTAAGATATTCTGTTGGGTGCAAAGATAAAGTCCTGCAGTTGGGAGCATAGGAAGGTGGAAGACAGAGAGAAGAAGAGAGAAGATCTGCTGACTAAGAGTGCAGATCAGAACTGTAAGATCTATCTTAATATATCATAAGCACAGTTCTGTGGACGTAGCCATAGAGAGAGGGTGAACCACGTATATTTTGTGTCGTATGTGTGATTGATTCCTGGATCTCTGTCATTGTTATATTGTTATTTGCATTATTGTGTTAGATCAGATTTATAGCTGCGTAGGGTAGATCTAGCTGATGAGAGATATATGAATGTTGCATTATTGTTGTATTAGTTCCACTTGATATTCCAATGGTTGTAGACATCTCTATCCTACAACCCCCTTCTTAGTGGCTTTGCGTGAGACTACATCTGCTTCTCAGGTGTTGCCGAAAGGGCCAGTAGCTAGGGCTTGTTGGTGCACTCTTGGAGTGAACCCTAGGTCTACCCCTATGCCAACATGTGTCATGTTTAATTGTGGATTAGGATTGATGGATTGATGATCAAAGATGTTATTTATTAATCTAGTTGATTTGGATTTGATTGTGTTAGCGGGATGTAGACACCTCCTTGTTCCTTAGAAAACTCATCATCCTTGAGACCTTAAATGGTGAAAATCAATTGGATCTGGGGCTTGAGCATTGCTTATGTGTCCTGTAGGTCCTAATCTTACAGGGAAGGTTGGGTGGGTAGTCATTTTAATATTCATTATTTGTTTGATCATTGGTTGCAAATTGCTTCAATTTGATTGTTATGTGCTAAGCGACGACACCATTTATGTTGTGTGTTTCTATCCTTTTTGTTGATGTGTTGAACACGTCATTATTGATTTTATTGATGAGTAGCTGGTAATGATTTTACTTATGATGCTTGTTGATTATGTGTCATTATTCAAATATGATGATGTCTTGATTATATGTCATTACTAAATATGTTGATGCTTTGGTTGTGATGCTATTTGATTATGATGATGAGGCGATTGTAATTCCTTTATATATGNGTACAATAATAAGTAACTTGCCTACCTTTGATGGTCCGAACCCTCTAGAAGCCTTCCTCTCATATTTTGAAACAAGTGTACCATCACAACAGAGGTTGTTGGCTATGGATGAGGCTCTAAAAGCTACACCAAAAAGATGGTGGGGGATGCACAAAAGCAATATTATAGATTGGACACAATGATGAACCTTGATGATAATGTGGTTCTCAGCACAAGTAGGAAGCTGCGAAGTGAGGTACACAGATCGAATCTACCCAAAGGACCATGTGTGAAGCTATGAAGAAGCCTGGAGTGACATCCCTCGAGAACAATGGGTACACAGATTCATTAACACACTGGCCACGACCCCTATTAACTGGTACCTTCAAGCAGAATTGTGCCTCATCACTGTATATTGGAAAGGTATGCTTCATAATTTTGTAACCACCTTTTTGTTTGAAAGTGAATTACATTCAGTGGATCAAGCACTACAGATTGTGAGGCAGAAAGTATTTAAGGAGGCATCTAGCCTCCCTTTGGAGCAAGAAGAGGACAAATGGACTGCACCATTCTAGAAACTACAAGAATGTTATAACATTAATTTTGACATAGATGATGATCCGAGGAAGGTAAACATTACTGAGACAGAAGGCCATAGGGATGACTGGGATTTAAGAGTACCAGCAGTACTCTGGTATTATAGAACCACTTGCAAGAAATTAACAATGCAATCCCCTTTCAACTTGGTTTATGGTCTCGAAGGTGTTGTCTCGATGGAGTACTTGGTACCAAGCTTATGAATTGCTGCATTTACAGACATGGATGATACTGGCACCATTCGTGAGAGGCTTTCCTAGCTGGTTGAACTAGAAGAAAACATATTTATTGCAAGATTCCATCAACAGGTATAGAAGGAAAGAGAGAAGGCCTATCATGATAGACACATCAAGAAGAAGGCATTTAAGCAACGTGATTTAATACTAGTGTATGACAGTAAATTTATAAGACATACAGGGAAGTTTAGAATGCATTCGTTTGGACCATATGAGATTGCCTATGTTACAGAAGGAGGATATGCACAGCTGAAGATATTGAAGGGAGAATGTAAAGAAGGATTAGTGAATGGGAGTCAGCTAAAGTTGTATTATGACAACCAGCTACCTCGCAGCTCTCAGTAAAAGTAATGAGAAAAGGGTCTAGGTACCAGGTGCAGTTGAAAATGGGTACCAGACATAGAAAAGACAATCTGCACAAGGATGGGAAGGAGGCACAAAGCATAAAGCAAAGGCTGCACTACGTAGTCCAAAGTCGAAGTGAACAGAAGGATTAGATCTGAAGTACCTTGGGATGAGTCACATGTGAGTGTTGGGGGCCTATTGGCCCTTGGTTATGGAAGGAGGTGAATATCGAAGAAGAAAAGGTCAAACATGAACTGTGTGGGAGACACAGTGATTGTCGTTGGGTCGAAGTAAGAAAAAGAGAAGAAAATCCGAAATGAAGTATGGAAAAGTAAGTCGTTAGATGAGGATATCAAGGATGAAAAATCAACAAGGAAGATGGATTGAGGACAACTCATCAAGTAGAGAAAGCCACCATTGGATGCTTTGGAGCACCATGCGAGAAGGGAGGAAGGACAGGCTGGAAAATCCTTGAAAAGGTAGGTCAAGTTGACCTAGGGTTTTAGACACCTAGGGTTTTGGGTAATTAGGGTTTTGACACCTAGGTTTCGACCTAAGGCTGTCCGTAAGGGACTATAATATATAAATAGAGGTCGAGAGGACCTAGGTCTGGTCGGTACGAGTGTTGGGTATTGATATTGATTGTTGTTGGTTGAGAGATTATTGTACTGTGAGAGAGGGGAGTGTTGAGTGTGAGAGCCTTCTGGTATTGTAAGATATTCTGTTGGGTGCAAAGATAAAGTCCTGCAGTTGGGAGCATAGGAAGGTGGAAGACAGAGAGAAGAAGAGAGAAGATCTGCTGACTAAGAGTGCAGATCAGAACTGTAAGATCTATCTTAATATATCATAAGCACAGTTCTGTGGACGTAGCCATAGAGAGAGGGTGAACCACGTATATTTTGTGTCGTATGTGTGATTGATTCCTGGATCTCTGTCATTGTTATATTGTTATTTGCATTATTGTGTTAGATCAGATTTATAGCTGCGTAGGGTAGATCTAGCTGATGAGAGATATATGAATGTTGCATTATTGTTGTATTAGTTCCACTTGATATTCCAATGGTTGTAGACATCTCTATCCTACAACCCCCTTCTTAGTGGCTTTGCGTGAGACTACATCTGCTTCTCAGGTGTTGCCGAAAGGGCCAGTAGCTAGGGCTTGTTGGTGCACTCTTGGAGTGAACCCTAGGTCTACCCCTATGCCAACATGTGTCATGTTTAATTGTGGATTAGGATTGATGGATTGATGATCAAAGATGTTATTTATTAATCTAGTTGATTTGGATTTGATTGTGTTAGCGGGATGTAGACACCTCCTTGTTCCTTAGAAAACTCATCATCCTTGAGACCTTAAATGGTGAAAATCAATTGGATCTGGGGCTTGAGCATTGCTTATGTGTCCTGTAGGTCCTAATCTTACAGGGAAGGTTGGGTGGGTAGTCATTTTAATATTCATTATTTGTTTGATCATTGGTTGCAAATTGCTTCAATTTGATTGTTATGTGCTAAGCGACGACACCATTTATGTTGTGTGTTTCTATCCTTTTTGTTGATGTGTTGAACACGTCATTATTGATTTTATTGATGAGTAGCTGGTAATGATTTTACTTATGATGCTTGTTGATTATGTGTCATTATTCAAATATGATGATGTCTTGATTATATGTCATTACTAAATATGTTGATGCTTTGGTTGTGATGCTATTTGATTATGATGATGAGGCGATTGTAATTCCTTTATATATGATATCGTTGATTCTTGATTTCTATGATTTACATGGTTGACATTAATTTCCTAATGATTTTTTTTTTTTTACCTTTTATGATTTGCTTTCCTATACATAATAGAGGGGTTGTTACATATGGTATAAGAGCGGGTTCAACCCTGTGACTTGGGATCATTACGCCTTCCACTGTATTAAACAATTGATTAGTAATTTATCATTAATTAAATTGAATTCTATCCCTGCAAGTAATCATGGTTAGAGGATGTCACAAAGGAAGATGACGTGGTGCTAGGGGAGGAGGCATGACACCTCCAGTAACATCCATGCTAGAGGGGTCTAACCCCCAAGGAGAATAACAAGTCATTGGAAAGGAGAAGATTGTTGTGGGTGATGTGGGTTGGTTGATGAGGTCCTTTTAGAGGATGTCATAGGCCTTGACCAACCATCTAGATAGAGATGAGGCCAGGGAACTTGTACCCCCTGAGGGTCTATATCGCACCCCATCTGGTACTGGTAAGATTCATAGAGAACTCGAGAACGTGAAGTTTCCATAGCTCTTAGGTGCCATGGATGGCGCAACCACCCAGGCATGGTTGGAAAACATGGTGATGTGATTCTTAATTCACGACTACACCTACAACATGAAAGTACACATGGTGGTCTTTCAGCTAAAGGGGAGTGATCTTCTATGGTGGAAGAAGCTCCTGCCACAACTGAACATGGTCATCGAAGAAGTGTCATCAAATCTATTCGAGGAGTAGTTCTGGGCGAGGTATATGTCATAGGAATTCATTAAGCACTAGCTCAATGAGTTCAATGCCTTGCGCCAGGGTGATCATATGGTTCCCAAGTATGAGGCTTGTTTCATGGAGTTTCTTAGGTATGCTCCTCATCTAAACACCGATAAGCTCAAGGTCAACACATTTTGTTTTGGACTTGACATCAAAATTCCTGCCAAAGTGAGGACCCTAATGCCTTAGACATTGCACGATGTTGTCCAGAAGGCCTTAATAGCTGAGGATGAGCTGATCAATGGGGCTTAGAGTAAGACTCATGTGAGACTGATGGGACAAGTGACATCAGGTGTGAAACAACATCAAATACCAACTAGACATCCATCAAGGTATCGAGGCACTTTGAGAGGATCCATGTTGATGACACCACGATGACTGATGCATCAACAACAAACTCCCTATAGAGGACCACGACACCAATAGTAGTGTCGTATGCAACATCAACAATTCAGACCTGTTCAGCAGAACAGACTAGGGTTCCAAGCTAGTGGGCCATCAACTTCTACTTTGGGAACCAGGAGTACTAGACGAAAGACCATATTCTTGGACACAGTACAGTAGGAGATTTGGGCAAGGCCCACCAAATTCATGCAACGAAGAAAAACTACTAGGTAGGGCACCATTTTACTGTGCTCGAGACATCAGGTACCATCAATGACCATACATTTAGCATTTTGATAGATCCCAGTGCTACAGAGAGATTTGTTTCTGGTGCAACACTAAAACAAATTATAATAAAGGAAATTGAACATGACGAGTTTAGATATTTGGAAATTGTTTCAGGACCCAAGTAGAAGGTTGGAGGAAATGTTACACACTGTAGCCTCAACTTGGGAGATTTTGTAAATATGACCAACCTGTACATCATGATATTAGGATCTTATGACATCATGATTGGTGTGTATTGGTTGGAATTGCATTGTAACAACCCTAGTTGAACAAATGTTTAAGGATTATTAAGTAAAAATTAATTAGGGGATTAATCATCTTAATATGGTATTAATTAAACAAGATAGTTATAATAATACTAATTAAATAATTATTAATTAATTAATGGTTGCAATTTGATTAATTAATTGATTAATTAACTACCTATTACATTTAATAACATGAGTATTAAATTTTATAGATTAATAAGTTATATTGTTTAAATTAAAAGGTTACGTACACGAAAAGGGATAACTTATTAATTTCAAGAGGATGAAATAATAAAGGAAAGGATAAGGGGCATTAATGAGGAGTAGGTAAGGAAGTAAATGCATGAGTCGGTGAAGGAGGAATATGGAGGGGAAGGAGGTTTACGAGAGGATCATTCTACGGGAGATTGGGGATTGATTTTGGGGGCTGTTGGATTTGCAGAGAGGAGTGGAGTTTTGGAGTTGGATTGGATCAGTACAGGCACCGGTTTGCTGGAAGTTTTGGGCACGAGGGATAGGATATCCATATGATATCCTGGAGCTAGGAAGTTACCTAGTTGGCAGGGTGGAACTAGTTTTTGGGCAGTGTTTACACAGTGCAACAGCGATCAACAAGGAAAGCGAACAAACAGAGGGTAGCATCAGACCCAGGTAATTAAAATTGTGTATTGTTTTATTTTTCTATAAAATTTTATTAATTGTGGATAAATCTATATGCGAATGTGCTGCAAATGTGCTCAATTAAAGAATTTTTTTTTGAATTTTACTAATATGCTCAATATAGAGGAATTTTTTATCTTTATTGCAATGTTGTAGAATTAATTGTTGTTAAATAATTAAATTGGCCACTACACATGGTATCAAAGCGTCTTAGTTCGAAATCTGGGCCTATGGGCCAAGTTCCCAAAACTCCAAGCGCTAACTCCAGCCACGCTTAACCTGCAAACAAAACACAGAAATTTTAAAAATAAATAAATGCAATACGAATTTTAACAACTAGGGTTGTTACAGTTAATCAACATCAATTAAATTTGTACAACAATTTTATATTTTTAAATAATTGTAATATATTATATAATTAAAAAAAAATCCAATTTCATTTAACATAAAATGTAATTTAATGATTATGTGTATTTCTAAATAGCTATGATATTTATAATATTTTAAAATAAAATGTAATTTGATACACCTAATAATGTGGAGATGTATTTCCATTTCAAAAATAATGCATTTACTATCATCTTTTGTTTTCTATTTTTTAATAGAGTAATCAGTTTTAAAAAAAAATCGTTTAGCTCAAAATATTTCTCAAAAGTTATAGTTATTTTTCTCGGTAAATTCACTCATTTCGATAGATAAATCATGACGGATTCTACTATAATAGCTACAAGTTCCATATCTATAAGAGCCATTTAAATAAATGAAAAAGCATATGGATTCCAATAAAAAGAAGGGAAACGTGTAGTTGATACATACCTCATTCCTACTTTTTGCTTGACCCTTGGAATTATTATCCAAAGCTCGCTTCATGCTGAAAGCGTTGAATGATGGGTAGAATCTTCTGATGATAACAATGAGAGCAAGAGCGAGCGCTCCTGCGACGCCTTTGGAGAGAAGGAATGAATTCTTCTGGTCTCTCTTTTTCCTAAATACTTCATTCAATAGAGGCGAGACCGAGTTCTATAAAAAAAAAAAAAAAGGATTTGATATAGCTTGCTCTATTTTCAGAATTATTTGATTTTAACACCACAATTAGGCTCAAAATGTTAAGTTCTGCAAAACAAACAGAGATAGTCTCTGCGAGTGCTGCCAGTTGTCCTCTTTCACAGGATGCTAAACATAATAGGGAACATTTGCGCTTATCCAACAAACAGAGCCGCTTCACCAGGATTTGAACCCTGAACAAGCGCTTCGAACTGGCTGTTCACCTAGCCCGACAAACCACTGTAGAGCACCGTTACTCACGACATATTGCAATGAAAATAAAATTTCTCTGTGAATTAATTTAAGATGGACAATATATTGCAATGGAAATGAAATTTAAAGCAAAGAATTAATTAACATTGACAAAATATTGCAATGTTTAAGGCTAAGATTTAATCTAAAAAAAAAATTAGCAAAGAATTTATGTACCTTGCAACAGTCTGATGGACGTCAGCTAAAGCTCAACTTGATGATACTACAAAGATTTTTCTGAAATTACTTTTTTTTATATATTGTATAGATGAATTGAGATTGGAGAGACCATATGTTTTCAGTGGCGTTTGATGTTATATAACATAAATATAATCCATCGCGATGGGAAGGCTCGAGGGATTTTTTTTCTTCGTCTTCCTCTACAGCCTCCTCTTCGTTTTCAATTTCTCCTCGGCTCCGACTCTCATCACTAAAATA
>JZKD02S1795116.1:84986-99768 GCA_000966675.3 Picea glauca | reverse complement strand
GACATTAGTTTCAATATCAATTTAAAGCATCAAAATGCATAAAAATAGCTTGAAACGTAAAGATACCTTAAGTAGCCCCATTGAGTGGTAGGGAGATGTTAATTATGTCAAAACAAGGCCAAAAGGGGTGGTACTGGGTATAGAAATGGAGGTCTTTGGAATATAATATAGGCAAAAACATGATCAAAACTAGAGACCAACAGTGCCCAAGGCTAATGCTCAACAATGAATCATATGAAACATGCTTTGTATTGAAAACTTCAAAGGATACATGTAGCTACATATCCTCTTGTAGTTTGTTAAGAGTTCAATCCTAGTCATTAATGATATGCATGGTTGTAAGTGATGCCAGAACCACTGTCCAACAATGGACTCAAATGCATTATGTTATATGTTCATTTCTACTTCAGTGAGGCTAAGTTTATTGAATGCAAGGTCTCCAACAAATTCCCAACAATAAAGTAATGCTGCCTTGCTACAAGAATATGGGAAACTTTCACGCCTTATTACCAATGCTTCTTATCATATGCTATGCAGTCCAATCAAAATGATGCACAACGTAGTAGGAAAATAGTGTTAAATAGATACCAATAATTTATGTAGCTAATCCCATGATGAAAACATCTTGGGGAGAAGGTAAAACGCTATAATAGATAGCATGCTTTGAATAAATTTACCATGTTACATCACATGGAAGGAACCAAATATGCCACTTCCTTGCTTGAATATATGTCCATGTAGATTTGAAGCATAAGAGGACAAAATTGATGGGAATGAAGAAATTAAAAAAATTGTTTATAGGGTCACTTGAATTTTCATTGCAAGGCACAAATTACAAATCATTTTACTACCCAACACCCATACCATGCTCAATAAACACTCACACGCCCACCAAAAAATACATATGGTTTTCATATGGCCACGTACAATCTCAACCCTCTCCCATAAGACACCCACGGTCACACATGCTCCTTCTCTTGTTATGTATAGACTCTAAACAATGGATTGGCTTCCTAATATGCCACATGGCCTCCCTCAAACAATTATTTTCCATCCAACTATCACCTGAGACAAGGAAATTCCATTCCTCATCAATAAAAGTTAAAACTAGCAACTCGGTTAAAAGTGCAATAGTCACTTAATGGCCATTGTAGATATTCAATTTTAAGGAAAAATAGATGGTGGAGAATAGAGAGATGTTGCTAATCTTCAATTGCTAAGGAGAATGAAAATGTGAAGGAAATCCATAGAAATACAACAAATATTGAATTCTCACGCCATTAAAATAACCATGGAGAAATTAAATATGAATAAGAGCAATATAGAAAACACATATGAGAGATCCTCACTACAAACAAAATCAATCACATAATGTACACACTAATTTTACCCTGGAAACCCAAATGGGAAAACTAGCTTCAAATGGTTTCTCAGTCTATTTCAACAATCTATGGTTACAATATTGTTTGTGGCTCTCTATGTATACACCCCTCCTTGGCCAAAATATGCTTTAAACGTGAAAGTAAAATGAGAAATAGGGAGAGTTGGGGTAATGAGAAGGCCAATAAGCATGACCTTTCACTTCCCTTTCCTTAGTCTTTTCTCTGCTATTATTATTTTACGTTTTCATTCATTTCTCTTTATTTTTTCTCTCTCTTTTTTCTTATTTACTTTTACATTTTCATTGTCTTTTACATAGTTACTAACCTTAATTAATCATTGAACTAGCTTGTAGGTACCGATTCTTACAACCATTTTCTTGTGAATCCATTTTGGATCACACCTCCCCATTGAGAGGAATTTTGATCTCCAAAATCTTAGAGGAAACCAATATAGATCAATGTGCTTTCTACCTACTTCTCTGGAACATGGCTCTGACTCTAGCTCCTAGCTACAACTCTAACTCTAGATATAGATCTTGCTCATGGCTCTAGCTATTGACTCTGGTTCCTAGATATGGCTGTAGCTCTGGTTCCTAGCTCACTTGTTCCTACACTATAGAATTATTCTCACTAACTCTTAGCTCCAAGAAATCTCTAGATATGAACTATGCAAACAAAAATTCATTCCCATCTCTCTTAGATGTGGAGATATCCCATCTTGTTAGTCAATGAAGCCAAGTCAAATTATGTTTGCAATCTACCTAACAGAATGTGCATGTCATTAGTAAATGTTGTTACTATCATATGTGTTTTCGTTTTAAATAATAATAAGAATATTAATGTAATTTAATATCCTTAAAATAAGAATATTAACTTAAATTCATTTGAATTTTAAATTTAAAGATTATTTTTCATTTTTAATGTTCAACAGACTTAAAGTTAAAAACAAAATTATGGTAGTTTTTAACTATGAGTAAGAAAAATAAAATATCCAATTTTCTTATATACTTAATATATATATAATTACAAGGTGGAGGGCGTGGGGGATCATTCTTTATCCCAAGGGAAACATGGAAACTACTTTTAAATGGGGATTGGGTAAAGCTACAAAACAATCAAGAAGAAGCATTTTCTATGTTTCAAGGGTTGAGGATCATTGACAATAAGCACATCAAAAACCTAATTTTCATTAGGGATTTGTCTCCAATCATCAAACTAATGAAAAAAACCTTCCCTTCGAGTAATTACACTCTAATAAGAATAATCATGTGAATCAAGAAATAAGTTACCAAGTTTGAGAGTGTTGATTTCGATCATGTACTCAAGACGCTCAACCATCAAGATAAAAACCTATCCAACAAGTTAACTCTTATGGAATGTGGAAAACTAACGTTAAAAGGAGGGGATGTATATTACCCTACCCCCTAATTTGTATGCCACTAATATTTATAGTGAGCGCTTGCATGTCAATCACTTGGCACGAAAACTCTATGGGGGTGGTTGTATAGCATAGTCGGTGGCCAAGGCATATTCACCATGTCATCCCATCACACAGACAATTTTTAATGTGGGTTTGTTCTCATCAACCACTTTGGAACATGACTTTCCCATGGGATAATGGCGCTAACACATGAGGAAATGTGCTTTGTTGTGGGTTTGAGGCTCATGTTTATTGTTGGACATATTGTCATTGATATATTGCCATTGATGTCAAGAGTCATGATAAGTTGTTATTATGGAAATATGAATCAATCATGAACAATTATATAGTTGGAATTAGTGTTAGGATGGCCAATAAGGTCTGTCCATGTGTAATGAAGGATCAATGATGGAAAGTGAATGCAACAGAGAATCAAGTTTAATATCAGGAGGAAAAGTATACTAAAGATTGACAGAAGAAAATCACCTTAGGGAGAAGCAATTCATGATTATTGTTGATCATAATAGGATCAACAATAATCCTATGATCAAAGCTCAAGAGAGAGAGCGTTGTAGAAATACCACAAAAGAAAATCTTACTGAACAAGGTAAAATATCAAGAAATGAGAGCCATTCATCCAGAATTTGGATGCAAACCCGACTGTTGGATCATAGAGAAAACCTACGTAAAGAAGGAAAATAATATTGTTCGTTGATGTAGATTTCAGAATAAATAAGGATTTTCAGATTGAGGAGAAGTCAAAAGAATTAGATATCAACTGACAGATCTGAAGCAGGAGCTCCAGAAAATATCTTACCCATTGGATTAAAGCTGAATAGAATAATAGTCAACCCCGACGTTGACTACTCCAGAGAAAAGAAGCCCATAATGAGTAAGATTACCCGAAGGCCGAATTCTCGAAGAGAACATGAGTCGTCCGATATGAGAAATATTTCAGGATTCATATTGATTGTCTGATATATATAAAGTGGAAGGATATGATAATAAAAGAAGAAGGTTGGAGCCCTGAAGTCCCGAAGTAAATGAGGACCATCAGATCTGAAGAATACCTGATGACCATTGGATCAGGATAGTGGTCAACTTTGGCACTGATCACTTTAGTGAGAATGGGTTGAGAACATGTAAATTAACCCAAAGGTTGAAGTTTTGAAGTCATGAAGTGAAGACACGTAGCACACACATCAGGAGATCCACGTCAGTAGACCATGTCAACAAGGACACGTGGCGCAATCAAATGGTGACAAGAGTCAAGGTGTTATTAGCATTTCAGGTATGTGTATGATCCAGATTTAGGAGCAGAACAAACTGATTAATAGAATGAATACAATAAACATAAAGATATGAAGAATAACATAAATATCCAGTGAAAAATATCTTCTATTAAATAATGAAATAGGTTGAAACTGTAAAACTGTAGAACTGAAAACTTGCTCGAATGGTGGTAGTTATCTATGAGAAGAGATATGGCTGCTACATGCATCTGTCTGATCAGAATGGATTACAATGAGGCTCTAGGGGCCTTTTTTATATTACTCATGAATTCCAAAACCCTAGACATCCAAAAACCTAATCCTAGAAGGTGAAACGCCAAAATGCTTGTGGGCCCTATGGGTAAGTTGGTGTAATTTGGTATATCAACTTCCTAGGGTCGTAAATTTTGCATACGACCTTTTTTTTAGGTGCATGATAGCCCATTGGAAAGGTCTTTCAGAGAGCTACACATTCCACTATCAATATTAGACTTTGTCTACAGTTTGGCTATGGAGATCCAAAAAAACAATGTTTAGGGCCCCAAAATGACCCCAAAAGTACAACAAGATGCACTGACATGAAAACATCCAAAATAAGCTAGTTGGATTAGGCAAGAGGTCACCCATATCCACCTAGAGGATGTGTGGGGATTCAGACAACCCCAAAAGTGTAGAACCTACATTCACAAATTAGTACAGAAGAACGTGTTGAAAAAAAATCAACATGATGAGCCAGTTGGAATAGGTGGGTGGCCACCAATATCGACCTGGATCAATCCTCCCCCCTTAGGAAGCAATGATATCCATTACATTGAGTTCCCCCATCAGGTGAGGAAAATCCTTTTGGATTTGGCCCCAGGTGAGACACTTTCCTTGGTGTAGGATTTTGCCTACCTTAACAACCCAATAAATTTGGATCCGCTGCTAGCGAGTGCCCTTGACCTGTGTGTCCAATATCTTATCAGTGGATGCTTTTTCCATGCAGTCAGGGTTGAGATCTATTGGTGTCAGTTGTTCTACGATCTCAGAGGTGTCCAATAATGGTGGAAAATATGGACGAATGAGGTCCACATTGAGTACTGGATGTAGACCAAGGAAGGGTGGAGTGTTGAGCTCAAAATCATTGTTACCCACAACCTTGGTGATAGTGTAAGACCCATAACGAAGTGGGTGAAGCTTCCGATGGGGCCTGGTGAGACACTCCTTCTACAAATGTAACCATACTTTTTCGCCAACCTGAAACTAGTGTGGTACCCTGTGTTGATCATGGAATTGCTTGTACTTAGCATTGGATTTATGCAAAATCTCTTGGACCTGTTGGTGGATGTTCTGAATCCACTCAATGAATTTGGTGGCTTTGTCGATCGCAGACTGATCAGGAGAAGAGTTTGTTTTTGCAGTGATAAGAGGAAGTGAAACATCAATGGGTCCCAAGGGTTGGAATCCCAGACCAACCTAAAATCGGCTATGGTCGGTGGAACTATGGAGATCCATGGTGTAACTATGTTGGACATAGGGGAGACTCTTGTCCCATGTACGTGGATGCTTAGAATTGTACATGTGTAGGATGTGCATAGTCATCTGATTGATGACCTCTATTTGGCCATCGGTTTGGGGGTGGAAAGAAATCAATTTTGTGAGCTTGGTGTCCAACAGATACTAGAGACTCAACCAAAAGGTGTTGAGGAACCTGTTGTCTCAGTCGTAGATGATGGTCTATGGTATCCCAAAGTGGACCCACACTCATTCAAAGAAGATCTTGGAAGGATCTACCACTGTGAAATTCTTCTTATAGGTTGTGAGGATGGCCATCTTTGAAAATAGATCGATGACCACAAACATGCATTCATTTCCTTGTTTGGTGGATGGTAAGCCAGACATGTAATCCATGGACATGGATTCCCAAGACTTCTCATGAATAGGAAGAGGTGTGTATAAGCCTTGATTCTTAATGGTTAGCTTGGAAATGGCACAGGCAATGCAAAATATGATATACTTCCTGACATCATGTCGAAGTTTTGGCCAATAAACATGTTTCTGAAGAACAACCAAAATTTTCTCTACGCCAAAATGTCCTGCCACCCAACTGTAGTGGGATTCCCAAATCATCTTTCCACGCTCACTTGTAGGAACATAGAGATGGACTAGGTGGCATAAGAGTCTATCTTGAATGTGAAAATCAGTGACATTTATACCTGTACCGAAGAGATGGTAGGTGGTGGTGAAGTCTGGATCTTGCTGATAAATTTAGGGCCACTTAGATGCTTTATGTCCACAGGAATGGATCACAGTGGTGAGTGCAGCCACAAGAGGCCAACTGAGGTGGTCAACAACATGATTGAAGATACATGTTTTATGCTTGATGTTGATATGGAACTGTTGCAGGTAGGTGGATCACTTGTGATTGTGGTTGTTCTGCAATTTCCCCTGTGTCATTATGAACTGCAGAGGCTTTTGATCAGTGTGTATGATCATCTCTTTCCGCATAATGTAATGTTTCCATTGACGACAGACTTGTACAATGGAATACATTTCCTTGTCATAGGTGGGGTATTTCCAGATAGTACCAGAGAGTGTCTCA
Source organism: Picea glauca (assembly GCA_000966675.3). Classification (NCBI taxonomy): domain Eukaryota; kingdom Viridiplantae; phylum Streptophyta; class Pinopsida; order Pinales; family Pinaceae; genus Picea; species Picea glauca. The sequence continues at coordinate 93,114 of JZKD02S1795116.1, read as the reverse complement.
CTATGGTATTCCAGTGGATGCCCATGTTGAGTGAGAATTGCACCCATAACATAGTCATATGCATCAGTCTCAATCTCGAATGGTTGTTGTAGATCAAGAAAGAAGAGTATTGGAGCTGAGAACAAGCGATGCTTAAGATAATTGAATGCCCATTGCTACTCCTCCCCCCACATGAACTTGGACCTACCACCACCCTTGGTCACCTCACCGAGGGCCCATGTAATATGGGAGAATCCCAACATGAACCATCGGTAGAATTTGGCTAGTCCCAAAAATCTTTGAAACTCGGTCAGTGTGGTCGGGGCTAGCCAATCACGGATGATTTGGATCTTAGCTGGATCAACATGTACCCCATGGTCATCAACAATATATCCCAAGTATTGGACCCTGTTCATGCCAAAAGAGAATTTTTCCAAGTTGGCACAAAGCTTGTGCTGCCCCAGAGTGCTCAAAACTTGTTGAATATGCCGCATGTTCTCCTCCCACATTCTACTGAAGATTAGGATGTCATCCAAATATACTACCACAAAGGAGTTGTTGAAGGGTCTCACTACATCATCCATCAATCTCATGAAAGTGGTTGGTGCATTTGTTAAGCCAAAGGGCATGACTAGCCATTCGTAGAGACATTCTTTAGACTTGAAGGTTGTCTTCCATACATCAGTTGGTTTGATGGGAACCTGGTGGTATCCAGAATTTAGGTCAATATTGATGAAGAAATTGGCCACCTTGAGTTGGTCAAGAAGGCCATCAATCTTGGGAATGGGGTAGCAGTTCCTGACTGTGATTTTGTTTAAGGCTCTGTAATCAATGCAGAGTCTCCAAGTCCCATCCTTCTTCTGCACCAGTACAATCGGGATTCCGCAAGGGGAGGAGCTGGGTATGATGCTCCCCTTTTGAAGAATCTCTCGGATTTGATGCACAATTTTGTCATTCTCTACTAGCAAGCACCAATAGACTGGTCCATTAGGTAGAGGTGCGTTAGGGGTCAAATCAATTGGATGCTTGACTTGGCAATGTGTCAGTACCCCTGTAGGTGAGGAGAATATTTCTTTGTATTCTTCCACGATCCCATCCACTTGTTGTTGTTGCAAAGAGAGGTGTTGTGTAGAGGCCACAGATGTGGTGGTGACCTTCTTCTTACTGTGATCACAGATCACAAAGAAGATGAAATTCCTGGTCTGTGAAATGACCTTACTATATTTCTTAGCAGAGATTAAAGAAATAGAAGTAGGCGGTGCTACCTCCGAGATCCTGTACAATTGTCTACCCAAAGTAATAATAGCACTGTGGGGTCTAGACTCATACACAACAAGACACTTCCACAAATATGGTTGTCCTAAAAGAACATCACAAACTTCAAGGGCAGAAATATCACGCAGTACCTCATCTTTGAAAGGCTTGATGTTATAGGGAAGATGAAATTGTTGGCTGACACAAAGATCTCTTCCTTGGCGAATACAACCGATGGTGTAGGGATGTGGGTGCAATATCATTGGTAGGTCCAACCACTTGACGACTTCTGCTGAAATTAGGTTCTTCTGACTACCTATGTTGACAATGAAATGAATCAGAGCCCCCTTTCCCCACATCTACGAGTGGAAGAGGCATTCCCCTTACTATGGTTCTTCTGGCTCAGTTGGTCGGACTTTGGTGGTAGCGACAGTGGCACTGGGCTCAACATTGATAATTCGCTTCCCTCCTTCAAGATTTGACTTAGAATCAAAATCAACCTCTGACTCGAAAGCCTTCATCTCAGCCATGAGGGATTGCTCTGAGTGGCATTCTTCGATGTTGTGCCAAGGACTTTTATGCTACTCACACCATTTTCCCATGTCCTTCTTCATCTTCTCATTTCCCTTCTTGTGTTGCAGCTTGGACTAGTTGTCCTGAGGGAAGCCATATTGACTTGGTATCTTGCTGTGTGGGTTTGGGATGCCTTTGCCCTGCTTCAGCTGTGAGGGGTTTGTAGATCCAAACTCTCACTATTTCTTCTTAAAGTTTTGTTTGATCTTGATAGCATATCTATAAGCCATGCCCAATGAGCCGATGTCCAAGAAATCCATTTCTGTTTGAATGTATCTATGCAAAAAACTACAATATTTTAGCACCATAACTGTTACGTTGCCTCAATCCTCCCTCAAGAAACCTGTTTTCTTCGTGGAGCATTCTAGCAACATTCCAATAAGCTATTCCACTCACCTCTTGAGGGAATAGGCTTGGATTTCTTCACCATTTGCTTTATTTTTTATCATTGTAAGAAGAGCTCTCAAACAGGGAACTCAAGATCCCTCCCAAGGAGGAAGAGGGGATATATAAGTCCTCCTTTCTCTATGGTGTTTTCCAACTAATATAGTTATCCATTGGTGGCATAATTTTGGTCATTAGGTTGATTGATTTTGGTTCAAAGTTTCTTATGCATTGTAGTTTTATTTCCTTAGTTGTTTTTAATTTATTTTCTTGTTTATTTCATGTGCTTGGATTATATAACTCATTCACTAACCTCTGTCTTGTCTAGCAGGCCCAACTAGACTTGTAAGTGCCCTTGTTTTTCTCACACAAGTGACAAAACAGACACAATAGATTGGCGATCATACTGGGGATAAGGTATCAATTTCCTCCCTATTTGGGATTTTTGAGCACTTCTTTTTGACCCATTTTCCTTGCAAGAACCATAATCGGCCTAATCTTACCTATCAAGAGCTAAGTTTGGAGCTGGAGGAGGATAATTCCACTTAAAATCCCCCCCCCTCCCGGACGCGTATCAAAACATGTGAGGGTGTTTCAACCCACAGACGTTCATTCTGAGCATTGTGCGCCAACAACACTTTGTTTCACTATGCACTGTTCTCCAAAAGGTCCTCGGTTCTCCGTGCATTGTGTGCCCATTGCTCCTATGTTTGAACTGTAACCCGCGCATCTGTCCAGAGTTTCAAAATTGTAAGAGTTTTGTGATGATTTGAAGGTCCCTAGCCTTCAAAATACTGTCTTTATGCAATTTGTAAATGCACTACACTTATATTCCTTTCCCACATGAAAGGTTAGTCGAAACATAGGCACTTAGGGGGTAAAAAAGAACCACATTTGTCATCGTTTGCTTTGGTTTCCACATGGATGGCTTGTTTTGATTGTAAAAGTTAAGTTGTGATTCTTTGTTATCACATATCAAAACACTTGCATTGGGACCAGAAATCAACTTTAATCATTAAGTATGCTCTTTTATTGCACCATAGAGCGATCTTGAGGATTAGAAAAGTGATTAAGGGGAAATTTCATCTCCCTTAACGAAATATTTAGGAGAGGAAAAATCCCCCCTAGGGCTCCTCTTAGTTTTTTTTTCAAAACATCTTAAAATTTGTAAGGCCCCATACATGCCCACATGTTGCAAAATTAGGATAGTTTTTGAAATTACTTTCTTAGTTTACATCACTAGGAGATTTTAAAGATTAAAGTAACAGGCCCATTCATGCCCACATGATTACAATCTAGGATAATTTTTTGAATCTTTCTTAGTGTAAATCACATTAGGGAGTTTAAAGGATTGGTAAGGACCCATATTTCCACATGCTAATTCTTTAGGCACTTTAAAATTCCGCAAGGTTGTACCAATGGCATCTAGTAAGATAGGTAATCAAGATTTGTAAGGACCATAGGAAGTCCACATGTTGCAAATTGACACCTAATTTATTAAAATTTGGCACATTTTTATCACTTGGTCACACACAAAGTCACTCCTCACTCACATATTTTCATCTTGAATTGTGGAGGTTGAAGTAGGTTTTCTCCAAAGGAATTCTGAAATATCCCACTATTTTTTGAAGAAAGTAACCACACCCACTTACTTCAAACAAGATTGGTTCACACCCGCAATCTCTCAACCAACCACATCTAATTTTTTTCTAAAAACTCACTAAGTTTTCCTTCACAGTAGATGCCAAAAGATTTTTTTTAGTATAGGTGGGATCTCGGGGGTAGGCATCCAAATAACCCCCTGTTATCCAGTTCTCACATCTTCAAAAATTAGAAGTTGACAAATAGGGAACTTTTAAATCCTCCAATTAAAGTGTTCCTAACACCATAAGGCAGGGAGATACCCGTGAAGGGTCAAAGGCTGAGGTCTGGTTTTTCTGTGCATCCCCCCTTGAGTCACCCAACTCTTGGAAGGGATCTAGCCCGTGACCCATTTCTGAGGCCAAAAATCTAAATGTCGCACTTTGGCTGAGGTACCTAGTGGCCAAATTTAGGACATCTACCCAGGTGGTAATTGTGGGCTGCAATTTCACCTTGATCAGATTTTGTGTGGATATTGGGAAATATCGCCAGCTCTTTCGGGATATGCACCCTCTACCCCTCATTATAACTGATTGTTTCATCCTTCACTAGTTCCTCTTCTGGTGGCTTCAGGCCCCACTGCTAATTGATATTGGAAGGTCCAATGCTATTTTGAGAGGAAGGAGATTACGTCTTTTTAGGACACGAGAATTGTTTCTCCCACATGGACAAAATCCACCTACCCACATGTATGCTTGTTTTCAATTGATTTATGTATGATGCTCATTTGATTGCATGTGATTGTGAGATATATTGTGAAGGTCCAAATTATACAAGTCTCTTGTTCATTTATTTCTCTCATCACCATTTGCACACATTCACTTTGCTAGTCAGGCATCATAGGGGACCCACAGAATCCCCATTGTTCCATACGCTTGAAAAATATCCCTCCTATCCTAGGAGGATTTCCTAGTCTTTCCAACTCACCAGCTCAACTGTCTCACACCCCTGTGAGTGCCAATATTTTGGGATCAAATTTGCTTGGTTCCACCTTACTTGGGTCCACTTCCCAAGGCCATCCATCCACTAGATCTCCTTCACAAGGAGGCGGAGGGAAAAATTCTTCTCAAGGGAGAAGTAAAACCCCACCAAACCCCCCTCAAGGGTCAGGTCCAGTACCTACTCACACCATGGTTGGAACTAATCCTCCATCACCACTCCCCATGTCATATTTGGCATCCCTCGACATTCCTGATTTGAGTAAACTCATGAATGACCCTATATTGCATGACCCCACATGGCCCAATATGCCTACCAAACTACCTTCATACATTCCCAAGTTTGAAGTAAAATCAAGGGAAGATCTCACCAACCATATCATGACCTTCCACTTATGGTGCTATTCAAACAACATCATGGACGACTTTGTCTTCTTAAGGTTATTTCAGTGCAGACTCACTGGTCCATCAGCCAAATGGTATGTGGATGAAAAATCAAGGTCCCATGTAACTTTTGAATCCTTGGCCAAAGCATTTTTGGCCTTCTTTCAACTACCAGTTCATCATGACACTGGTCTAGAACTGCTCTCTAAGTGCAAACAAACCTTAGCTACAGACATTTCCGACGACATTCATGAATGGTGTCAGCGACGTATTTTATGCAAAGCAGAAACCACCAAAGAAAAACGTCTCAATTGGTTTCTCAAATCATTTGTCTCTATCCTTGCCAAATATGTGGTATCCACCTTCCCTCAAATCAAAGAGGAAGCCATCAACAAGGCTCAATAGTACGACCTCATTTATGCATAACAAGTTACTTATACATGGTAATACCTAATGCACCGAGACCCATACCATTCGACCAGGACAAACCTGGGATGTCTCATGTGGCGGACGGATTGATTGGTACCATAACTCACCACAATCCATACATCCAACTACCACCTATGTATAGTATACCCAAATATCTGTTGATATATGGAGGGTCATGTTATTACCCTCCTCCCCTTTACCAACAACCATACCCTGTTTCTCTCCCTCCACCTATGAATGGACCCTTGTCGGCACCCATCATGCACTCGACTTCTCAACCAAGTTCAGGTGCCCCTTCTACCTCAGCATATAACCTGGGCACTACTGAAAGTGCCACATCGTCCTATGCACCCTACGGATCTTTGCCACAAAAAAATCCATATTTCCCATTTCCTGGTCCTCCACAGCCAGTTCCTCCTCCACATGGATAACCCCACGCTGGTGTTAACTTTGTTCAACCCTCTCCCATTCAAAAATTTCATACGTTTGAATAGTTGAATACGAAAAATCCATCCCAACAACCGAATAATGCCAAGAATAAAGGGAAAAAACAAAACAATAATAACCCAGGACCAGGGGGAAATAACCCCCAACAAAACCAACCTGTTGGGGGCAACCAGAACCAAGGTAACTAGAACCCTCAAGGGGACAACAACAATAAACTCCAAGGAAGGAACAACAATAACAACCTCTGAATGAACTTCCCTTGCAATATTTGTGGTGAGAATGGTCATTATACTCACCATTGCCCCCAAATTTCTGACTTCAAATGGATGAAATACTCCTTGAACGTGCCACATCATCCAACGTCACCTGCCCCTTAGCAGGCCCCACAATAGTATTTGCAACAACCACCCTTGGATGTGTTGAAAAACCCTATTACACACCAAGGTGTGATGAATACCCAATAGGAGATACATCCTGCCCCACCACAAATGGGACAGTATCAAAACCCTAGAAACCCAACAGATCACAATATCCTCCTCACTAGCGAAGAAGAAATTTTTTTTCAAACACACAGTCGTCAATATAGCACAGCCCTTGAATCTACTCCCACCACTTCAAAAGCAGATCCAGCTACAACCAAACAACCCTTGATGATTCCACGCCCTAACACTGAACCTGCCATTCATATCCCCCGCATATCTTTACGACGGAATGTCAACAACCCTCAAGCTAGGGCGGAACATAATTATAGTCTGGTTGATGACTTGGCACAGTACCCTATAGCCATGTTAGTATTGGAGGTCCTCCAAACCTGTCCAACTCAATGGAAATACTTTCTTTCCGCCTTGGGGGCAGTCGACCCAACTTATACTAGACTCATCACATTTTATCTAGATTGTGGATAACCTCGTCTCCCTGCTTTAGTAGCTTTCCAGATAACAATTAAGATTCAGAACATCATGGTTCATTGATGTGTCATCGTTGAAGGTGAATAAACATGGACCATGTCCAAAATTGTATGGCAGAAACTTGGCTCCCCTGAGCTAATACCATCTGCCATCACTTTAAGAGCCTATGATGGTCGACCATCCTCCCCTGAAGGGATCTTTCAAAATGTCCCCATTGAACTCAAGGGAAAAACCATTCTTATCGACATTGAGGCTATCGATGCCCCACTCGATTATAACATCTTGTTTGTATGTAGCTACATGTACGCTATGAAGGTAGTGGCCTCTTCTATGTTTCAAATGATGATGTTCCCCCACAACCAGAAAATCATCGCCATCGACCAAGTTTCACATTATGAACCTAACCACTCCTCCAACATCGATAACATCTTACCTCTTGTCCGCACTAGTTCCGATGTGTATCCACTCATAGATATGGATCCCGGAATTTTCAAGGACCCATCCTTGTTGGGGGCATACCATGGAGCACCATCACTCATACACCCCTCAGCACAAGTATGTGTCATATATTCTTATGGAACTGAAACTAGAGATATCATTCCTCCCACTGAGGCTTCTCCACCCCTTGAAGTCCCACCAGTTGAAGAAATTCTACCTCAGGAATTACCTGAGAACCCTACAACACCACGTATCCCCAGTTTTACCCTTCCCCAAGGGAAAATCTAGGTTTGGGAAACAATCCCCCAAGCCATTACTCAGATCCCCTTCTTCTACCCCCCACCGGGAGTACAATATTTTAAGGTAGCTGCAATGCTTACCCTTCCCAACATGGTGCTCACCATCCTTTTATGGTATCTACACCCTCCCACGATGGTTCCTCAACCATTCCTCCCTCCTCGGTCAAAAGGAATCTCGATGCAGACTCACGTCCTAACTCCGGCCACACCACCCTCACCCCCACTTGCCGACACCACTGCTACGGTTGGGGGAAGACAGAAGAAGAAAGAGCCCACCTCTTCACTTCCTCCCTGAGTTCAACCTCCTTGCGCACTATGCGAAAGAGAGGGACACCCCACTAATATATGTCCTTCTCTTCCCGAGTTACACAATCTAATCCAACTCCCTTGAGCAACCACATCGCTTGTCGCTTCACCAAGCACACCTAGTACTACCACATATTCCCCTACTACA
>JZKD02S1795116.1:52841-75052 GCA_000966675.3 Picea glauca | reverse complement strand
AGTCGGGTAAGCCATTGTTGAACATTATATCACTGTAATAAGTTTCAGAAGCAAAGATTTATATTTCAGGGTGGTTGGGAGGTGCTAGGGAGGACTGTTGTCCTTAGAGGTTCAATTAGGTGCTTGAACATAGGAAGTTGTAGCTTCCTTCTAGTTGGTGCTAGAGAAACCAGGGAGTTGGTACTTCCTTCTAGTTGGTGCTAGAAAAACCAGGGAGTTGGTGCTTCCTTCTAGTTGGTGCTATAGAAACTAGGGAGTCGATGCTTCCTTCTAGTTGGTGCTAGAGAAAACAAAGAGTTGGTTCTCTCAGCAAGTTGCATCTTGCAAAGCTGAGGTTGTAGCCTCATTATGAGTTGGTCCTCATATGTATGATACTATAAAGAATTTAACCATTACTTATCATATAAAAGGAAAAGAGGTTTTTACCCTGTATGGGTTTCCTCAGGAAATATCTGTCTCTGTGTTTCTCATATATGTGATTGATGTTGAATGTGCCATTGTTTATTTCCCTGAATTATTGTGATCATCATCTAGTGTCTCAGCAACGAGTTTAAAAGAAGCATAATTGTTTAAGCACGGTAACAACTGATTCACCCCCCCCCTCTCAGTTGTCCAACAAGGAGTTCTCCTCCAATTAGGGGATGATAGCCGCGAGCATGTTATTTAATACATCAGTAAAAATATTTCAGAACCACCCCTGAAATAAAATCATGAGGAGAAACTCACCCTCGCAGTTGTCCTCGCAGTCCAGAAACTGCATCATTATATCTTGCTTCGCACTACCAAAGTCGTGGAAGATTCCAACCCCATGCACTACTTGCTTAGTCAACGACAAATTAATGGAAAATTTTCCTGATGGATCGTCATCCTTCAAGAATACGACGTAGAGATTCAACTCCCAAATGAAAGAAAGCACTTGTTCTCACCGAACTCATCATGACATTTCCCTCATATGCTACAGGATCACTCATCAATATGGATTTCCCAGACGAACACCTCTTCTACATCCCCTCAGATGACCCTTGGTATCGCGACCTTCTCGTCTACCTTCAGACAACAAAGTTTGGGTCTGATCTCTCTTGAGATGATCGTCGACACATTCACCATCAGGCCCCTCGGTAGCTCCTCATCAATGACATTTTGCACCAACATGGTTTCGACACCATACTCCACCAATGTTTGACCATCGATGAAGTAGATAGAGTCCTAAATGATTTCCATAGTGGCACTTGTTGTGGCCACCTCTCAGGGATGTCCACCACCCAAAAAATCATCCAAGCAGATTCTGGCCCACACTCTTTCATGACTACATCCACGCTGTCAAGCAATGCGACAAATGCTATCTTTAAGCAAACAAAGCATGGGCGCCACCCACTCTTCTCCATATTATCATCACTGTCGGACCCTTCTGCAAATCGGGAATCGACTTCATGACTTGCAACCCTCCATCTAGTAATGGACACAATTATATTGTCGTGGCAATAGATTACCTTAACAAATGGGTTGAAGCCATCCCTACCTTCAACAACACCGCTAACACAACAACGCATTTTTTATTCAACCACATCATTACTCGTTTCAGAGTTCCACTACAGTTAGTCTCTGATCATGGTAAGCACTTTGAGAATGAGATCTTCATCGAACTCTCCTCAAGGTTAGGATTCTCCCATGAGTTTTCCTTCCCATACTACGCTTAGTCCAACAGACAAGTTGAGGTTGTTAACAAAATCCTCAAAACCATGCTGCAACGCATTGTCAACAAACATAAGACCAACTGTCATCATATGTTGTTTTCAACATTATGGGCTTATCACACAACAGTCAAAACTGCCACCGGTTTTACACCTTTTCATCTCATCCGTGGGATTGAAGCCACCCTCACCATCAAGTGTGAAATTCCCACGTTGCGCACCTCCATCGATCTATTACCTGACACTGCTCCAATGGAGCAGTGCTTGCTGAACTTAGAGTCATTGGATGAAGATTGTCAGTCTTCCTTAGAAAACAATGAGGCAACTAAGAAATGGTTGAAGGCCACATTTGATCTCCATGTCAACCTTCGCTCATTTCACGAAGGAGATCTCATCCTAGCCTACGATATCTCTCATGATACTCTCAGTCATGGGAAATTAGAGTCATTATGGCATGGACCCTACATAGTCCAACACTGCCTCACTAAAGGAACATACATCCTAGCTTTTCCAGAAGTATATTCTCTCAAATAACCCGTCAACGGGTTGTACTTAAGAAGTTTTACACCTGAGCGTAGTCATTCTACACTAGGATTTTTCTTTGTACACATTTGTAGAGCTTTTAGTCTTCTTTTGTCACCTCCACTCCTCATGTTTGATCTACCATTTGTGTTATTGACAGATGTCTCCTCAATCGGCCTACCACATCGGTTACGCTGACGGAGCTAGTTGTTGGACACAAAATCTCTCTTCGGCTGCTTGGGCCCTCTACACCCCCTTACATGAACTACTACACTCCAACGACATATGTGGGGCTCAACAACCAAAATCCAAGCAGAATACGGAGTCGTCATTGGCCTCCTTACCGAGGCCAGTCACCACCACATTCATCACCTTAGCATCTTATTAGATTCCCATCTTGTCGTCCTACAACTCAACAATGTATATTGTTTCTGCGATCCTTTCCTCTTTCGCAAATACCTGCAAGTTAGACTCTTATCTTGAAACTTTGATTCAATTACATTTACACATATTCCATGAAAATTTAATCAAATCGCAAATAACATGCATAACCAAGTGTTAGATCAGCATTTATCACATCAAGACATCATTACATATACATAATCATCCAACATCAGTCACAACATATAGATTAGACATCATAAAAAACATCATAAAATATCAACACATGTAAACATCACATAGATCCCAAATATGTATATCCATATATATATCGGTCAAAGTGTCATAAATGTTTACAAAACATTACAACATGTACATCACCTATAGGGCAGTGATTCCCCTCACCCCTATAGGTACAAAATGGGTACCCCCTACCCTATACAAAAATGGGTTTCCAACCACCCTGTACAAAATGGCTCACGGGCCTATATAAATACAATTAGATACAATCAACACTCATGGTGCCCCTAGATCTCCACCACCAGGTCCTCTGTCAGAAGGAGGTGCCCCACCAGCTAGGGGTCCTCCAGGTCTAGGGGGAAATCGACCAGTCATCGTTTCCCCCTCTATAGTTGCCCGGTGGATCACGGCCCGCCACTCTGTCAGAATTCCCACACATTTCTCCAAGACTCTCTCATCCTGGATATGCAACCACATGCCCTCTGAAACACCCTGTAATACCACCTCTAGCCAGCATAAGAAATCATCCATACCCCCACCAACCTCTTCCCACGGTGCATGCAATGGCCATGCACCTGGATCATCCAACATGCGCCTCTGGTCGACCCTCACCTCATCTGTTGACCTTGCACCAGCCTCATCCCTCCGACGTCTCTCTCCCACCTGCGGCTCTGCCTGCATCAGTCTCATGGGCCCCTGGCGCGTCGGTTCCCCAACCATATCCATCTCCCAGCCTCGCGGCCCCACATATGCAAACACAAAAACAAAGATAGATTCAGCATCCATACACATATAAACATATGTTACACTATCAAAATCACAAAACATAAGTAAACAAACATACCTCTTTGGTCCCACACCTCTCCTGGAGGCAAAACCATGTCCAGGTCATGCCGAAAATCCATCCCACCATATGGGAATCACAAGATAATATGTGCCATGTAGTACCACACACGTGCCAATGTGGTCATAAAACAGTGGCCAACCTCTCCCTCTCCATGCCATACCAAAAGATGAGCCCACTACAACAGTTGTGGCTTCTGCGGCCTTGTAGGCAGCAACAAAACCCTAGGACACAACATGGGCACCCTCTCCAAAAACCATGCTACCAAGATGGATCCAAGGCAAACTCACCAGAGTTGATGGTCCGACACCGGTGGATTTTCCCCATAATATTGGTATGTAACATCAATCCCCATGCAAAAAAATCCCCATTAAGGACCCTCTACATAATCCTCAACTGACCACCACTGATATGTTGAGTAGCTAAGGATCTGTAGATCCTCACAATCATCATCGCAATGAACTGATGCAAGAGTGGATCCATCGCCTCAATTCAGAAAAATGAACTCGACATTGGGCTCAGCCCCGAACAGTAATCCTGTGTCAGGTCTATCAACCACACATCCCCTGGAAGTTGGGGGTCAGTAGGCAGGGCCATTCCCTAAAAGGGGATCTCCACCAGAAAATAAACATCCTCAACAACTGATAATGTTAGTTGTTGTCCCCTCACCATGAAGCATTGCAGATCAATACTCCACATCGATATCAAGTACTGGAGAAGGTACTCCTGCAACCGTATCAATGGGAAGTCGAAGAACTTGAGCAACCAACAGGCTGCTAAGAGTCTCCGCACACTCGGCTCCTCTCTCACCGCCTCCCTGAGGTGCTCCCAATCACGCTCCCTCCAGTGGACTGGCATGATAAGATAGTCACCTGCATTCACACAAAAAACACTTGATTAGAGATCATCATTTATCACAAATAACAACAAAGTAAAATTTCCAAAAAATCCCTCAGCTTCGCCTCAAGTGTGTGGTTGTTACCCCCACAGGCGCACACATGTGCACGCCTGTTCTTCACACAGCTGCGCACCAATGCGCAGCTATAGGAGAAACATATGCACAACAATTTCCAGTTGTCACACCCACAAGTGCACACTCATGCACACATTTTCTCTACACAGTTGCGCATTGATGCACAACTGTATGAGAAACAACAACGCACAGTGCGCAACTGTAATTCGAACAGGTGTGCATCACGTGCACACCTATTTTTCCCACCCATGCGCCCCCATGCACGACTGTATTCATCACAACTGCACATCATGTGCATGAGAGGGAATTATACCCACGCATCTCAGTGCTGGTATCCTTCCTTCTCCTGTGCATTTGTAGGCCCACCCCCACCAAATACCCTAGTACGACCCTCCGTATGACCCCTACCAAAAAAATAGAAACTAATTACTATGCATGAGGATGGGACCACTAACCTGACTCTCGAAAATCCTGGATCGACTGGCTCGAACTCTCGTAATCTCATAAACTCCTCCAAATACTCTCGTCAATTCACTATAGCAGCGGGTACAAATGAGGTGGCATTGTGGGCCCCACAGCCATATATAGTCCCTTTTTCCAAACTTCCACGCTTAGTTACAGGAGCTCAGAGTCTCTGTTTTTTTATCCATCTTCAGCCACGAGATCAAGGTCCCGCCACCTACATAGTCACATTCCCCGATTCACCATCTGCACTCAGCCCCAGGGGAGAATTTTTCTCATATCACGTCTAGGTACGCATGCTCATGTTCACAATTATCAAATAATTGTTATATGTTCTTTATCTTCATATATTGTTTACATCGGGTATTCGGTTTTAATGTGTGTAGGTACTTGGTCATCACAAACCAGCGCAGCCCCTTTCAGGTATATGATCGACACTGGCATGCAATCATTCCCTCTGAATATCAATTGCATCTCCCAGTCACACCCTCCGACATTGGCCTTTAGGGTCCCTACATTCGGCTCTGTACTACTATCACCTCCGTTGTATTCTGGTACTATCACCCAGTAGCACTCTCCCCCACATGAGTTGTCCCATTCATACTCCCCCTTGGAACTTTGACACTCATGCTTCTTTCACCCCCTAGTGATGGGAGTCCCAATAGTCTTACGCATTTTCGCGAATCAACCGCATACTCCTCATAATTTTTCTATCTTTCCCAATGGACTCCTAGGTTATCTCATCATGGTTCTATTTTGACTGTGCCTTCGTAGTATCATTAACCCTCCATTTCATCCACAATCAGTTTTCCCATATGCAAATTTCCCTCCATTCATTTACCTCATACAGAAACCCACCAATGGGCCCCCCACCCTCCAGTAGGGATGATTTTAGGGGCTAAATTTCGCTCGTGGGCTAATTTTCTATGGTTTTTCCAAAAACGAGATTCGCTATTTTAAAAAGGATTCACCCAAATATTATAGGATAAAAAATTTTTACCTTAAAAATTGCCAAAATGTTATAAAAACTATATAAAATCCTTATAAATTTGAATATTTTTACAAAAATATCGCCAATCATTTATAGTTGGCATATGAAGGATTAGTAAGATTCGCCAAGGTTTCTACATTTTAAAATAAATTTCCATCTTTAAAATCATCCCTGGTAGTTGTCCACGCAACTTGCGCCCTCACAGGCCAAGCCATCTTGCACTGGGGCACCCGTTTATGTATCTGTACACTCATCCCCAATTATTCTTTATTTATTTGGTAATTGTAAAAAGCCTTTGTTTCCATCATTTATGTAGCTTTTTGTTGTCGCCCTTGGTGACCTTCTTTTTCTGGCAAAGCAACCCATGTCGCCCTTGGTTGGGGCATTCACTATCCTCTACTCATGTTGACATCATCCATAAACCCCAAGTATCCCATAGTCCATGTACCCTTGATCTCTGAGTTTGTCCACTTTGTCACGCCTTTGGCACAATTTAACCCCATATATAGTCGTCCCCCTGATGCTAGATACAGTTTCACGGTTGTTACCAATCATCATTCAAGCATACCCCCAACCAAGGGAAGTCTTGAGTCTCACTACATCTTGAATTTGTTCATGTTCCCTATCAGTTCCTGATCTTATCTAGTGGATTTCATGAATCCCTTTGCTTCTTGGAGTCATGTCTCCCTCTTTACTGACATCAACATAGTTTCCAGAAGGGCGATAGTATCTTGAATCTCATTACCTTACAATGAGGAGTCTTGGACAACACAAAGAGAACCATAATTTCTCTCTTCTGTTGTTGACCCCCATAACATTCGACTTCACCAAAATATCATGTTATAGTGGGTCTTACTATGCGACTATTGTAATTGTTTTATACTAGCCGAAGACCTATGAATTTGTTAGGCCATCAATGCCTACGAGTCATTGACACTTCTTACAGGTGTCCTCGCCTCTTTTCATAGAATGTTCACCACCAGAATTGTCATCTGTCGTTATCAAACTGCCCTGAAGGACGCTGCAGTTATCTACATCAGCATACAACTTCAGTTACTGTCTTACATTTTTTTAGTTACATGACACGAGCATGGGGCATGCTTGCCTCGTTTGTATACATATTTTCTTTTCTCTCCCTAGCGATAGATTTGGGTCTCCCAGTTTCCCCTCTCCCTCCGATGGGATTTCTCTTGTAATTCTTATCAACACTCTTCCTTACAATGATACTCTCAGTAGAAGAAACATTGATGTATTTTGGCTATACGTATTCTCCTGACCTCACACATCAGGGGGTATCTGTTATCACTGAAATTTTGTCTACAACATTGCATGCAAATGGTTACAAAAACACAACATTTCCAAACACCTATTAGTTCACCTACAGCACCAAAAATGCATTTCCAAGAGGCAAAAACTATACAGCTGGACAAAAATCGACATGTGTTGAATCACTAAAGGAAGTACGTTCACAGTGCACATTCCAAAGAAGCCCATAGAGCGCACAATGCGCGATTATGTACAATAAAATATGTGCACTCCTATGAATGACGCATTTATGGTTCTTTTGGCCCCCTCAACCACTTATGGACCAGCTCCCAACTTGATTTGACCCTCAAATCTGAGTTGAATCCAAATGGGGGGTTGGTCAAAGACCTAAGGGTTCCCTAAAGGGCCCCTTGTCCACACTAAGAACCAGTTGGATATTGTCTCAAATACATGCTATAAATGGAGGCCATGGGTGCACTAAGAATTTAAGAATTTCATAGTATTGTTATGCTGCCTCAATCCTCCCTCAAGAAACCTCTTTTCTTCTTAGAGCATTCTAGCAACATTCCAATAAGCTATTCCACTCACCTCTTGAGGGAATAGGCTTGGATTTCTTCACATTTTTCTTTCTTGTTTATCATTGTAAGAAGAGCTCTCAAATAGAGAACTCAAGAACCCTCCCAAAGAGGAAGAGGGGATCCATAAGTCCTCCTTTCTCTACGGTGTTTTCCAGCTAATATAGTTATCCATTG
This sequence comes from Picea glauca, assembly GCA_000966675.3. Classification (NCBI taxonomy): domain Eukaryota; kingdom Viridiplantae; phylum Streptophyta; class Pinopsida; order Pinales; family Pinaceae; genus Picea; species Picea glauca. Next base: position 66,930 of record JZKD02S1795116.1, on the reverse strand, counting down.
GTGGCATAATTTTGGTCATTTGGTTGATTGATTTTGGTTCAAAGTTTCTTATGCATTGTAGTTTTATTTCCTTAGTTGTTTTTAATTTATTTTCTTGTTTATTTCATGTGCTTGGATTATATAATTCATGCACTAAACTCTATCTTGTCTAGCAGGCCCAACTAGACTTGTAGGTGCCCTTGTTTTTCTCACCCAAGTGATGAAATAGACACAACAACTTGTCCTCGTAGCTTCCAACAGGGTAGTATTGTTCTTTAATGGCATCCCAGAAGGAATCCCATGTAGGGTCCACCAAAAACATTGCAGCTTATTCCATGGCCCTTTTCTCAGAGTAAGTATCCCACCCATCTTTAACATGGGGAACGACCTTGAGGACTGCAAAAGTGATCTTTTCCCTATCATAAAAATTGTGGACCGAAAAATATCCTTCGAGTAGATTCAACCATTTATATATAGCATCTGCATCTATCAGTCCTTAAAATAATTGAATATCAAAATTTACTTGTACCTTGAAGGGGGTTGCATTGGCGCTTAATGATTATGCTTCTCCTGTGGGAAACCGTCGAAGCATCTGTGTGATGTTGTCCATAATTTAGTTCCTTCATCGCACAAGGGCTTCCTCGAGCAACATTTTAATATGATCTCCTGGTCCATCATCTTTCTTTTCGTCTCCCATGGGTTGTTTTCGGGCTTAGCGCAACCTATCTTATAATGGCTCGATTGGTTCGAGTCCCAACTTCTTGTACCCAGACCTTGTCGGGGACATTCACGAAGAAAAATAAATGAAGAGCATACCACTCTGATACCACTGATCTGGATTTAGGAGCGAAACAAACTGATTAAAAGACTAAATACAATAAACACATAGATATGAAGAATAACACAAATATCCAGTGAACAATATCTTCTATTAAATAATGAAATAGGCTAAAATTGTAAAACTACAGAACTGAAAACTTGCTCAAATGGTGGTAGCTATCTCTAAGAAGAGATGTGGCTTCTACGTGCATATGTCTAAGCAGAATGGATTAAAATGAGGCTCCAAGGGCCTGTTTGATATTACTCATGAATGCCAAAACCCTAGACATCCAAAAACCTAACCCTAGAAGGTGAAACGCCAAAAGTCATATGGGCCCTATGGGTAAGTTGGTGTAATTTGGTACCTCAACTTCCTAGGGTCATAACGTTTGCATACAACCTCCGCTTTGGGCGCACGATAGCCTGTTGGAAAGGTATTCCAGAGAGCTACACATTCTGCCATCAAACTCTGACTCTGTCTATAGTTTGACTGTGGTGAGACAAAAAAATAATGTTGATGGCCCCAAAACAGCCCCAGAAGTACAATAAGATGTGCTGACATGAAAACATACAAAATAAGCCAGTTGGATTAGGAAAGAGGTCACTTGTATCCACCTGGAGGATGTTTGGGGCTTCAGAGAGCCTCAAAAGTGTAGAACCCAATTACAAAGCAGTACAAAAGAACGTGTTGAACAAAAACAAACACAAGAAGCTAGTTGGAATAGGTGGGTGACCACCAATATCCACCCGGATTAGTGTAAGTCATGAATCTAAGTGACATGTGGCAGCCACTAAGCCAGTTCCAATTCAACAGTGACATTGGCAAGTTACATCACATCGAGAGTATGTACTTCGAGGGAAACCAAGTTTTAACACCAGTAAACTTCCTGAAGCACTGAAGGCCAAAGTTAACGCTAATCATTGATCTAATTCATGATCATTCTCAACCGATGATCAAGCATAGTGGAAGGATAGCATAAGTGGAGGTGTTAACCGACAACAAGCAGTCACCACTACTTTAAGACTTATTCAGTAGGTAATCACTTCAGAGGAATTTCTACTCTAGAATCCTGGAAGTTGTGAAGGACGAAGTTCCAAAGTAAATGAGAACCGTCCATCTCATCGTGACATTAAAACGTGATCGTTGATTTTGATAAGTGATCAAGCACTTGCTTGGCCTAGCGTCTGGTCACCACCTACGGTCATATGGAATAAAGAAATAAGGGTAAAAGAAGAGGAAGCACTTAAAATAATAATCCTATGGTTTTGCGCATATGGTCACATGTAAATGGTTTGAAGGAAGTGCCTCTGTAGAACTCGTTTTCTGAAATATTTGTAGAGACATGGAATGAAGTTAAAAAGAAATAGATCCATACATGTGATCGATTTACGAACGACACTCTCACTAAGTTAAAATAATTAAACAATAATGTTTGAATAATAAATAGTGTTTATTGTTAATGTTAAAATGAAGAGGTGTGATGGTCCAAACAAAGGGACACATTGTTTCATAGCTCACACCAGTTGGAAGAGTATATAAATGAGAAAGAGTGGTGAGAAGAAGGTGTCTCTGAAGTCCAGATCAGAAGGATCAAAACAAAATTAGAGTCCAAGAAGAAGCACTGATGATTCTTATGAAGTGAAGGTGGAAGGGAGGAGCACAAAAGGATTCATATCCTTTAAAGTGTAATTTAAGGGAGTTGGTGCTTCCTAGGGTTGGTTCCCTAAAATCAAGAGAGTTGGTGCTTCCTAGGGTTGGTGCCCTAAAATCGACGGAGTTGGTGCTTCCTAGGGTTGGTGCCCTGAAGAAGGGGATTAGGGTCTCCTAGAGTTGGTGCTCTGAAAAGGATTGGTGTCCTTCACTATTCTTTATAAAACCTTGTAATTCCTATTAAATATATTTATATATTTGATTTTACATACAAGTCATTGTTGATTTATTGTGGTAATCGATAAAATATAAAAAGTAATTGCTAATTGTTAAAGAGGTAATACTGATTTAGCCCCCCCTCTCAGTGTTCCAACATTTATGTTGTGTTCAAGTTCAAATTGGGGTTTAACTTTGGATTTTATCCCTTCTAGACTTCCTCTATGGGATTTTGGCTTTGGACTTTGGTTGTCTTTTTGCATATTTGTCCCTACCTCGAGAGGAATAGGTGGACTTGAACCAAACTTCGATTTGTGGTGTGCTTCTTGGTGGCTCGACAATACATGATTGCAAGGTTGTTCCCATGGATTTCAAGATTATCTAGTCGGCTTATGTGTCTTGGCAATCCAAAATTGCAGGGCTACAACACGAAGTTGATTCGTGGGTACTCGTGTGACACGAAGTTGATTCTGTCTACTACCACTATAATTTTTAGGTGCGTTCACACAACCTACAAGCATGGGGCTAGACACAGATAAATCCAGGTGAGAATCAAACTTCCTCTTTTACATATAATAACAAAATAAAATAAAATAAAAAATAAAACATATAATTAATAATAAATTATATAATCTATTTTCAAAATCATAATCCATTAAAAATAAATTATTATTATTATAATATATTGTGATCTTGGAAAACTTCTTTTAATGCTTTTAGAGCACATAAACAAATTTCTAAAGAAGCTCAAGTAATCACTTACTCTCTTGAGATTAGATGGACCAATTAGATCTTAGTGGATGTTAATCATCATCATCATCATCATTGTAAAAATCATAAAATCTACCATAATATTCATAAAATTCTACCATAATATTCATAAAATCCATAATTACACAAACTATAACCAATTTATTTAAACTGTATATTAAAACTTTACATAATTTAACATTATAAAAAATGATGCTCACTTTTATGAGATATCAATTGTATATTAAAACTTTACATAATTTAACATTATAAAAAATGATGCTCACTTTTATGAGATATCAATTGTTAAAATCCATCATTAAATACTAAAATGCTATATAATTTGTTTTTCCTCACTTAATCCTTTGTATTTTTTAACTTGTTTATTTTTTATTTATTTATATTCTATAAACTTTTTAGTTTATTTATTTATTTATTCTTAATAATTATATAATTTTTATAATTTAATAGGATCGAAATATGTAATTCTTTTCTTACAAAACATGAAATTAATAATTCTAACCCATTTAAATTGGATATTAACTTAAAAAATCGAAAAGATTTCTAATATGGTCCGATATTTAATCTACTATATAAAAAAAATGAGAAGGTTTTGATTAAGTAAGTTTGCTCTTCTCAAAAAGGAGTTTAACATAAACTAAAAACCTAAAAATAATTTAAAAAGAAGCATTGGAATATTTGGCTTTCTTACAATGACTTTAATAATGGCCATTTAAAATGAAAATAAATAAATAAATAATAAAGTAAACGCTAAAGGCAGAGATAAGCTCTTTGAATATTATTACAAACAAAGGTTATGACCCAAAAAAATTAAAGTTTTTGTTTTGTGTCTAGTGATTGAATTGGTATACTTATATTTGTTAATTATTCTTTTTATGTGTTGGATTCTTTTTAGTTTGCTATAAATAAAGGGTCTCCTTTGGTAATTCAAACACAACAAATTTAATAGATGCAATGATTCTAGTATTCATTCAATTAGTCTTTGTTCATTTTATGAGTTTTGGTTTCTATTGTATATAGTATGATTTCACATGGTATTAGATGTGTAATGGTATTAGATGTGTATGGTATTGACGTTTTTCATTTCTCTTGATTGCTTTTGTGTTGAGATTTGGGCATTGTTGGGCATTGCTTGCACTCTATTTAGTAGTAGTTATTGTTCATGGCCAGTATTGGTTGCAACATCATCTTCCCACTACTTGTGATTGTGGCTCAAATTTAATAGATGCAATGATTTTATTATTCATTCAATTAGTCTTTGTTGATTTTATGAGTTTTGCTTTCTATTGTATATGGTATGATTTCACATGGTATTAGATGTGTATGGTGTTGACCTCTTCCATCTCTCTTGATTGCTTTTGTGTTGAGATTTGGGCATTGTTGGGCATTGCTTGCACTCTATTTAGTAGTAGTTATTGCTCATGGTCATCATTGGTTGCAACATCATCTTCCCACTACTTGTGATTGTGGCTCAAATTTAATAGATGCAATGATTCTATTATTCATTCAATTAGTCTTTGTTGATTTTATGAGTTTTGCTTTCTATTGTATATGGTATGATTTCACATGGTATTAGATCTGTATGGTGTTGACCTCTTTCATCTCTCTTGATTGCTTTTGTGTTGAGATTTGGGCATTGTTGGGCATTGCTTGCACTCTATTTAGTAGTAGTTATTGCTCATGGCCATCATTGGTTGCAACATCATCTTCCCACTACTTGTGATTGTGGCTCTATTAAATTTGTGGTTCAACCTTTTATGGAAGAGGGTTAGACTTCCCTTTATGATATGACTTACATGCCACGACTTTCCTCTTGATAGATGCACCACCTCTTGTAGATCACACCCATGGCTTAGCTCCTATGCCCCAGAGAATTGCTTAATGGAAACACTCTAAGATTTTGACCTTTTGACATAAATGTTGAATATATTTTAGGAAAGCAATTTCTCTTGTGTATGACACTAACTTTGTAAAATGTGGGTTTGTCGATTAATGGGCTGCAGTGTTATAAAGTGCCTCTTTAATAAAAAATTTGAAGTGGGGAGTCACTTTGAAAAATGTGGGTTTGTTGATTAATGGTTACACTTTTATAAAGTGTCTCTTTAATAAAAAAAAATCGAAGTGGGGGAGTCACTTTTAGAAGGTTGATTTAGTGCCTTGTTTTTTTGTGCTTTCTCTTGTGGTCTTTTGTCTCTTCTTTAGCACTTTCATTCTCTTGCTATGGCAGATAAGTTGCCTTTGCCTATTTTAACTCCTCACAACTACTTCACTTAGAAATTTGCAATGGTTGTTTTATTGTGGAGTAAGGGCCTATGTAGGGTTATTATAGGTATAAAAAAATAACCCACACACAATGTTGAAAAACTTAAATGGCATAATCATTATGATGAAGCATTATGTTTAATATGTCTATTTTTTTCATCGGAACTATTGTTTCATCTTGAAGGCATATATACTCCTCGTGAAGAATGGGGAGAACTTGATCAACCATATGGTAAAATGGATGCAATCATGGTCATCAATTGGAAAATGAATTAATCAATCTCAATCCTAATAATTTTGATAATATTCAAGATTTCATTTACAAGTTTGCTTCAATTAAAATATTGTAATATTTATAAAAAGGATGAACAACTCATTTTGGTAGTGCTCTCTAAGTTAGGTGAGTCCTATTCAATATTTATTTATGCATTTTGTTCAACTTGGGATGCCTTGGGTCAAGCTTTTGTAATGCCGACTTTTGATGATTTTGCTAAATGACTTACTCGTGAGTAGGGTAAACTCATTCAAATTGGTGCTCTTGGCTACAAAAATTATAAGTCTCATCTCTTGTAGCAAACTTGTCTTCAAATTCAAGGATACAATATCAAAAGACATCCTAAGGGAAACAAACACAAAGTACAAAGGAGTGTAACTCTTCAAATCCCTCACATAAGCAAGATTTTAATGGCAAGAAAAATCCTCTTAAATGTGTCGTTTGTGGAAAAGAAGGTCATTCATAATCTTGTTGCTTCAAGAAATTGGTTGTCTTGTCTTAAAAATGAAGAAACACATATTAAATCTCAATCTGTCTTCTTCTAACAACGATACAGGAAATGTTAAAGCTCTTTCTACTACTACAAGTTTCTCCTCACCTGGGTAGATATATGATTATGGACCAATCCATCACATGGTTGCACATAAGAATTTGTTTCCTTCCATTAATTCATGCAATACAAAGAATATTTTTATGAGTAATTTTTCACATTTGGTTGTTCATGGGCAAGGTTTCATCAAGGTGATAGATGACATGATCAAATGTTCTATATGTTATTGGTCTTTCAACTAATTTTGCTCTCAATTTATCAGACTGGAAATTCTTGTTCAAGGAAGACAATCTTCTTTACTCATGATTGTTGTTTGTGAAATTGGGGATCCTTCACAAATTGTTTCCATAGGGAAAGTGGATCATCATGCATGCTTGTACTCATTTTCTCATTTTGTGTAGGAGTTCCCTACCATTGCTTTAGTTTCCCACTCAAATGAGTTAAGTAAATTATGGCATGAGTGATTTGGTCACTTAAACTATTGCTATCTTCAACAACTAAGTAAACAAAATGTGGTCATTGATCTTCCACATGTCTCCATTTTTTATGGTGTTTGTAACAAGTGTGTTCTTGGTAAGCATCCTCAAGATACTTTTGATAAAGGAAAATCTTGGAGAGCTTCTGAAGGTCTTCAACTTGGTCACAATGATATTGCAAGCCCTTTTCCTATCTTGTCTTTTCAAAGAGTGTGTTATTTTCTTACATTCATTGATGACTACTCTAGATGCACTTGGGCATACTTTTTAAAGAACAAAAGTGAGGTTTTTGACACTCTTCTTGTGTTCAAAGCCTTGGTTGAAAAGAAATATGGAAAGTACACCAAATGTTTGTAGACGGGTAATGGCGGTGAATACGTCAACCACATATTTGAAGACTAATGTGCCACTAAAGGTATTCAGATGCAACATATTGTTTCCTACTATCCACAATAAAATGGTGTTATTGAAAGAAATAATCATAACTTGAAGGAGATGGAAAACTACATGATCCATTCTAAAGGTCTTGCCCCATATTTTTGGGTTGAAGCCATCAATTGTGGCAACTACATTCAAAATCACACACCTCACAAAACTGTCCAGGGGTGACCCCAAAAGAATCTTGGAGTGGATGGAAACCATATGTTTCCATCTTAGAGTCTTTGGGTGTAATGCTTGGGCCCACATCCCCAAAGAAAAATGCAAGGCAATGTACATACAAAGTAAGCCTTGCATATTTGTTGGCTACCTGGAAGATGTTAAAGGCAATATATTACTTCATCCCAACACACATGAGGTGATCATCAACATTAGTGTTCGATTTTACTAGCATCCCCCTCAGTGTCTTAGATATTCATATGATTTTTCTTCCTTTGAGTAGACTTCTCCTGCTAATGATAGTGCTCTTGAAGAACATGATGAAGTTCTTCCAACACTTCCTAATTGGGGTCAAAGAAGAACTTGGTCTTCTCTTCAAAGGATTCCTCAAGTATATATGGCCAGTGGTTCAAATCCAAAGGATTTTCATGAGGCCCATGGTATTATATAGTGGGACATAACCATGGAAGATGAGTATCATTCCTTGTTGAAAAATACCACTTGGGACTTGGTCCCTCTTCTAAAAAGTAGAAAATTGGTTTGGTGTAAGTGGGAATATCGAACCAAGTATGCAACAAATGGTAAAGTAGACAAGTATAAGGCTCCTTCACTACTTTCTTGGATTATAAATCACTTAGTTTGCATTTGGGATAGGTATTTCTCAACCTAAGTATGCCTTGGATCTCTTGAGTAGATTTCACATGTTGGATTGCAAATTTGCATCCACGCCATTTTTGTGAGGTCCAGTCAAGTTTTCAACCAAGTGTTTCACTCCTTTGGTTGATGCTACATTGTATTGGCAACTTGTCGACAACCACTTGTACTTGACTCACAATTGTCTTGATATCTCCTATGTAGTTGGGTTGATTTCTTGGTTCATGCAGTAACCACATGAGCTTTATTGAAAAGTCACAAAGATCATTATTTGCTACATTAGAGGGACACACAAATATGGCATTCAATATTCTTCTGACGGTAATGCTAGTTTAGTAGGTTATGTTGACTCTGATTGGGTTGGTGATCTCGATGATCACAAGTCTACCTCTGGCTATGTCTTCCATCTTGGCTCTAGTTTCGTTGTTTGGTCCAGTGAGAAGCACACTACCATTTCCCTTTCTTCTATAGAAGCAGAGTACTGAGGTGTTGTTAATGTTGCCATCAAGTTTATTTTTGTTTGACAGATTTTGTCCAAGTTTAGTTTTCAGCAGGTGCATCTTACTCTAATTTGGTGCAATAATCAAAGTGGTAACCATATTTCTAGGGAGTCAATGGAGCATCAATGCACCACACATATAGAAATCCACATTCATTACATCTAACAATTGATTTATGATAGAATTATTGATTTGCAGTATTGTCACAGTGAGTTGTAGGTTGCTAACATCTTCACTAAATTGTTGACAAAGACTTGATATATTCAACTTCATACCTTTCTTGAGGTGAAGAAAGTTGTCATGAAAGTAGTCTTAGTGGTACTTCCTTTTTTTTTTTTGGTTTATTGTTTTGAACATTTTGTACATGAGTAACTATCATGACCTTGACCTTGTAGGGAGGACCCATTTGTTTTAAATTAATTTAGGTAAATTATTAAATGTTCAGTAGGAATACCTTTAAGTATTCACTTAAAAAAGTATCGATATACATACACAATTTTAAGTTAACTTGTGTAAAGTATTAAATGAGCAGTTGGTATAACTGCCTACTACCCTCCTTAGATGCTCTTCTCCACCGTCTTTTAGTCTCCTCCCACCACTCTCGTTTATTGCTGTACTCCCACCCTCCTTTAATCCTGGTCTCCTCCCACCCTCCTTTCACCCTCCATCCTGGTATCCTTTCACCCTCTTTTAATGCTGGTCTCCTCCCAGTTTGCTATAATAGAGAGCCTCCCTTTCTGCTTCAAACATAGCAAAGGACCTTCCTTTCTATTTCAAGCACATCAGATCTAAAAAATGCATGGATTCTATTATTCCTTCAATTGGCTTTTGAGTCTCTCTTGATTTTACCAGTTCTGTCCTCTGTATAGAGTTTAAGCCCGTTATGATCCTGCTGTATGTGCTCTGATTTCACCCGAATCCAATGGCCAAGTGGCTTCGAGTTTTGGCCCTGGGAGGAGGGGCGGGCACAACGACCTGGTTGGCCAGCGCGGGCTGTCTCCTGCTGGCGGTCACATGCGTGCTGGCCGTGATGGCTGTGGTTACAGCATCTTGCGCAGCGCACTTCCACCGTAGGAACGCCAAAAATCGCGGCACTACGGGTTTCAAGTTTGCGCACAAGTTCCCAGGTCGGGCGCTTATCAACAGCAGCAAAAAGCTCTTGATTTCGAAGAAATGGGGGCGAAACGAGGACGAAGAGGAGGCATATGACCGTGCTGCTATGGAGGAGGAGGAGGGTGGAGGAGATTCTGTGTGGCAGAGAAGCATTTTGATGGGCGAACGATGCCAGCCCCCTGCTTTCTCAGGTCTCATAATTTACGACGATAAGGGCAATCGGCTGCCTCAGTTTCCTCCGCGCTCTCCCATTCCCAACATATTTCATCCTTCTCTCGACCAGGTCAAAAAAAAACAAAATATATATATATATATTATTAAAATTACAGTTTGCCTGGTTTTCCATTTTAGAAAAACGATGGCATGGACTGATTGTGGTGTTGGTGAATTTGTTTCTGCAGCGGTAACGGGAGGCGGATTGCAACCAACGGAAATTCCCTTTCACGGGATTGTTTTAATGTTATCAGGAGCGGACGGTTTCGTATTCTTCCATGTGACCACTTGGCTTGTTGGACGCTAAACATTTTAACAGAGTAATGGGGCAGTTTGTCAGTCGCCTTTCAATTTTATGAATGGACCCACTAGTGGGCCTCTAGGTTTATGGAAAATGAGGTTGTGAATAATGTTGAAGCCTCGCTATAGAATATTAAGACGGATTTGATTTCATGGTTAATTGGCATTAATTGGCCTGATTTCAATCTTTGAATTGTTGTTTCAAAGCATTTATATAAATATAAATTTATGTCACCGATTTTTAGTCACCAAAATGAAAAAAAACTATTGATATGGAAAATTTTAGTAATCAAATATTTTGTAATAAACATTTTAAAAATTAATAAATTTTACAACTTATTTTTAAAAATTAATAAATTTCACCACTTATTTGTATTTATTTATATGGGATAAATTTTTCACAAATAATCATAAAAAAACTTCTACTCTATACTAAATAAAAGTCCAATTCAATGTTTTTTTTTGAAAAATGGAAACTCTTAAACATTAAACCAACGAAAAACAAATTCGCCTAGAAATATATTTCCAGTGGGAAAGGGATTTTAACAAAGCATTTAGTACTCCATCCTCACTTCAGGGTTATTTCCAGTATTTTTTTAAATCATAAGTCCATTTAGGGTTAATGTTTACAATGTACTTTTAATTTATAAGCTGATGTTTCGTAGACAAATGAAATGAGGTGATCATTAATCCCCATTCACTAAGAAAATTTTAATTTATAAGCTGATGTTTCGTAGACAAATGAAATGAGGTGATCATTAATCCCCATTCACTAAGAAAAGGTTTCACAAGATTCTTATTGGAAGCACGGGTTTTAATGTTAATTGGCTCCATTATTTTTATTTTGTTATATAAATTTTGCAAAGAAATGTTTGGATGTTTTTTTCCATGTTTGTTAATAGTAGGATTTTAAAGAAATTTTTATGTAAAACATGGTTCTAAATATCAGACATACATGAAGCTCAAATTACTTGAAACCATTTTAGTGAGGTAAATTTATTCATATTAGTTATGGTGCTTAACTTGACATTTAGTGAAGCATGCAATAAAAGCAATTAATTGAAAGATCAATTTTAAGACCTCTTACATGAAGCTCAAAACACTTAACCATAAAACTAGCTTGCCAAACTTAATTAAATTTACTTCCTATATGTAAAAAATACAAAATTAAAAATTAAAACTAAAAATTAAAAAATAAATATGTAAATTCTAACATATATAATTAAAAAAAGTTTATAAGATTAATTAAATTTCAACTCTAGCAAAAACAAAGGACATAGACCTAATACAAGTTAGACACACTACAAGCTAAACAAAAGGGAGACCATTCTTAAAGGGTTAAATCCATAATCTTTCTTAGAGGGTTAAATCCATGATCTTTTAGTTGAAAGAAGAGATAAGAACATAAATTTTAAGGAAAAACATAAAATTAAAAATAAATTACATATTATGTAAATAATTAAAAGGAAAATATACAAATAAAAGGGAAATTTCTTTTGCAAAACTTGAATTGTTTCATAAAAAACCATTCACAACTAAAACCCTTCTCATGTGTTGAAACAAAATCACTCTCACTTAAATGTTCAACAAAACCAGTTTCTCAACATGAAGTATGATGAATCTCTTTTACATGAAATATGCTTAAATGTTCAACAAAATCATATTTTCAAACAAACACATTATTATTACAAAAGCTAAACCATCTTTGTTGAGCAAGATCATTATTATAAAAGAAAACTCTCTCTTGCATAGCAATAACATCATTGCAAAGGAAAACAAAAGACACTTGTTTCTCAACATGAAGTATGGAATCTTTTTTTTTTAAAGAATGTTTGACAAAAACAAATCTTTGTCTTGCATGTTACAACAAAACCACTGATTGTTCTGAAGGAAAAAGATACTTGTTATGAGCATTAACTCCTCTACCTTAAAAGTTGCACATCTTATAAGTTAAATTACAATAAACAAACTCCACACATTTTCTCCATAAAACCACACAATTTGTCTACCAAAATGCACACCATAAATGATCATACATATACTTTACAAACACATATCTCTTGAAGCTTTTATACATTTCCTTAATAGAAGTGCATATCCCAAAACCCTTTTATTCTTTTTTGCAATTCAAGAAGCCAAAAATACATTTGTGAACTCACCATGGCTCCTTCAAGTAGTTTCCTTGCCATCTAAAACCCTACTCATTTTAAAACACTTAAGAAGAAATTGTAAGATGGAAACAAAGGACATTGTTTTAAACAAGACAAGTAGTTTGCACATAAAATAAGAAAGTGTAAGATGGAAACAAAGCAATACAAGTAGTTTGCACATAAAATAAGAAAGTGTAAAATGGAAACAAAGGACATTCTTGCAAACAAGACAAGTAGTTTGCACATAAAATAGGTAGTTGAAGGGAATTTGCATAATCTTCCTTAAAATCCTAAAAAACAAATGAAAAACATTACATTTTTTTTTAGAATATTCATATAATTTTTACAAAAGTTTTTTTTTTTGTGTGTGTGTTTTTTACAACAAGTATATCTAATATTTGAAAAAAAACATTGTTGGTGATTAAGAAAACTCTTTGCAAGCAAAGAAAGATACTTTGAGAAACTAGAGGGAATTCTACAAGTTTTTTTGAGAAAATAAAATATATTTTCGGTTCGAGTAAACAAAAGTATTTATTTATTTATTTAGAATTTCACTTTACAGTAAAAACAAAACTTTGCATGAATTATGTTAGATTTCTATTGATTATTTTTTGAAATTCTTTTATTGACATTTGATATGTCAATTTAGCGATTGTTTCACAATATGTTCCTTAAAAATGAAGGCACTAACAATTACTTATGTTTACTCACTATTTGGACTCTATTAAAGTATGACTATAGTTTTGAAGACAATAGATGAATATTATAATTACTACAATTTTTTGAATTTGACCAATTTGAAAAAATTGCAGATTTTAAACAAGTACCATATAATTGCCTTAATTTTTATTTAAAAGTAAATCTAAAAATACCCTTTTGAAGAGGACAATATTTTTTTTTACATTTTACTGAATCATTATGTGATCTTAAAATAATATGCAGACATGCTTTTAAAAAATTAACTAAAATTACTAAAAACCAATTAATTTGAATACAAATTGTATCAAATGAAAGTAGATTCAATTATGAAAATGTTGGTACTAGTTCTGAAACACAATATTTGAAGGGGTCCGCTCATTCCCAAGTTGGAGTAAGATGAAGTGAACTCGTAGTATTCTGAAAAGTGTCATAGTTACATGTTTTTGACTGAACTAATAGGTCAGTCGAAAGTTAGTTTTTACGGAAAAAACTAACTTTCGGTCAAAAAGTGGTAATTTGGCCGAAAAGTGGAAAATAGAAACAATTGTTGATCGGAAAAAAAAGGGGGGATACGATGTTTCAACACAGAGTGTGACCTTTCAGCACAAAAACGTATAAATTGTTTCGGCCAAAATCTTATTATCACATTAGTGTTGGATTACTGAGGGGGGGGGTGAATCAGTAATAGCGTAGTTATAATCTTTTTTCTTCAAATGTTATATCAATGTAGAATTATCATCCAATAATGAACAGTAAGAACTAAACAATCACACACATACACAGTACACCAGTGTTTTACGTGGAAACCCAAATCGGGAGAAAACCACGGAATGCTTTTTCTTATATGTCTTGAAGAATTACATTC
>JZKD02S1795116.1:0-16457 GCA_000966675.3 Picea glauca | reverse complement strand
TTGCCGAAACAACTCCGTCCAGCACTTGTTTCGACGTTCTTCCCTGTTGCTGAAACACCATTATCAGCAACCCTTCATTCTTCTCACCCTCCATCATCGACGAAACAATTCCGTCTAGCAATTGTTCCGCCTCTTTCCGTTGCTGAAACACCATTGCCAGCAACCCTTGATTATTCATTCACGATGCTGAAACACCACCGTTCAACACTTTTTCGATTTTCTTCCGATACTGAAACACCAGTCATCAACAGTATTTCATCTATAGTGATTGTTTCATTCTTCTCTGTTGCTGAAACACCCGCCTTTCACTATCATCCGATAGCAAGCTTTTACGCTCTCAAATTTTAGTTCCAACAGCAGGCCCTCGACATAATCAAAAGCCGCCGCCATAACAGCATCACCACGAACAAGCATCATATTTGATTGGCAGAACAAACCAAATGGTAAGGCAAAGGTATGTAAAGTTTATGTAATTCAGTTAGGCTATAGATAACGAGAAAGATTCTGCGTCATTATGACCATTCAAGCACACTTAGTACCAACCACACTTAATGGGAGGGGAAGTACATGTCACATCCATGATACCATCATTTCACCCGATCTCACCGCCACCATCCCAGTTCACCACCCTTTCGCACGTTTTAACCACTATTCCTGCATAAGGTCACCCGGAAAAACTCACTTTGTACCATAGCTAATACACAAACTCTCGATACTGTATTTTAATAAGATAATTGCCATGGGAGGATCCATCATAAGGAATGAACTCGCTACCACAACGCTGCTCGAACAATATCCAGTAGCATATCAAATTTTCGAGCAAGCAGGTTGGCTGAATTACTTTCGCAGACTCCAGTGGTATATTGAACAGCAAGTCCTACAATTCGCCCAAAATCTCCAGGAGGACCATTCTATCGTCGCAGGCATCCGAATCTCTGTGACAGAGCAAGATATATCCACAGTCTCAGGCCTCCCTATGGATGACACTCGACAGTTCAGCCGGAAGCATATCATCGGGGATGTCCAGCAGAGTTTCTTCCTGACTGGGAAAAGAATTGTACCAAAAGGCAGAGGGGTTCAACTCAGTTCACTACCACCCCCGTGGCAGGAGATCGCCAGATTCATCAAGCACTACCTGACCTGCGAAGGTCGCTATCAGGTAGTCTATTAGCACGATTTCCTTTTGCTTTCCCATTTAAGGCATAACAAACAGGTTAACATTCCATACTTTTTGTTGGGCTGTTTAAAGAACATGGCACATTACTTTCGAAGGGAAAAGGATCCAACCCAGTCACTTACCCACCACCGTCTGGTTCAACTACTCATAAACAGGGGTTTTGAACAACAAAACCGTCCATTAAATAATCCACCCATAAATCCTACACCAGCTGCCGAAATCCCTGAAATTCCTGAGGAGCAGCAACAACAAAACCCCCCAGTTTCCCCCGAAATACCCCATAGCCCGCCCACACGACCAACCAGTCCCCCTACCATACTTGAATCATCACATACCGCACTAAAGTCTTCCACTTCCGCCCTTCACATTCTAATTGATGACTCTGAACCAAAAAATGTTCCCTGCCCTATCATCCAGGAAAAACCCCCACGAAAATGAAAATAGATCGCCCCCTTTCCACCTTCCTTGCGCAAAAAGCGGACACGAGCCTCAATGAGGCCACCCTGGATGACCACTACCCTAGACCCCCCACCTATTCGACTGAGACATTGTACATCTTCAACTTCCCAAACCCAGGGATCTTTGCCTATTCCAACCATGGGCGATGTAACACAAGAACCAGCCACCCATGCTGTGGCTGAAACACAAGAACCAACCATGGTTGAAACACAGGAAACAACCACGGCTGAAACACAAGAACCAGCCGCTGACACTGATATTGAATTCTAGGAATCAGAAGCCCAGACATCATTTTTTTTTGAAGAAGCTGAAACACAACCAGCTACCCACCCCATGGCTGAAACACAAGAACCAGCCACCGATTTTGAAATTCAAGAAATTGAAACCTCGAAAGCTGCAACACAACACCCAGTGGCTGGAACACAAGAACCAACCACTGATATTGACATTGAGATTCAGGAATCAGAGGTTGAGGGTGCTGAAACACTACTCTCCCTACACCAGGAGGCTGAAACACAAGCATCGATTGTCATTCCTGTAGCTTCTCCACAGACATCCGCTCATAAGGATATGACTGCCACACAAGAACCAGTCACCTCCAAACCCAAACAAACAATGGCCGATGTCTTGGAAGAAAATGAGTTTTTAAAGTATCAACTGGAAGCATATCATCAAGAATTAGATAGGGCAAGGGAGGCATATGAAAAAGAATTAAGTCGGTACGCCTTGGAACGAATAACAACCCTGGCAGAACAAACTACAGAAAGCATATGCAAGGAATACATGTGCTGCCAATGCGAGGATATTTATTATCAGGCAGGATATAAGATCATTCAAGTGCCACTACCAGGAACAGTCCCTCCTCCTTCCCCTTTTGAAGCCAAAACTGAACCTGCTGCAACACAAGAACCAGCAGGCTCCACCAAGCTCAAAACCAAACCTGCTGTAACACAAGAACCAGCAGGCCCTAGCAAAATTAGGAATGAACCTGCTGCAACACAAGAACCAGCAGGCTCTTCCAGGATCAAGAAAAAAGTCCCTACTGTTGTCAACAAGGTTGTGCAAACAGTGCCCATGGAGGAAGCTACACCTCCCAATCAAGGCAATTTCTCCACTTCCAGGGAACAGTCTACTCAAACCCTTCCTAATCCCACTACTTCCCATGCCGAAACTCAAACTTTCCAGTTATGGGATGAGCATGCAGAGATACAAAAGTGGAAGAAGGAGTATGCTGAGACACAGGCCCACCACCTTCAAGTATACAAGCAAACCTGGAGGAATCACACTTTCTCAAATTGGGAAGCATTGGACCTGACACGCCAGGAAGTTCGAGAAGTCAAGAAGAAGAACAGAGAGTTAAAAGGTAGAATGGTCAAGATCTTTGATTTGATACACACACTAATAGCCACACGGAAACCTTCTTGTAATTATTCTTTATTTCTCCTAGAGAGACTCACATGGTTCCAAATCAAAGCAATTATAGAAGGAAAATATCATGAAGTAATACAACCAACAAATTTTATCAAAACCTTTATGGCAGCCTCCATCCGGGATCAGCACCTCTTATGTGAAGCATACTTCCATAATGAGGCTATTCCAGAAAACAGGCTGCTCAATATAAATCCTCTTGTTGGAGATGTTCAACTACGAGATTTTACTTCTTTTCTTTACAATCAAATTTTGTGGCAGAGTGATTTTTCTGCGGCCAAGCACAATGAGGACAATAAACTCCTCTGGATTAGGCCAGAACCAGAGAGGGCAGCCAGATTCATTTCAGAATATTATGAGGTCTTGAAAAAACCAGGGGTGACTGAGCATGTTCAAAAACTACAGTCAGTAGTGCTCCAAGAATGTCAGCAAAGCATCACTGCCATAGAAATTCCTTCCCTCTAGGCCAACAACCTATTTTGGCAGCAATCCACAGAAAAGAGACAACAGCACAACCCTTTTGGTCCGGCCAACTTACAAGCAGCAATTTCAAGGGTGCCCAACTACATCCAGTGTGTTAGACATTGTGCTGAAAACTGGATAGGGTACAACTTTTACTTTCCCCTCCTCTGGCTGCCAATAGAAACATATCAAGTTAGTTATAAATTGTCTCAGAAGGCCGAGACAACAGCATGGCAAAGACTGCAACAGGTCCAGGGGTTGAAAATGCCAACCGACAGTACTGCCCGGAGTTACAGCTTGAGTAATTTACACGATCAAAGCCAGTATCAAGACTCTGATTCAGAGTGAGTTGCCTGAGGACATGCAACACCTTGAGCTGGGGGGGATGTTAGGACCACATATTGTACCTTTTTGCCCATACTTTTTGCCATCATTATACCCTTCATCACCTATATTTAGACTCATAATATCACTTCATCTGATCATTCCAAGGTATACAACGCCCTTTCTCATTACTATATGCTTAATCTATTTTGCATAATATTTTACATTACTTTTGTACTTAACCATTGCTTAGAAGTGCATAAATGTCCATAATTGCAGATCAGCATTTGAAGCCTGTGCTGAAACACAGAACTGTCCAAGATCGTCGTTGTTGAACATATGCCGAAACACGGAGCTGCTACACAGTCCGAGGTCGCATATGCCGAAGCACGGAGCTGCTACACAGTCCGAGGTCGCATATGTCAAAACATGGAGCTGCTACACAGATCGAGGATGCAGATGCTGAAACACGAAGCTGTCACACAGTCAGAATTGCAAATGCTGAAACACAAGCCGTTACAGTTAACGGTCAAGGCCGACACAGTCAAGAGTGCAACTCACGTGGCTGAAACAACCCGTGAATTGCGATGCTGAAACAACATCAGCAGCAATGAAGGAGCTGTTACACCAGCCGTAACAACAATACCTCATTCATCTCTTGTAACAGCAATCAGCTGCGTAAGAATAGGACATCCTATGCTGATTTAGAAAGAAAATCTGATTTAGGATAGGATTCAGATATGCTTTGTAATGATTGCATCGAAGGTATTTCCTCTTTAAATTCAGGGGAAATCACCATTCGAGGGAGAGCAAGTTTTGGTACATTGAAGCAACTCCAGAGAAGCGGGACGTATCATATTCTTTCAATTTGTAATGTGACATTTCGACAGATGAATATAAAACTGCTCTGAGTATTCTTCTCTAGCTTTTTGTTCAGGGGAATCTTGTGAGAAGGGAGGGCCCACCTTCATCACAAGATTCACCCATTAGATAGAAGTGTGCTAGTATAATTTATGTTTACATTTTGTTTAACTATCGTTTACTGAAACACTGTTTTAATGAATTCCGCTTTGCTGAAACACGACTGACTCTGTCTTAGTTAATGAATGAAATTCATAATTTTCTTTATCAATCTTGTGTGATGATTTTGTGACGCTAGCAGGGAATTGGTTAAGGGTCCTTGCTCAGACAGAAAGGGATCAAGACATCGTACCCTCTGTAGAATTCATTTCCTGTTGCAAGTGTGCTAGCCAGAGATTTGGTTAAAGTGTTCCTCCTCAGACAGAAAGGAACTACAACACCTAGTATTCTGTAGATTTCCTTTGCCTTTGCAAGTGTGTTAGCCTGGGATTGGATTAAGGGTCCCTACTCAGAAAGGAAAGAACCAAAGCATCCTGTTCTCTGTAGACTTTCCTTGGTGTTAGCCAGAACTGGGTTAGAGATCCCTGCTCAGAAAGAAAGGAATCAGACTGCCCTGTCCTCTGTAGACCTCAACTTCACAAGTGTGCTAAAACAGAAGTAAGGCTCAAGGTTCCTGCTTAAACAGAAAGGAACTAAGTGCTTTGTTTTCTGTTAAATAGAGTTAATTGTTTTCTGCATTATTGTTTTCATGAAAGAGTGTTAATGCTGAAGTCTCTGTTTGAGAGTAAGGGTGTTGTTCTCTGATTGCAGAATAGTTGTTCTTTCCCATTGCAAGTATTATTTTAATGTAATCCAGGATTCTTAGATTGATCTTTAAGGAATGCAATAGGGAGATTACTTTCCTGTGATTTAATCCAGAGCTTCAGTTCATTCAAGCAAGTATAGTTAGTATAGATTTCTTTACTATAACACTAAGTTGCTTTTGGGATTGAGCATATACTGTGTGTGGCTATCTTTGAAAAAAAATACTTCCCTGGGTTGATAATTTATTTTTCACTTGGTTGTTTAAAATTAATTAAGCAATTATAGTGACCAACAATAGCTATAGAGAATTTTATTCCATTAAAACTATGTTTTAAACATCGATAAAATCAACATAAATATTTGGCTGGAAACAATGGCAACATGCTCGGTGAAGCATTTATCTCTGCATCATTAGAATTTTATATCAGGGAAAAGATAACTCATATAGTTACTAAAAACAATTAAAAGACAGATCAAGCATTTTGACACTAACTCAAAAAATAAGACAATCATATCATCGAAGAATGTTCTGCCAAAAAATTGTAATCCAAAATTTTCAAAGGGGTTACGATATTTATACAAGTAACTCCAATACCATTGATAGGGCCACTGCTGCCAGTAGGTCTGTTCCGTACCTCGGCATGGATGTCATTTAACCCTCTCCATTACTTAGATCCCATCCAAAATCCGTCCATCTATGATAAAAATATCTTGATATTTGATCAATTCAAAACATACCTAAATGATCTTGATCCCGACATTGCTTCTCTTCTAGCAGGCCTATTCATTACTCCGAAGAAGTTGTCTTGGCATCATGTCTGCATTTACCCACTGCCAGAAGAACTGTTCAGTATCCCGATGGATTTACACACAATTCCCACAGATTAAGGTGCTTTCAACTCTCTATAGTTGTTTACAAACGTTTCAAAAACTTCATGATAACGAGGGAGGGATGTGATACTGAAGATTTCACAGCTAGGAAATGATAGGATTGATCATTAGTATTGTTTTTTTGTTCTTTGAGAACTAATAACTTTCATCATAATTTGGACATTTATATTTCAATCAAGAAATCATCTCAGGAATGGGGAAGTGCTTTGAGTTGATCTCATTAGAACTGGGATGATGTAAGAAGTTTTAAAGATAATCGTATTTCCCTGAGACTTCAATAAAAAACGGGAACAATGATTTTACAAAGACTTACCATAACTAATCTGAGTTTAGAACTTAATGTGCAAATGCATTGAACTATTTCAACTATTTCTAGTGAATGGTTCAATTCCCTTTAATAATGAGTGATGATTTAGAAATAATTTACTAAAGAAACATAAAAAACAAAAGAAAATGAAAAACAAAAATAAAACCAAAGAAAAACACAAGCTAAAGATATTTACAGGGGGGAAAATATGATTTCTCTCAGGCAAAGTATTTCTTGAGAGACTGACCATTCACTGGAAAAGTGTTTGGTTGTCCCTCTAAGTTGTGCAAACGAAAAGAACTAGGACCCAATTTTTCAGAAATGACAAAAGGCCCCAGCCACAGGTTTTGAAACTTAGTATGTTCTCCTTTATTCTCGTGCGCTTTGTCCCATTTGAGAACCAAACCCCCTACATTAAAAGTTTTTCTAAGGATGAACTCATATCAAACCATCTTTTGAAAATTTGTTCATGTTGATCTAATTTCTTTTTTTCTTGTGTTCTTACTTCTTCCAATTTTAATAAAGTGTTTATCCAATTCTCTAAACGGGGACATTCCTCTTCATGAACTTTCTGCGATAATTGCAGAGAAGCGAGTAAGACATGTAGAGGAAGGATGGATTCTCTTCTGTAAATGAGGAAGAAAGGAGAATTGTCAATGGAGTCTTTTAGAGTGACTCTATCAGCCCAAAGTTCCTTGTACAACACATTGTGCCAATTTTTGTGATTTTCCAACACTGTTCTTTTCATTATTTTGATCAGATTTTTATTCATTGACTCGGCCAAACCGCTTCCTTGGGGGTAATAGATGGCAGAGTATTTTAGCTTAATCCCTTTTTATAAATCAAATACATTCATATCCAGGGAAGAAAAATAAGAAGCATTGTCAAAAAATAAACACTCAGGTATGCCGAAATGAGTGATAATATGAGAGTTTAAAAACTAAACTACCTGACTCGTGTTGACTATATTTAATGGTAATGCCTTGGACCAGCTCGTAACATAATATGTTTCCATGAGAATATACTTGTGTTGTTGTGAGGAAGGTGGATTAATAAGTCCTATAATATATAGGCCCCACTGCTGAAAAGGTGTGTCTACCATAACAGGATGTAAAGGGAAAGAAATCTTCTTTACCCATCCTGCAACCTTTTGACAGATTATACATTTGCGGGCCAAAGTGTGAGCATCCTTAAATAAGGTGGGCCAATAGTAGCCATCCCTAAGTACCTTGTGGGTGATTTTATATCCACCAAAATGACCCCCGACATCGCCGGAATGAAGTTCAACTAACACCTTTTGGGATTCTTCTTTTTCTAGGCAACACAGAAAAACACCATCAAATTTTTTTCGAAACAATATATCGTTAATTAATTGAAAATATGTATATCTAAGCCTCCATGCTCTTCTATTTTTTGGATCAAGGTTACGAGGAGAATTTCCATGTAGCAAGTAAAATTTGATATTATCATTCCATGAATTAGATACAGTTTGTGCACAATAGATTTGTGTTTCGTTATGAAGATTTGTTGATGTATTTATTTGATTTTCTGATTTCTCAACTGAATCAACTACCAATTTACAAAGGCCTTGACCTCTAACAATTTGTGCAGGCACTATTTCGATATCATACTCCTGAAGGAATGTCATCCAATTTTCCCTTTTCTCCCCTAGCTCCTTTTGCACTAACAGATTTCTTACAGCAGGGTAAGGAACAATGACTTTTATCCCGGATTTCAAAAGGTAAGATATGAAACGTTTAACTACTTTGAAAACAACATATTCATGTTGATCTACTATGGGGTAATTTAATTCTTCTCCTTTAAAGGAGAAGCTCATAAATGAAATAGGTATCTCATTGTTTTCAACATTTTTCTGCATGAGCACAACAACATAAGATCTATCAGACGCAAAAGTATACAACATGAAATCCTGGGAGAAATCAAGACTTATCAAGGAGGTTGCTTCGGTTATAGATTTTCTAATGGAATTAAAATCTTGATTCTCTTGTGATCCCCATTTTTATAGAACACCATTTTTTATCAGGTTTTGTAGAGGTCTAACCATCTCAGAAAAACTTGGAAAATATCTTCTGACAAAGTTAATTTTACCCAAAAAGGATTGCATTGCTTTTATGGAAGAAGGTGGGGGAAGGTTGGCAATGACCTGGGTTTGTTAGGGGTCAATTATCATTCCATATTTAGAGACTATAAATCCAAGTAATTTTCTTTGTTCTACTACAAAGATTGATTTCTTAGGATTGAGTGAAATACCAAATTTGCAACATATTTCTAACACAGCCCTAAGATGAGATAGGTGATATTTCTTGTTCTTAGAAAAGACAGTGACATCATCCAGGTAGAAAACAATTGACTGATTGATAAGGCCCCAAAAAGAAATGTCCATTTCCCCTTGGAAAGTGGCCCCGACATTGATTAACCCGAAAGACATTTTTCTATAGGCGTAGGTGCCCCATGGGGTACGAAAAGTGGTTTTCAGCTAATTTGATGGAAACATAAGGACCTAGTTATACCTTGAGAAACCATATAATAACGATAGTCTTTCAAAACCATATACTTGTTGAAAAATTTGTTCCATTGGGGGAACAAGGTAATTGTATTTATCAAAGGCTCGGTTCAAATTGCGAAAGTCGACACAAAGTCGAATTTCCCCATTTTTCTTCCTTACTGGGACTAATTTGGATACCCATTGAGTATGTCAGACTGGAAAAATGATCTTGGTGGTGAGTAATTTATTTAGTTCCTTTTTTACGATGGGTTCTAATTTAGGATGCATTTTTCTCAATTTTTGCTGAAAAGGTTGGGTTTGGGATTCATGGAGATTACATGTTGTATTATGTTTGGATCGAAATTTTTTAGATCATCATATGTCCAAGTAAACACATATTTGAATTCTTTGAACAATTTTATGAAAGAAAATCTCTCTTGTTTAGAACACCCTTTTCCCAGATTGATATTTTGAGGATTATCTTGCGTTCCTAAATTAACAGTTTCATACAGTAATAAAGAACTATTCATTTTGCAATTCACTACCCCTCTAAACTTGTCATGTAAATCATAAAATTTTTCTAATCTAACAGCAGATTTGGGGATACAGTTTACCAACTCGAAGATTACTTCTACAGAATGAGGGTCATATATTACCATGAAATCTCAGAGGTTTTCATTGTGGGTGCTTTCCTTGATTACTGCATCTTGGAAGGTGTCTTCCATATGCAGAAAATTGATGATTTGTTGATCATCATCAAACATGCCAATTTGTGTTGTTGTCGGGAATCGATGGCCTAAATCACAATTCAACCGAGAATGCATTAGGAGAAAGACCTTCAGCAGGCAATAATTTAGAGGCAACATTAGCTAATAAATCAGCTTCCGAATTACTCGACCTAGGAATGGAATTTATATCAAAAGTGAGAAATTTATGTATTAAACTCCATACCTCAGTTTGGTAGTTTTTAAAATGAGGTGATAAACAATGTATCACATTTCTTACTTGCTTGACTACGATTCCAGACTCACCGAATACTACCAAGTTTTGCACGTCAAGATCCAGTGCCTTCTTTAGTCCCTGCAGAAGTGCTTCATATTCTGTTGTATTGTTAGTACATTCAAATTCTAATCGATAAGAAATAAATGTTTTATTACCTTTGGGATTGATTAGTACACAACCAGCGCTCGCCTCTTCCCGGGATTTAGATCCATCAAATTATAAGGACCAAATTTCTTTGTCATCAACAATGTTCGATGTAAGCTGCATACAACATGTCCAGTCCTTTGTCATCAACAATGTGCCGATATTTCAGATTGTTTTTTTGGGTCGGTGATAGAGGATATTTTAGTCATGAAATTTCCAAAAAAAGTATTCATTCCCTGTGCCTCAATTGTATTTACAACACTAGTAAAAGGCTCATTGGGATCGTTTAAATATGTAACAATGTACTTGAGGTAATGTTCTCTGTTTATTCTGATCTTGTTAGGCTGTCCATTTTCTGGCAGCCACAAATGAGACCAATCCATAGGAAAATAACCATGTAACTGCTCTGACCAATCTCTACTAAAAAATAAACCATGAACTTATAGAATGTAAACAACAATAATATCAATTACTTGGTGGACCTTTCGGTTAGATGGAAACCTTATCAACACGTTTTTAAGTTCACCAATGACCTTGACATTAGTTCGATCTAACTGAATGATATTTAAATCATAAGGTTTTACTTCAACATTAATTTTATGACACATAGATAGAGACATTACATTTGATGAGGTGCCATAATCAACCATGCAGTTATGTACATTTCTGTTGAAAATTTTGAAAGTTAGCAAAGGTACATTTTTTCATGATGAGACAATAGAATTCTGTTGATTTTTTATGGTTGTACCTGAAATAGTCTTATCTAAATTTCCTACAGTTTTCTTTGATATGTCCCTTTTATCCTGATTTTCAGATGATTTTTTACCGAGGACATTTTTTTTTTTAAAGTAAAAGTGGGACCTTCCTATTAAAGCTTCATACAAAAAGAGAATACATGCCAGATAGGAGCCAGGTGTCCTGCCTGTGAAGGAAACCATGACACCTGGCTATCACACTATAACAGGTCCAAAAGTTATGGAAAATAGAGAGCCACCCTGCTCGTAGGAAACCAGGGGGTATAGTCTTAACTAACAACATTTTAATAGTGGAGTTTCTAAGGCTATTCCTACTAACAGCTAGAGGACTACTGTCCTGAGAAACTATCACAACAATTGTAAATAAAAACATGGAAACGCTGGAACCTTTTATCCAGGGCTCGCCTTGTCGTCCCGTGCTTCTGCTGCTCGAGCTGGTATGATGAAAGGCTGTGCACAGGTAGGACATAGTCACTTGGGCGAGGCGTTAGAGTAAGTTGCATACAACATGTCCAGTCGCTGGCTGGCGCAGGCCGCGCGAAAGATTTGGTATTCTACTAGGCTTCGGAGTTCAAAGATAAGCTGCAATTGCTCCGAGAGAAAAAGAGGTGGCGAGGGCGGCCTCGTCTGCGCTTCATCATTTCCTTGACAATCTGCATCCTGGACTGTATCAGATTCCATCACCTTCTCCTCTTCGATGATGCAGTGTCTTGGGCCGGGGTCCAAAGAGGCTTTAGCACAGGAGTCGGAAGAGGTTCTGCTGGGCGGAGTGATGCGAGAGCGAAAGACACGGGCGTAGGGGTCCCAGTCATCCGGGAAGGTGACCAAATTCTGGTGCAAGAAATCCGGAGGGGACTGAATGCTCGGGTCCTCTTCTACGATTTTGCGAGGAGGTGAATCTTCCCGAATTTCTTGCCGTCGACGCCTTCTAACTAGATTCACTGCACTCTGGAATTCCCTATGTCTTTTCCTTCTCGCGGCAGTGGCATACCAGCCAGCCCCTCTGCGTGGTTTCCCCCTTAGACGTGGCATAGCTGGAACAGAGAGGAGAGCCGAGTCACCTCGTTACGCAGAGAACTGTTCAAACAGAATGGAGCCCTCGAGAAGGTTGATGGACCAATAAATATCAATAAACGCCATTAATGCCCCGAGCTTAATGCTCTGGCTGTTCGGACCTATGGCGCTCGTGCTGAAAAGCTTCATGCTACGGAGATGGAAGGAGTTGACGCGCACTATGGATCGCAGAGTGTGTGGGGAGGACAGTTAATAAAGGCCCCCTGCCTCCCCTCGCCACCTCCCCCTGCCACCTCGCCTCATCGTCCTGGACACATGTCACCCCATCTGGGGGAGGACATATTTTGTTTTATTCAGGTCATTTTCTTTTGATTTCTTGCTGATAGTCATTATTTTTATTATTCTTAGCTATAGTTTGGAGCATTTTCTATAGGATAAGGGGGGGTTTAAGTAATTCAAAAAATGATATGTTTGCCCTTAGTTTTTTAAGATCTTCAACCAAATCATATTCCAAAATTGGGGCAGCAAGGTTTTGTCTAGTTTCAATTTGTTTTGGTTGTTTGGAAACCACATTCCTACTTGTTTCGGGTGGAATTTTGTTTTGTGTTTTACTTCGAGTGTTATAAGGATGGACAGTTTCAAAATTTTCTTGCAAGATGATGTCCGAAAAATGCCTGAAAACGGGAGGAGATGAGTCCTCTTCATCAGGTGTTTCTTCTTCACCCGTGTCATCTTTATTTTTAGGAGGTGCAGAAACAATGTTATCATGTGCTTCCAGTATTGCTTGCAAAGCGTATTGTAATCCCTCAAAGTTTAGACCTTCTATGGTTGGGTTTGGCCGAGTTGTAGGAAAAGGTTTCCTAAAAGGTGGTATAAAGCCTCCTTTACTTGTAGAGGCCTCCTCAATGGATCTTTTCAAGTCTACAATTTGATTGGACAATTTCTGGAAAGATTTCTGCAAACTTTCCAAGTCTAAAGTCTCTTGTGGGTTTTTAGTTTGAGGAGGTCTAGTGAGAATTTCTATTTTCTTTTTAGAAGAAGAAACAGTTTCAGCCTCACTATTTGAACAATATTTTAAACTCAGAATGTCCTTCTCGATAAGGACTGCATCCTCAAAGGCTTTTGGTAATGTGTTCTTTTTGAACCTTTTAACCCGTATAACTATATTGTTATGCAAGGCCTTAGTATAGTATGCAACAATCAAGTTTTCTGCATGCATCGAATCTACAGGGATTTTGTTTTTTGTTAGATAATCCAAAAATACAATTATCATAGTTTATAAAGTTAGAATAAATTGATTATTAATTTAAGAATATTAAATTAATAATCTAGAATATTTGATAAATAAATGTAGACCTTTAGAGATACATTATTGTTGTAAAAGATATGACTCTAAAGAGCTATCGTATCTTAGGCTCTAAATTAGGAGATTTGTTTTAAGATTGTTAAGATAACATTTATTGTAAATGGACACTTTTTTATTTAATAAGTGATCCATATCTTGAGTTTGTTAGGACTTTTATCCTATATACATCTCATTGCAAGAGTATTGAGTTGTTGGGATGTAAACTCTTGCAATGTATCTTATGTAATTTTTTTTCCTATTAATAAAATTGTGTGTCTGAGGACACTTTGGCCATTATTGTGGTATCAGAGCTCCAGTAATGCTGTTGAACTGAAGAAGAGATTTTCTGATCGGTGGAAGATATCTCAGCGTTGCAGACCAAGGAAAGTCGGTGCATACTCTGTCAGTAAATCGGTCAGTTATCGTTCAAATTTAAAAAAAAAAAAAAAAGGAAAAGAAATTGTTTTTCTTTCAGTTTTCAGTCATTAGACTCAGAAAAATTGTTTCTGGCATAGTAATTTTTTGTTTTAAAAGAACGCATTACTGTCCCTAGCTCCTTTGTAGTGATACATCCGTCTCCATCCTTGTCAAATAAGCTGAAAGCCTCCTTGAACTCGGAAATCTGCTCCTCTGTAAGCCTGTCCATCATTTTCACGAAATGCAAGCAGATTGACTACCAGAGAAACCAAAGAATGCGTGCACTGGTAAATAAATTATTTGTGCGTGAATAATATCTGATTGTGTCACCCGGGGTCAAGATTGATCTCACTATCTCAAAACGGGAGGGCCAAACTCAATCAATCTGCACCTTACTTCAACCATTACTTTATTATTACTGGTATATCTTCTGTGTGCGTGCACATTACTAGAGATCGTTGAATAGAATCTTGGCCTGCGTTTCACAAAATTGATTTATCATTTTGAATCGCATAAGTATCAGACATGTAGGCTTCCATATCTACAGAGTATTTCCTTGAATTCGCATTCACCAGGAGACTGTGTGTACGTGTATGATAATATGCACAGTTCAGAAATTCGACCCATGATTTCTGTGTGAGATCCATGATGAGATCCGAGAAAATTGTTGTATTATTTTTAATATCTAGTGTGAGATCCATGATGACAGGATAAGGCGTACAAAAAAAACTTCTTCCGTGTAACAAAACGCGTGCATATCCGTGTAAAGGAGTGTTGATTCATTCACTGTGCCGATCTATGTAAAGATAGTGCAGATCCATGTTGATTGGTGTTGATTCCTTTTTTATTGGATTAAAAACGTGTGCTAGATATGACTTCTGCCAGATCTGACTTAAAAATGCGTGCCAGATCCGACTTCTGCCAGATTTGTGTTTTCAGCCATTGATAAAACCGCATGCATCTCAGTCTGCGTTCCTCCAGATTTGATGGTTAATCATTAAACCAATTTTCAATGCAAGCTAGACGTGCATCTCAGTCCTGGTCGATATGATAATTTTGTTGTTTTCAATGCGTGAAGCATAGTTTCAGAAGTGGAAGCATAGTTTCAGTGCGTGAATTGCTATGATTGTTTTCAATAATTTCGGGTAGTTGAATTATTGAATTATTTGAATTACTGTGTTAGTCTTCAACAGGCACTGCATCAGTATTTTCAGTTCTACTAAAGGGCTCTTGTCCATAAACATTTATTAGCGTTGTTATATCCAAATCTGCAGCTTGAGCATTGCTAGAACAGAGTGGAAACTGCCAGCTTCAACAGAAGGAGTCTCTTTTTCCATTATCTTGATGTGCGTGGCAGATTTTGACAGGAACGCTGATAGTGTTATTTTACATGTGCATTCTCTTATTATTATCTCAAGTGATTTTTTTGTAACTCAAAGTCTTTTTACTTTGAGGGGGGGCAAGATTGCCAGATATTTTGTAAAAGTGTAAAATTTTGAAGTTTCCTTGGAATTTGACTGGAGCCAAGTACAAAGCTCAGTCATTTTTTCCTTTTTTCAACGACTATACGAGGGTCAAGGCCAAGCTCCGATAGATCGTCTTTGGTGTGATGTGTTTGGTGTGTTGTTCATCTTCCTTGGTGTGATTCTTTCTGATGCGTACATTCACTACAGTCCAAATGTCGAAATTAATTAATTTATTCTCCGATTCAGATAAACTTGAAGGAACAAAATCTTATAAAACATGGAAACGACTCATTGAAAGTACTCTCATTTACAATGAACTTTGGCGTGATATCTATAATGAATATACTAAGCCCACTAAGCTGACAAATGCAGCGACATTAGAAAAATGGGAAGTTAAAAATGCCAAAGCATTAGCACTTATTAAAGCTTCAGTTAATGATGAAATGTATGTGCATATTGAAATGTATGTGCATATTGAAAATATGACTGATGCGTGGTCTGCCTTGAAAGGTTTTAAAGATTTATTTGATACTTAGCCTGAATCCAAGAAAGTTTATCTTCAATTAAATTTTCTTCAACAAAAAATTAACGGAAGGCGGTGATGTCCATGAATATATTTCCAGACTTAAAAACATTAAGCAGGAAATATTAAATGCGGGTTTTCAAGCAGTGGATGATAGTTTTATGACTACAATCTTAATAGTTGGATTGCCTTCTTCTTATACACATTTTTTAGAGACTTTACAAGTCACTGGTAAGTTAGACAAGCTTACTTTTGATGAACTAAGTGAACTATTGTCTCAACACAATAAAACTTTTGGAAAAAAAAAACAAGTTGGCGAAGATGTTTTTCTCTCAGAAGAAAGCACAAGTAAGCCTTCCAGTGACAGTTATAGCAACAGAGGAAGAGGAAATTTTGTACAAAGTCGTGGACGAGGCCAACATAGAGACAATATTCAAGGCAGAGGAAATAGTCAAGTCAGAGGCAACAGTCAAGGAAGAGGGTATTTTCAAGGAAGAGGAAACAATCAAGGCAGAGGATATTTTCAAGGAAGAGGAAATAGTCAAGGCAGAGGTTCTTTTCAAGGCAACAAT
>JZKD02S1795105.1:58386-87970 GCA_000966675.3 Picea glauca | reverse complement strand
TACACTAATCAAAGTGCACCCTGGAGAGAATGTATAAACCCTAAGGAATGATTGTCTGGACCATTTCCTCTGTTAACCACAAGAGGAAAAGACTGTCCTTTATCAACCTCCAAAACAGACCATTCCTCATGTTAACCACAATGAGAAATCGTTGTCCGGCGAGGCGGGCCAGTCTTTTTGAGTAACCCTCAAGGAGAGAGACTTCCTTAGACCACTCCCCATGTTAACCATAATGGGAAGTCGTTGTCTATGATACATCAGCAATCAGACTACTTCCAATGTTAACCACAATGGGAAGTCATTGTCCGTCAGAAATCTCAATCCACTTTCCGAACAGGAAAGAATCTGTCCAATCTGGACTATTTTTCAAGAATAAATGCTTCAATAATATTTTCAGTGCTCCCTCCTAACATGGGGAGTCATTTCTTCCTTTTTCAATAAGAAGGAAGTTGTTTCCACGAGCTCCAGCTTGAGTACATAAACTCTTTCATCTTGGATAGAAGCTTTACCAAAATGTCTGCTTATCTACTCATCTGTGGAGATATGTATTTGGAGAATCACTTTCTCCTTTCTGGACTTCATTACGGATAATGTAATGCTTGATTTCAAATGTACTTTAGTCTAGAACACTGTGAAGGCTTTATGTAGCTCTGAACAATAGGGTATATCATAGTTGGAAAACTGGAACATATCCATGTGGCACTTCTTCTATCATCATGAGATCTGATCTACTAAGTAGTCATCTTGATGTTATAGGAAATATTCACCACGCTTCTGCTATGCACTAGAGGTTCTCCACCAAGTTATCTTCTTTTATCTACATATAAGAGTCTCTTTATGGTATGCCTCAAAGTCTTGAGATTGCTCTTCATACGCTCTTTATTCAATTTCTCTAGAAAACATTCTTTGCATTCATATGATGTAGAACTCCAACTCATGGATGTTGTGGATGATATAATGACTCATGTAGTGATATGTCTGGTGTACTGGAGCAAGTAATTATCATAGTCTTCTCCCTCCATCTGGGAGAACCTCTGGTTCTAGACCTCGCAATGATTTCATTCATAAGTCTTCCATACACTTTTCTTCATCACGACTTTCAGTTCTTCTGCTTGATTGCTTTTAGTGAGTTCATATCAGGCTAGTAATCTTGTGATTCTTGATACAATGACTGGTTGTTTTGGTTTCTCTTTCTTTTTTGGAATCCTCATGTTCTTTTTCATGTTTTTATTTAGCTCTTGGGTCAATGGAGTTTCTTATAGATTCCATGCCCTAGAGATTCCACTTCTTCCTTTCATCATAGGATCACGGATTTGGATGGACAACCAAGAATACTTTAAGGCTTCTCTTCGAAGAAATATTCTTCTACGGTTGAACTGAACACGTATTGTCTTTCATGGCTGCTACCATGGATATATATATATTTTATCATCTTCAATCGATCATAGGATTAGCTCCCTCTTAATCCTTGCTTCATGTATACGTGCATATAATCGACTCCCTCCGTTTAATAGAGTCCATGCTTCCATTTGCATCCTTATTGTCTTCTGCAATATATAATTGGCTCTCCTGTCTAACAGAGTCCACGCTTCCATCTTGTTGTTTTCTACAAAACGTCATAAGTCTTTTTCCAATTTCCTCTCGATTGCTGACTTCTTTCTGTCTCTACTTCTTCTAAGTTTCTTCATTATTGATTCGGCTTATCTTGCGATAGTTTCCAGATGATTTGTATTTCATTCTTTCATGTGTATTATCTAATGATGTCTATTTTCATCTTGTTTGTTCTTTCATAGGTATAGTTCTTCTTGGAACATATTATCTTCCAAGAGATAGATATACAAGATATGTACAAAGACGATGCAAACAAGATATGTACAAGAAATAAGAAGAGTGTTGTTACCTTTTTAGAAGAAGAAGTCTCTTCCATCCTGCTTAGTCTTCTTTTTAGGTTCCTTTTCTTCGGCAATCGATGCTTCGTGTTTCTCCTTCCTTTTCTTTAGCTCAGGAAAATGATTCTTGTAGTGACCATACTTTTGACAGTTGAAGCATTGTACTTCTAAAATGTCTTCCTATTGATTTGGCTTTCTCCTTGAGCCAAACTTCCTTTTGTTCCTGAAGTTCTTGAATCTTGTTGTGAAGGCTTGATCGTCATACTTCCTTGAGCCGACAAGACTTCTAGGGTTATTATCCAATTCATTAGGGTTTTTTCTTGCTTTCCGGAGTCTTCTATTCTCGTCAGGTTTACACATGGAGGTAAATACCTCCCGTAGCTACCATAATATTAACACTGCTCCCACTGCATATGATAGGTTTGTTCGAGAGTGGGAGACACACAACAAACTCCCCACTAGTTGTTTGTACAAATGTTTTCAACCAGTGGAGTGTCCCCGCCATCCTCAAGTCTCACCTAGATAGGAAGGGGGTAGGGGAAGAATTGCAGTTTTCCATGTGAAATTTCTCCATGAGATCCCGAGCATACTTGGCTTAAGATATCTTGATTCCTAAAGCATCCTAACTAATCTCGAGACCAAGGAAGTAATGGACTGGAACCATGTCCTTCATAAAAAAAATGTCATGTAGAATCCTCTTCACCGCAACAATCTATGAATTCAAGAAACTAGTGATCAAAAGATCATCCACATAAAGAACTATTATCAAAAGTGAATCATTAGTCCTAAGCATGTAGACATTTGGATCGGATTTGCATCTCATAAAATTATAGGACAACACATAGGAGTCCATCGTGGCATACCATGCTCTCCGCGCCTACTTGGGGCCATAGAGAGACTTCTTGAGCTTGCAAACCAAAGATGAATCATGTATGAATCCAGGTGGTTGATCCATGTAAATATCCTCTGAGAGATCTCCATGAATAAATGCATTCTTCACATCCATATCATGGACTTCCCATATTTTTTCTACCGCAATAGCAAGGGCCAAACGAATGGATCCCATCTTCACTACTAGAGTGAATGTCTCATTGTAGTCTATGTCATGAACCTGCTGAAAACCTTTGGCGACCTTTCCTTGTATATACTAATTTGTCCATCCATTGCACTCTTGGTTCTATAGACTCCTTTTGCATCTGAAAAACTTCCTTCCTGAAGAAAGAAAAACCAGATCCCAAGTCTGGTTCTTGAGGAGGGAGTTGTGCTCCTCCTGCATGGTTGATTCCCAAAAGAGATTCCATGCAACCTCGCCATAAGTCTACATGTATGAGGACTGAGCCACATAACAATGCATATGCAACATGGGATCAATGAATTTGAGTACACGAGGGGGCTCCTTGAACTAAGATCGAGTCCTTTTGAGATTCGTTGGATCCCCAACAAGATCTCCTGCATCCTAAAGAGTGGGCCCACTTGGGCCTCTGTTGCGGCTCCTCATTTTCTTGTACTGATTGTGCATCTGCATGTTCTGAATCCTCTGACTCTGTATCGGAACTTAGATCTGAAGTAGAGACTGAATGTGCAGACTCATCATCTCGAACTGGTGGAAGGACAAAAGTACCTGCATGCGGCTCATGTGGAGCAAGTGAGAGACTTTCCTCAAACTAAACACTACAATCAATGATGAGTTGGTCTATAGAGAGATCAATGAGTATGTATCCCTTCACACCGTTTGGGTATCCAGCAAAGATACATATAGTACTATGAGGATCGAGTGCTTTCCTCTTTTCAGAGGGAATCTGGGCCCATGCACATGAGTCAAAGACACGGAATTGGGTGACTTCTGGTTTGTTGTCGCTCCAAGCCTCAAAAGGAGTCTTGTCCTTAACATATCTATGAGGGGATCTGTTTTGAATGTTATTGGCATAGTTAAGTTCCTCATCCCAAATCTTGCGAGGAAGTGATCTTGCATGCAACATAGAAGAATCCATCTCTTTGAGAGATCTATTTTTCTGCTCAGCAACCTCGTTCTACTGCAGAGTAAATTGTACTGTGTTGCAACTGTATCCCAGCCTCAAGACAAATATTTTGAACATCTATGTTTATGTACTCCCCCCCATTATCTGTACGAAGGGATTTGATCTTTCTCCCTGATTGAGTCTCAACAAGTGCTTTGAACTCTTTGAGATGCTCAAAGACCTCAAACTTCTGCCTAAGAAAAAATACCCAAGTATAAGGTGAGTAATCATCCAAAAATGTGAGCATGTACCTTGCCTTGTTGATGGATGGATGCGAGAATGGACCCATGAGATCACTGTGAATCAGATCTAATGGAGAGGAATCCCTATGAGCCTTCCCCTTCTCAAACTTTTCTTGAGGGTGCTTGCCATGGACACATCCTTCACAAACTCCTTTGTAAAAGTGAATATCATGTAATCCGGTGACCATCCCTTTCTTGCTAAGTTGTTGCATGTACCTGAAGTTCAGGTGACCAAACCTCTCGTGCCATAGTCTACTATTGTCATCAACATGCGTAAGTAGTACAAAGGAATCAGGTTCAATAAAATTAGAAAAAGTGTATAACTGAGATCGATGATTTACCTCCCTGACAATAATCCTGGAGTTGTATTGCATGTCGAATATGGACTCTAAGTCTCGTGTGAACTCCACCTTTTTTCTTGAGCCTCGGTGTTTAATCTGATACACCGAGAGAAAATTCAAGGAAATTTGAGGAACATGAAGAACGTTCTCAAAACTTCCATGATCTAGTTCTACTCTCCCTTTTCCAATGACCTCGATTGGAGAGTCATCCCCCATGAGGATAGGAGGACCATTGCATACAGTCAAAGAAGATAAGATATCCTATGTGGCATCCATATGGTGGGATGTGCCTAAATCCACGATCCAGGCATCAGGTGAAGAGTGAACAATAACTAATGCATGATGATTACCTTTGGGAGCATGATCTTTTGGCTTCTTCTTGGAAACCTCAAGAATTGTATCCCAAAGGTTGTTCTTTTGAAGAATCTGAGTCATAAGGTCTATTTGTTTCTTCATGCATGCAGATTCTAGATGGAATCCTCGATTGCAATAGTTACACTTATGTCCTTTCTTCCCTTTTCCACTTTTGGATCCTAAGGAGTCATTGAAGGGTTTGAAGTACCCTTTCTTCTTTTGTTCTACATGTACCTTTTCTTTGCCTTTCTTTTTGAATTTATGATGTTGAGAATTGCTACCATCATGTGCAACAAGTGCATGCTCTTTGGAGTTTTTCATTACACCCATATTGATGAGTTTGTCTTTCTCCTAAATCAGGGCCTCAATGAATGTCTCCAAAGAGGGCATAGTCCAGGATGCTCCAACAATCAACCTATGAGTGTGGAAAGCAGAAACAAAAACTAAATAATCTAGACCAAAAATGGTGAGAACGATTCGTTTTTCCTCCTTTGATTTATCAACCCCGCAAGCCTTGAGTTGCATCAACAAATCCTTGTACCTTGTGAAGAAATCCTGGATGTTTTCAAAT
This sequence comes from Picea glauca, assembly GCA_000966675.3. Classification (NCBI taxonomy): domain Eukaryota; kingdom Viridiplantae; phylum Streptophyta; class Pinopsida; order Pinales; family Pinaceae; genus Picea; species Picea glauca. Next base: position 82,555 of record JZKD02S1795105.1, on the reverse strand, counting down.
CTTTTCGGATCTAATGCAAGTAATTCCACCTCGAGCATGTGGCCTCTCATCTCATCTTGTTTTCCAAAGAGTCCTTCCATGGTGGTCCAGATTTCGTTTGGATGTTTGCAAGAAGATACATGAAACAACAACTTAGGGGATATGTGCATGCAAAGGGCTTTGTAAGCCTCTTCCATTCTATTGAGGTATTTGGATTTTTCAATGGATGATGTGGGTTATGTTTCCATAGAGAATAGACCCTTTATGTTCAATTTCTACCCCACCCCCCCAAACTACCCGGCTAGTAAGAGAGAGCCTTTCACATGGTTAACCTATACAATCCTCTACCCCAGAGAAAAATCTCCATCTTTTTGTTCCATTCAAAGTAGTTGTACAGAGTTAGCATGACATACGACGAAGATTCCATTCTTCTTGCATTCTTCAATCTTCAGTACCTACAAATAAAAAATGTTGGTGCACCTTCTTCCTAGCAACATGTGGGCTTTGATACCATGTAGAATTTGGTGAGTACTTGCACAAGAGATCTAGCTAGCAGAAGAACGAACACAGTTTGCAAAATAGAGAAGACGAGAGAAACATTAGAGAGAAAAGAATGAGAAAATGTATTAACCAATTGAATGAATGATAATTTACACATGATATACTATGTATAGCTCAACTAATGCACACTGGAAGAGAAGCCAATGCACCATAGTGGTGGTCTAGAGAGATCTAGACACACACATGCAGTTACTAAAGTTAACTACCACCTAGTTAACAAAGCCACACGTGTGGGAGAGAAACACATGCAATTGTTGGTGATAAAACCGAGATTTCCATGTATGAGTGACTTCCACTAGTCTAACTAGGTGTAACTGGCTCTAAACAAAAGAGAATATTATCCTAAAATATAGGAGAGATTCCTAAAAAATAGGAGACCCTCAATAATAACTAATAATCATAAGAAAATAAGAAAAAAATATTCTAAATATATATAATATCTCCAACGACATTATCTTTCAAATATTTTATAATAATCATTTTTAATTTTCAATATTTCAAACTCTAATCACATTTCATCATTAAAACAATAAATATCATCAATATAATAATGAATACATTTATTGTTTTGATGAGTAACCATGATGAAAGTTTGAAACTTATATATATATATATACTTTAATCAAATGAAATGGTTGGCGATATTATACATTATGTTTAAGAGCTTGATTAACTTAGAGAGTTAACTTCTAAATCTAGAAAGTGCCTATGAGATAATTCTAATCAAACCATGCAAATAATAATAATAAAAAAATCTCTGATATGTCATGCATTCCATTTCTTTTGTTTGGTTTCTTATGTTTTATCTAGTCTCATAGGTTTTAACTGTTTGTTTTAGCTCGTCTCATATGTTTTGCCTGTTTATAAGATTATATTGCATGTTTTATTCGTCTCTCATACTCTTTTTTTTCATTGTAGATTGGATATAATAATCAAGTAATTACTTATGGATATATTAAACAATTGTATAAAGGTTTTTAAGGATATTTTAAATGTTTTTATTTAATTTGCAAAAGTTATCAATTTAATATTATATGAATAATATAATTTTGTGATGCAATGTACATTTAACATTATGCTATGTAATATTTTTACAATTTAAATGTAGTATTTTTACAATTTAAATCAATGTTTAACATATTTAAATGAGTGTTTATCATAGTTAACTCTTTTTATATTTTACTTTAATATAATACTCAAACAAGCTTTATTTTTAAACATTATTGTCTCCTTAAGTGTTGCTTATTTTGACATCAGTAACCTAATTAATGAGTTCCCTGAGTTAGATGCTCCATGATCTCCCTCATAAAAGATGAAAATATGTACCCCTGACTTTAATTTTATAAGGGAGTGAATATAACATCCATAAAATAAAGGTTCTTTTTAAATGTGTTATTTCACATCCATCCTAAGAATATGTCCCTTTGACTATATGTCTTTTCAACTTTCACAATCCTTTGGTGTTTAAGGCCACGATATACAAGTAAATAATTAGTATTGCATTACTAGGAATCTAGTAAATGTTGTGCATCTTTAGCGACTAGAAAATTTATAATATTTTATTAGAATAATATATCCACATCAGCACGCATACTTGTTATGTTTTATTTACGTGATTAAAATGATTGAATTTCTATGAAAATATGGTATCTTCTTTGGACCTCTAACATATAAAGAAAAATCCATATTTTATAATTATTATTATTTTAAATGCATGTCCCCCTCCTGTCTCTTTATATGGCCCTTACCATTATTATTATAAATAATAAAAATAACCATACACAAAAGTCTTATTCTATAAAATTTATTGCTAAAATAATAGCATTTTAGATAATGAGATCACTCTTTGTAAAATAGTAGCATCTTAAATGATAACATTTGTCGCCTAAGGATGGTGTTATTTACTTTTATGTTTTGTACGAAAGTGACTCTTAACACGAATTTAAGTTAAGTGAAGTCATAAATTTAAATTTAAGTACAATGGAGTGATTGTTTAAAAAAATCAAGGTTGAAATGGATTTATGTTAATTTTTTTCTAATTATATTATTAATTTAGAAAATAAAAGATGAATTTTATTTTGAGATTATAATAATTAATAAAAATAAATAAAAGTTGACTTTTATTTTATTTTATTATCAATAAACATAGATGTGACATGTGACTTCTTTTTTATATTTTTTATATTGAGCGTTGTTAACACATCTCACTTTTCTTGATACAATAACTCAATTATCTTAGTCTTATTGCGCACTAGTTGAATTTTAAGTCAATGATTCACATCACTAACACTTCAAGTGGATTCCCTTTAAATCTAAGCTTGGATGGTAAGGCTATAATGATCTTTTTTATATTTTTTATATTGAGCGTTGTTAAAACACCTCACTTTTCTTGATACAATAACTCAATTATCTTAGTCTTATTGTGCACTAGTTGAATTTTAAGCCAATGATTCACATCACCAATACTTCAAGTGGATTCCCTTTAAATCCAAGCTTGGATGGTAAGGCTAGAGTCTAGGTTTCATTTTCAATGAAGTTTTTAAGTTCTCATATGAGTTAACAAAGTAATTTATTTTGTTTGCAACCAAGATATATAGATGGATTTTACCAATCGTCCACAAGCCTAAATTCACTTATAGGGCAATAAAGTTTACATTATGGGTGTCATTTTCCAAGATATTAAAGAAGGAAATTATGATAAATAGAGCTAGTGATGTAATGGTAAGACCCAAATCAGGGATTTGGGCAACTCAACTGGATCCAGTCCTTTTCGCTCTACATCAAGGGCTAGCTACCTTGTTGACTCTACTCTCAACTATCTACTTCTTGCCCACATCATTTTCTTAGCCAACCCTTGTTGTACCTCTCGTTGGATCCTCTTGAAATGTTAATTCTTAGTCTCTTATATGCAATGACATCTTCTTGATTTGTAAGTATGTCTGACAATGTAGGGGGAAATGTTGTTCAATTTCTACCTCCCTATTTTTGCATAATTGGCATAACCTTACTATGAACCATCCCTCCAATGACTCCTTAGTTTGTTATTATCTTCTTATTTCACATATAAACCTATATGAGTTGGTTCTTAGCCATGTTATTACATGATTCTCACACCATGGGATGTTAAGCTTCAAGTAGTTGTTCACCTTGATTTTGTCATGTTTGTTGAAGTTGCTTATGTAGTATTATGTTTTTTCCTTTGGCTTGTTTTCCTTATTTTCCTTTCCTACAGCATTCTTGTATATGATGTTTTATCATATTTTTATTCATTTGGCACCTTTCTTCTTATATATTAATGAGATTAGTTTCTACATTGACGATTCCATGTTTTCTATCTCCCTTATAGCTCACTGACTTGGTTGATTTTAACTGGAATCGTGTTGTTATCCATGGTTGTCATTATTTGTCTATACAAAATTAGTTTTCTCAGTGCCTCCAATTCTTTCAAGAATAGTCATTCTTCAACTAAGAGTATTTGTTGGGAGCACTTTTTTTTACTCTAAGACATTGTGTTATCAACATTTTCCACTTACTCGACTTGGTTTCATTTGTTTCTAAACATACGTGATCCCCATACTTCACATCCGTAAAGGAGTATTTGGGTTATGAGCATTTGAAAGAGGGAGTATAACATTTCATAGTCACAAACCTCTGTTGTCTTTCATTTAATTTGTAACAAGAAGAGTGATTTCTTCCGTCCTTGCAATAGTTTCCTCATGCATGCCTCCCACCTTAGTTTCTCATTGTGATATAGTCCAAAATATATATAGTTTCAATTTATCTCTAATGGCTCACCTTCGAAGTCGATTTGTAGTTATTATGTTCTTTTTTAAAACAAAGAGACTATCATCTTAGCATTTTTCATATTGACATTCATCCCAACCTCCATGTAATAAGACTGTAAGGTTCTAAACCATCATAGATCCATCTTAACTCCAAATCTATTAAGCACAAAGAGAGATTAAAAAATAATTAAGATACACATCTATTGATACTTAAAACTTATTGATTTAAGATGTATCTACATTGGTGTGTGTGAGAAAAAATTAATGTTTCATATTTTTTCTTTTTTTAACAATGTTGATGTTACATCTCTTACATATTGGATTGTTATTTCTTTAAAAAAAAATCAATAAATATTATATTAAGTTGACTTATGTCACATGTCACTTCAACGTTAGGCACATACTTTACCCATCTTCCTTACTTTGAATTATATAATACACATCTTCTATCGATGCAATGATCTCATAAATTGTGTATTTTCCTATAGGTTAACACATTAGCTTTGTGAAAGAAGATTCATTAAATAAATAAAGTCTAATTAAGGTAGAGATTCAAGAATGGGTGAGAGGAAAAGAAGTCATCCACTCGAGTTTTTGGAATAACTCGTCGTGTTAAGTTGCTATATATGCTTGTTAAGTACAATGAAAAATATTAATACTAAAAAAATTGCTCTTTTATTAAACCATTTATGCCCTTCAATGCAGAACAATGAAAGATATTAATAAAAAAAAATTGCTCTTTTGTTAAACTATTTATTCCCTTCAATGTAGACGTAAGAACGGTCTTAAGATGTTATTGCAACTATTAGTTTTTTTTTTATGTTCTTATAACTTTTCTTTTGTATTAAAAGAAGTTAGGTGTATTCTATATAATTCAATATAGATGAGATATTAAACTATACTAATAAATTAGAATGAAAAATAAATGAAAGTTTAGATTGTAAAATTGAAATAAAAATCAACTATAATAATAATTAAAATATAAAAATATTAACTATTATAATAAGAAAAATTTAACTATAATAATAAAATAAATTAGGGTAAATCTATTTTAATCTTAAATTTTTAAGTATCAAGAAGCTTGTGTTTTTGTGTCTTTTTTATTTCTCTTAATGTTTAATAAATTTGGGGATAAGATAAATATATGTGAGCCTGCTCACAGATATGTGAGCAGGCTCACATATATGTGAGCATGTGAGCAGGCTCACATATATGTGAGCCTGTTCAGTAAATAAATAAAATAAAATTAGCAATGATGATTAATGTTCATTGAGACCAACTTTCGTTTATCAAACTTTAATCAAATTGATAATGAATGATTAAATAAATTTTATCATTTTAATTTTATAATAAAAAAGATTGGAGATAAACTTTCCTACCTTTTTTTTCCTTTCACGAGTTGATAAGTTATAAAAATCGTTAGTGTTATGAATATTGTAAAACTATGATTTAATGTGTACATAGGTCAAGCATTTTAAGATAAAATATTGTGTATCTTCGACCTTTTTAGTATCACAAAAATTATATATTATTTCTTCCCATTGTGTTTTAGCTCTTATCCAGTGACTTATTTCATTACAAAACATGTGAGAATTTATTCTTATTAAAAAATATACAAATAAATGTTTGTGTTTTTTTCTAAATTAGATCAATTTACAATTTTTTATGCCAAATCACATTTATGTCAATTTCCAATTAACAAATTACCAAATTACCAATTCATCAAACAAAATCACATCCTAACTTAAAAATATAAAAAATTAAAAACACATCCCCTGACCAAATATCATAAATCCTCATTTATGCATGTTTTCTCTATATTTTCTTTGACTTTGGTACAAGCAACCATCAAAGTGTTGGTTGTTGGGGTCTTTATCCTTACCAATAACCTGTATGTGTAAATTTAAAATAATGGTATTCAATATATTTCCTATTCCATAAATCGAATTCATGTCTTCTTTTTCATATTTTAGTGAAACTTTTGTGTTTGGTAATTAATGAGTGATGAATTGTTTCTTGGAATATTATTGGAATAGTGGATTTTTCACTTCTCTCACATTCATGTCTCCTCTTTCATATTTTAGTAAAACTTTTGTGTTTGAGAATTAATGAGTAATGGCTGGCTTTTTGGGATATTGTTTAAATAATGGATTTTCCACTTTTCTCAATACTTAGAGTAGTTGTAATTATTGAAAAAACAAGTTCAAAGATTTTTGGAATTTTGATTATTTATCTTAAAGTTATATTAAAAAGATTTATATTTTTTTTCTAAAACTTAAATTGTTTTTGTTTTTATATAAATAATAATAATAATAATAATAAAACAAAATCTAAAATAAAAAATAATAATTTTATAATCTCTACTTTTTAATACAATTTAGTTAAAAATACATTTATTTAAATCCACATAAATATATATCTTAACACAAATAATATAACTAACATCAATAATAAAACTAATATTATTTTGTGATAAAATACATAAATAAATAAATAAAATAAAATCAACAATTATAAGTAAACATTAATCACCCCAATAGTCCATAAATACATATCTTAACACAAATAATATAACTAACATCAATAATAAAACTAATACTATTTTGTGATAAAATACATAAATAAATAAATAAAATAAAATCAACAATTATAAGTAAACACTAATCACCCCAATAGTCCATAGGGAGACCTAATACTAATTTTTGTGATAAAATAAATAAATAAAATAAAATCAACAATTGTAAGTAAATACTAATCACCCCAATAGTCCATAAGGAGACTATTCCATCCATAGTATATATAAGACCATCGTTAAAGTTTATGATTTAGTAAATAATTTTAAGACCTTCCAAAAACGAAAACACCACTTATCCTATGTAAGTGGGTGAAAAGTTTTTGCAAGTAGATGTCTAACAAATTTATAATAAATAAAGAAATATAAATTTAAATGCCATTAATAATACTTTGAAGTAATTACATATAATATAACATAAAGAGAAGAAACGACTCCATAGAATGTCAAGTATGGCTATCCCACATTATGCTACGATCCATAGAGTAGTTAGTTCATCGGAGTTAATGCATCATCTTAAAGCATCTACTTCAAAGCCCACCCCTCCTACTTCCATCACAACTAATGGAGGGAAAGTTTGTGATCGTGAGCCTTTAAGATGTGGGGATCGTTTTAGATTTATTACTAAATTTTGGATTTAATTATGTTTAGGGACTTGGAAGCAATGAGGTAGAAATATTGTTAGATTATCAAGAACGTATTACGTAAGGACAATGGAATAAAATGTGTTTTAGTGTTAGGGGACTCTTTTATAGTAATGTGACATATCCATGGTTGAATGATTATGTAAGATGTCCATTTAGCTAGATTAATCTAGGTGAAAATTGGTGGTCACTCACCTATTCTATTGGCTCAAAACATGGGTTTTCACATTGGCAGTGTTTAACATGTAGTCGAAGGTAGATGCTAGGTCGAACAGAATGTGTTGTCTTCGTATAGACCTTTTCAACTAGCTATTGTGCACCCCAAACATAGATTCTGTGCAAAATTTACGCCCTCGGGAAGTTTACGTATCAACTACCCCCATCGGGACTTGTAAACCTTTTGGCCTTTCATCTTTTGGGGTTAGGGTTTTGGATTTTCTTTATGTTAAAAAGGCATTTGGAGCCTCTTTGTAAACGTCATCATCTTCTTGCAAATGAGCGTAGCTATCACATCTCTTCTCAAAGATAAGTTGTCACCATTCTAGTGAGTTCATTCACTCTATATTTTTACAGTTTCTATACATTTCTTTCATTAATAAAAATTGTGCATTGCAGTAACGTTGTGTTTCTGGCAATATATCTGTGTATATAATTGTTATATTCCCTCCTTCATTTCCTTCTCAAAATAATTTGGATCAACGGTATCAGAGTAGGCTACTCCTTGTCGTTTCTTAGTGCATGTTCCCGATGAGGTCAGGGTATAGAGAGTTGGGTCTCAAGCTAGTTTCTCTTTAGGACAACCGCTCTCACCAACCCAAGCAACCTCCCATTACGAAAGAAAAGAGAGATGCATGAGCAAAAGATCCCATCAAGTTGTTGCTCGAGGAAGCCCTCGTGCAATAGAGGAATGAGATGTTGGAGAATTTTTCCCAAATCCTTCAACAATTGTCGACAATAGCATGCATGTCTTCATCAAGCAGTCGCTTTGGAGACGTTTCCCCATTCAAGGTACAAGTTCATTTTGATATTCTCGTATTTGAAGGTCAGATTGATGCAGATGCTTGGAAAAGTGATTAAATTTGCTAGAAGGTTATTTCTTTGTTCACAATTTCTTCGATGGAGAAAATATCACATTTGTGTTCCTTAAGGCTCTCCCTCATGTCAAACATTGGTGGGAAACTTACTGGGAGAAAAATTCCACAGAGGAGTCTGGAATATTTGGGGTCGAGCCCACTTGGGATTTTTTTATGGATGTGGTCAAGGAGCATTATTACCCTGTGGGAAACTATGATGTCCAGTACATGAAATGGACCATGCTGCATCAAGAGAGGGGCCAAATAGTGTCAAAGTTCACAAATACCTTCCATACCTTGTGCACCAAGCTGGGTATCAAAGACTCTGAGCGACATCGGTTCTAAAATACCGCAGGGCTCTACGCAAGTACATTCAAACCAAAATGGATTTTCTGGACATCTCATCACTAGGAGTCGCTTATCGATATGCTGTCAAAATCAAGCAGGAATTTAAGCAACAGAACAAGAAAGAATTTGGGTTTGAAAATCCGCAGCAACCAAAGTATGGTAAAGGCAACCCTAATTCACATAATAACCAACCTCAAGATAACCAATCCAAGCCGCGGGAAAAGAAGGGTAACGAGAAGATGAAGAAGGACATTGGGAAGTGGTGTGACTTCCACAAAATATCTTGGCACAACACCAATGAATATCGCTCGAAACAGTCATTGGTAGTCGATCTCAAAGAAAGAGAGACGAGCCCAGACTCAGACTCTGATTCAGGCAATAATAAAAGGAGACATATAATTGATGTAGAACCCATTATTACTGTCACGACCACAACAATCAAACCAGAAGAACTAGAGGATCTTGGGAAGGGGGAGCACCTCTTCCATTCATAGATGTGGGTGAAGGGGACCCCATTACATCTCATTATTGATAGCGGAAGCTAGAAGAACCTCATCTCAGCAAAGGTCATCAAGCAGTTGGATTTGCTAGCAACACCACACCTGCAGCCATACAACATTGGGTGGCTTCGACATGGACGAGATCTTCATGTCAACCAACAGTGTCGCATGTCCTATGACAACAAGCCCTTCAAGGATGAGGTATTGTCTGATGTTTCCCCACTGGAAGTCTCTGATGTTCTTTTAGGCCAGCTATATATGTGGAAGTGTCATGTTGTTTATGAGTCTCGACCCCGTAGTGTCATTGTTACTCTAGGGGGTTAGCTCTACAGGATACCAGAGGTAGTTCTGACTATTGTCCCAACAAAACAAGGACGCAAAGTAATCTCTCATACCGCAAAGTTTAGCCTCTTCACAATCAAATCAGAAGGTGAACTGAATGATACTGCAACCACTAGAGCCTCATCCCAAGACCTTTATGTCTAGCAGAATCAGATCGACGAGATTGTAGAAGAGCACAAAGACATTTTGGCTTCACCTACAAGGGTGCCTCCACATTGCCCAGTCAAGAAAAATTATAACAGAGCCCTTCATATTCTTCACGTTGCATCTTCACCAACAGATTCCTCCCACACTCAGGTAGATCATGCAGCTAGATTAGTTGAACGGGTCCAACCCCTCCAAAAACAGGTTCATAACAACCTTCAACAAGTTAAGTAGGACAACTTCTTCAGCAGGGCAAGCATTTCACCAAGGTTCAGATTCAACAAAAGCTTCCCCATCTTCCATGGGAACTTGGCACAATGGGGACCATTGCTTCCTAAGGGGGGAAGAATGATCCAGGTGGAAATTGGTGGCCACCCACCTATTCTACTAGCTCAAAACATGGGTTTTTGCATTGGCAGTTTTTCTACGGTTTTTTGGGCTCTAAACTTTCAGGGTTTTTTGGGCCCTGAACTTTCAGGGCCTTTTTGAGGCCCTAAACGACGTTTTTTGGGCTCGACGATGCCTAGCATGAACTGAAAGGAAAATGATAGGCTGAACAAAATTTGTTGTTCTCGTCTAGAACTTTCCAACTAGCTATTTTGTGCCACAAATAGAGATCGTATGCAAAAGTTACACCCTCGGGAAGTTGACGTATCAACTACCCCCATGAGGGCCCGCAAACCTTTTGGCCTTTCATCTTTCGGGTGTAACACACCCGACCCCTAAATACCCTTTCTAAGTATGGGGCATCAAATTTTCATTCTTTCTAACTATATCAAATCCTAACTCTGGGATCTTCATTGGTTACTGCTCGTCACGAGCTTTCTAACGGTCGCCACCGCACTAAAATCTGATCTCTTGTCTGCAAGTTGTGGCCTTCTGAAGTTACTCAGGCATTGTTAGCTGGGGTCTTCGGAAGTTCGGTACCGAACACTCATTTTTCCTAATCCTCGAAGTCCTGAAATCTCGCCACGTGGCCTTATCCATTTGGTAGTCGGTGTTCGACGCTTTTTCGTTGCGCGTCCCCTTTTTTGGTGTTCGACAGTCGGTAATCGGCGGTCGACGTCCTATGCTTTCGGTGTTTCGGTGATCGAGGATCATCTTTGGACATTTGACATTCGTCGATCGTCGTTGAACATCCTTATACTATACTGCGTCCAAATCTTTCGAACTCCTAAAGTTATCCAGACTCCCAGAGTCCCGGACACGTCACCAACCATGTTGGCTAGGCAGGCACGAACCAGAAGCTGGCACATGGAAAGGGTCAGGGGGTGACATGTGTCCTCATTAGAGGGTGACACATGTTATGCTCTAACAATCATAAGGGGTTTGTGAATCGACCACATCTAGGTGACACGTGGCACCTTAGTTGCGGGTCAACATCACCCAGGGTGACGTCAGTGAGCCACGTCAACCCCCGTCATACAGTCTTCTCACTTATTTCAAATCTCATGGTTGAGATTTTTCCATGTGGATCCATAGATCCATGGTCCCCGTTACTTTGCACCTCCAGGCTTTGGAGATTATCGAATCCTCTCGACGTGAATCCCCCGAAGAGCCAAGTCTCTGAACTCTCAGATCTTGCGCCACGTGTCCTCTTCCTACCAATGATCGAGATTTACTTCGTCGTTCGCGACTTCGGGAGTTTTCACACCTTGAAAACTCTTGTCCAAACTTCCCCGGAGTACTAAGTCTCAAGACTACAAGATCGCTTGCCATGTATCCTCTCATCCGACGACTCTAGTTCGACAGACAACATTTGACAGGGTACAAGTAGGGGCCACGTGTCACTCCATGACACTTTCCCAGTTGGTTGGGCAGTTGAGGGTGGGTTCCTTAGATCAACGGATGAAAGGGATCCCGAAGGATTCGAGGATTGACGGTCCTCGTCACTTCGGAAGTTCGACATTCGGGAGTTCGGTATGTATCTTCCGACTTTCTTTCTGGACCACGTCGGATCTATCGCCACGTGTACCTAACATCCATGGCTTGGATTTACTCCAGCTTACAAAGCTCCAGGGAAACTCGCGCATTCCTATACTGCCGAATACTCGGACTTCCGAATAACTATTGATCTATGGAGACATCTCCCTCCACTTTCAATAGTCCAAATTACTTCGTGACTCCGACATTCAAGAGTTTCGGCGCTAGACCACTCCTATTCTCCCGAAGTGGAACCTCGTTGAAGCGCTTAACGTTACCCTTCCTAAGTCTGATCTAATAGTTGAGTGGGATCTCCACTAGATCCCCAGATCGACGACCCTCATTAATTCACAACTTCAACCTTCAGTTATTTTCGAGGATTGTGGAATCATAAGTTCTGAAGTCCCGAAGCCAAAAGAGCTAGCTCCTTTCGGACTAGCGTAGGGTTCCCATACCCTGGTCACATGGGTCCTTTGGGAAATATTCTGGGCTAAGTGCTAATATTTTTAGCAGCACATGGGTTAAGGACATGGGCATGAGCCCTCGATTAGATGGGTGGTTAGTCTAAAGGAAAACGCCCTTCTCCCATAGAGATGAACTTGACATTCCCGCTAAGGAGAATTCAAAGGTTCGGCAGGACTTAGGTGTTTTAGTTAATCCTATCTCGACTCTCCTCCAGACTCACATCCCATGACTCTCTAGCAATTGAACTAAGATAAATCAAAGATCATACACACACACACACATAAAGTATGATAATACTTATCATAAATGGAGAATGTGAAGCGACTGTTGAAAGGGGTGTTTGTTTCCTCCCAACCATAGGCACAACCACTCTTGACAGATTTACCAATGGGCACCCCCAAGCTAGACCATGATGCTCTGAGAGAGATTATTTTTCCTTACTCCACGGCAGTCAGGGACGAAGGTTACTCTCCTCCTCCCATAGGAAGTTGGCAACCGGTTTTCTCTACTCCAAGCAAGGAGGTCTGCACGAGTACTTCCTCAATCACTCGTCAGCCTCGTTTATCATCTTGTAGTGAAACCCTTCCCATGGCTTCTTTCAGCCAAAAATGGGCTTTCTTCTCAGTTTTTTCTCTCTATTCCAGAGTCGAAGACATGCTTCTCTTTTCTTCTCTCTACTCTGTTATCTTGCAGATCTGTCTCTATCGCCCAAATTACCTCCTTTCTTTCCTTCCTCAACAAGGTTGTGTAGGTCTGAATCCTAATTCATGTTGAGGATTGGAAGCCTTACTGCCCCATCTCCTCATTAACTCTTGAGGATGGTCTTCAAACTACCATCTTGACTGGTAATTCATTTATGGGTCAAAGGACTGTTGAGCAATTACACCCAGTAGGTACTAGTCTTGTGAGGATCATCTCAACCATTTTTGGTTTCCCCTCACCATCCCTCTCATAACATCCATGGTCTATCTTGGAAAACTCCCCTCCTTTCAACATTTGTGCAACACACATTCAATTTCTATTAATAACAAAAAAACCATACGTAGACCCTTTTATACAAAGGTTCATCAAATCAAACATTCACACACATTTAGTTCGTCGTAGTCTCTTGGCCAATTATATTTATATTTACAAAATGGGGAAACAGGGGTATTACAATCCCCTCCCCCTTAAAGGAACATCGTCCTCAATGTTCTATCTGTCTATGTGCTATGTATGTATAGAAGTAAACAAAAATGGATATGCATGTCTCATGGCATCCTCCATTTCCCATGTAGCCTCATTTGGGCCAAAGTGTTTCTAATGCACCTTGACCTGTTCAATGGTTCTATTCCTCAGTGCGATTTCCTTCCTGTCTATTATGCATTGAGGTTCTGGAAGGAATTCTCCCTCGGGTTCCACCTGAATCACAAACAAATCAATAATATGAATAGAATCATGTACATACTTCTTTAATAAAGAAACATGGAAACCATTATGTGCCTTCACTGTGGGAGGAAGTACTAGCCGATAGGCTACTGGGCCCACTCTATCCAAAACTTCAAAGGGTCTAAAATACCAAGGTGCCATCTTGGTACAAGCTCCCATCCTCAAAGAGATTTTCCTGGGTCTAACTCAGAGATGCACATGATCCCCTGCTTTGAACTCCCTAGGAGTCCTTTTCATGTATGCATAGCTCTTTTGTCTATCCTGGGAAATCTTCAGATTTTGTCTGATCTGAATTACTTGTTGTTCTATTTCCTTTAGCATAGCTGGCCCAATTGTAACTCTATCTACTGGGTTGTTCCATCTGATTGGAATGTTGCGTTGCCTTCCATATAGGGCTTCAAAAGGATTCATTTTTAATGACTCTTGATAGCCATTGTTGTAGGCAAATTCTACCAGTGGTAGGTAGTCCTCCCACTTCTTGGGTTGATGGATTACATGCATCCTCAGCATGTCTTCTAATATTTGGTTTACCCTCTCTGTCTTCCCATCAGTTTGAGGGTGATAGGATTAACTAAAGAGAAATTTTGTTTCAAAGCCAACAAACAAAGATTTCCAAAATTTTGCAGTAAACTTTGTATCTCTGTCAGATATAATTTCCTTAGGCATGCCATGCAGTCTAAATATTTATTTCATGAAAAAATTGACAATATCTATTACCTTGCAAGTTGATTTGATGGGTATGAAGTGAGCAACCTTGCACAGTTTCTCCACAACTACCATGATGGCATCATTCTGTTTGGTTGATCTTGGTAATCCTGTGATGAAATCCATGGAGATGGTTTCCCATTTCCATTCAGGAATTGGTAGGGACTGCAACAACCCCACTGGGTGTCGATGCTCTGCATTGACTTGCTGACATTCTAGACACTTAGCTAAGTAATCAACTATGTCCTTTTTCAATACGGTCCAATAAAATAGTTTCCTAGCGACCGTGATCATTTTTTGATAACCAGGATGACCAATATATGGTATTTTGTGTAGTTCATCCATTATGAACCTCTTCAAGTTGTCACAATTTGGAATATGAAATATTCCCTTGTAAGTCATCAGGATATCATTAAGCATTTGATATCCTTCATACTTCATCCCTATGGGATCTTGCTTTAGGTATGATGTCACGGTCTTGAAAAATGCATTTGTTTCTTGTGCAGTCTAAATATTTATTTCATGAAAATGTTGGCAATATCTATTGCCTTGCAAGTTGATTTGATGGGTATGAAGTGAGCAACCTTGCATAGTTTCTCCACAACTACCATGATGGCATCATTTTGTTTGGTTGATCTTGGTAATCCTGTGATGAAATCCATGGAGATGGTTTCCCATTTCCATTCAGGAATTGGTAGGGGTTGCAACAGCCCCACTGAGTGCCAGTGCTCTACCTTGACTTGCTGACATTCTAGACACTTAGCCAAGTAATCAACTATTTATTTTTTCAATCTGGGCCAATAAAATAGTTTCCTAGCGACCGTGATCATTTTTTGATAACCAGGATGACCAATATATGGTCTTTTGTGTAGTTCATCCATTATGAACCTCTTCAAGTTGTCACAATTTGGAATATGAAATATTCCCTTGTAAGTCATCAGGCCATCATTAAGCATATGATATCCTTCATACTTCAGCCCTGTGGGATCTTGCTTTAGGTATGATGTCACGGTCTTGAAAAGTGCATATGTTTCTTGTGTAGTTTTGACCCTCTCTTTGATGTTTGATTCACTGGTGCTTACAACTACCAAGTGAACTACTTTCATACTTCTACTAAGGGCATCAACCACCCTATTCCCCTTTCCTTTGATATGTTTGATTTCAAAATCAAACTCACTAAGGAGAGCCATCCACCTAGATTGTCTCACATTGATTTTTGGTTGGTCAAACAAATACCTCAACCCACTATGTTCTGTCATAAGTACAAATCTTCTACCTAATAAGTAATGCCTCCACATTTTTAAGCATGCATTACAACAACCAATTCCATATCGTGGGTCACATAATTGAATTCATGCTCATTCATTTTTCTGGATTCATAGCAAATCACATGTCCTTCTTGCATAAGGACTCCTCTGAGCCCTTCCTTGCAAGCATCTGTACACAAAAGGAAGTCCTTGTTTGGGTCTGCAATCTTCAGTACAAGTGCATTGGTTAGAAGGTATTTTAGCTCTTGAAATCTTTCTTCACATTCTAATGTCCAAATGAATTTAACCCCCTTTTTCTGAAGGGAGGTCATTGGGTAACCAATCTTGGAGAATCCATTTATGAACCTCCTATAGTATCCTACTAGGCACATAAATGATCTGATATCAAACACATCCTTTGGGGTAGGTCAATCCATGATGGCTTTAATATTGTCAGGATCAACTGCCACTTCTTCCTTAGAGATAACATGGCCTAAGTAATGAACTTTTTTCTAGAAAACTCACACTTACTAAGCTTAGCATAGAGTTGATGTTCTCTTAGTAATTGGAGTACTAGCTTGAGATGTTCTTCATGCTCTTCCCTATTCTTGGAATAGATTATAATATCATCAATGAAAACCAACATAAACCTATCCAAGAGCTTTCTAAATATGTTATTCATTAAGCACATAAAAGTGGTTGGTGCATTGGTAAGCCCAAATGGCACCACCGTAAATTCATAGTGACCATATCTTGTCCTAAAGGTTGTCTTGTGGATTTATTCATCTTTAATTCGGACCTGATGGTATCCAGACCTCGAGTCAATCTTGGAGAATATTGTAGCACCCCTTAATTGGTCAAAAAAGTCATCGATCCTTTGCAAGGGATACTTATTCTTGATGGTCATATTATTGAGTTGTATATCATCTATGCACAGTCTGAGTGTGCCATATTTATTTTTCACAAACAAGGTTGGTGCTCCCCATGGAGACAGACTAAGTCGAATGTAGCCTTTGTCCCACATCTCCTTCAGTGACAGTTTGAGGTCAACTAACTTTGGTGTATTCATTCTATAGGGTGTTCTAGACATTGGCACCACTCCTAGTACAAGTTCTATTGAAAATTCAATATCCCTTCTTGGAGGTAGACTTGACACCTCTTTTGGGAATACATCTTTATATTCTCTTAATATGGGATGGTTTTCTAGTCTGGGTTTGTCATTCTCAACAGATTTTAGTACTTGTATTGCATACAAGGGACATCCCTTTGTGCAATACTTCTTTACTTGGAGGGTTGATATTTGTCTCACTGAGACATGCTTTTGAATCCCTTGTAGGGTTACCCTTCTTCCTTCTTCCTTCTTCATTTTCACACTCCAAATATTTATTGTAACAGTCCAACTTGGTTTTGTGGGAATCCATCTAGTCCATGACAATCAGTAGGTCATAAGATCCTAGAGGAAGTATGTTTAGGTTCGCTTGGGTGGGAAACCCACTTATAACAAATTGGCATGCTGGTGTGACCTATGTTACCTTTCTTTTGGTTCCAGTGGCTAGTTGTACCAGCCATGATTTAACATGTTTAACTTGTTGCAAATTACATTTCTCAACAGTTTGAGGGGAAACATAACTCAAATTAGAACCACGGTCAATTAAAATGGAAACATGATGGTTGGAAATCATACCTTCCATCTCCACCACTAAAGCTTGGTGGCCAGCTTATCTATTATCCAAGGTTGTATAAATTTGTGGCATGCTCATAGATACATCATTGACTGTGGTAGCCTCTTGGATGTTGTAGACCCTCCCATTGTTTTGTTGCCTATGCAGACAGTCCCTCAACGGATGTTCCTCTCCACAACCCCAACATTTCAAGGGTTATCTCTTCATGTTATCAGTCTTACTTGGAGTTGCTCCGAATGGTTTATTTCCATTTTGGGATAGAAAATTTTGTTGATACACACTTCTAGCACAAAGGCTCATCCTAGAGCTCCTACCATGGTTCTTAAATATCGAGGATTTAAACCCCTTCTTCTTAAATCCCAAATTTGTTTTCTTCTTCCAATATTCATGGGTTTTTGTCTTATTCTTGAATTGCTCATAGAAATACCTTGATTTTCGAAGAGTATCTTCTAAAGTCTTCGACTCATCAAACTCAATTTCGTCCCGGTAGGACTAATGTAATCCACTAATAAATTGTTGCATATTTAATTTTTCATCCTTTATGTAGGGCACATACCTCATCAACTCAAGGAATTTGTTGATATATTCATCTATGGTGAGTTGTCCCAACTTGAGTTCATAGAACTCCTTGGTGTTCTTTCTAACAGGTACTTCTTCTTGAATTATTTCTCAAATTGTTTCCATGAAAAGTCCTTCTCATGGATTCCTTTCACATTCCTAAGGTCCTCCCACCAAATGTAAGCTTTCCCATTCAGGTTGAAAATGGTTATCCTATCCTTTAAGTTTTCAGAGTAGTCATGAACTCTAAAGTACTTCTTCAAGCCGAGTAGCCAAACTTCTACTTCTTCCCCCTTCTTAATATCTCCATCGAAGGTGGGTGGTTTGGATTTCTTGAACTCTTCAGGGTCATGACTCTTGGATTGTTTCCTCTTCTTTCTTCTCGTCTGGGAATGGGAACTAGTTTTTCCACTAGAATATTCCTTGGAGTTGTCAGCGTCCTCACTAGAGGAATCTTCCATTGAATGCCTCTTGGCTCCATGTTGGGCCTTCTTTGAGGTGCTCCTCCTGGTGTGGCCACTTTCAGGACCATGCTTTTGTATCTCAGGTGGACTTGGGGTTTGCTTAGTATGATTCTTGTCCACATGCTTTGCAGTTGGACCATGTTGCAGTTGCCTTTGTATATTTGATAAACTTTGCAGTAGGACTGCATTAATTTTAGTCTGTTTTTCCTGCTCCTTGATCATCCTTTCATTGTCAGCCTTATAACTCTGTAATTATGCCATGAGGCTTCTTACAGTTTCAGCCAAATATGGAGGGGTTTCCACCACCCTCATTTCATCAGATTCTTCCTCTCTATTGTGGGAACTCTCCCCCAACTCCTAATGTGTCACCATCCTTTACATTGTAGTTCTCATGTTGTTCACTGATTGCTTGAGTGTTGATAAAACATTTTATGTTAGTTACTAATCTACCAATTCATGAACAACACATATCATTGCAAGGTGAAGTCAATTCTTTATTTGGAAACATTAGCAACCTACAATGTAGACCTCCAAAACATCTATCAACAGTAGAAGGTTTTGTTCCTCTCTTCAATAGAGGTTCAAACAAGTTTCTTATAGAAGGGGGGTAAGGTAGGGTGTTACCCCATAAATTATCTAATAATATTTTTATGTGACTCATGCATGACCCCAAGTAGGCCAAGTGTTGTTGCCATGCTTTGATACCAATTTGTAACACACTCGGCCCCTAAATACCCTTTCTAGGGATGGGACATCAAATTTTCATTCTTCCTAACTATCTCAAATCCTAACTCTGGGCTCTTCATTGGTTACTACTCATCACGAGCTTTCTGACAGTCATCACCGCACTAAAATATGATCTCTGGTCTGCAAGTTGTGGCCTCTCGAAGTTACCCGGGCATTGTTAGTTGGGGTCTTCGGAAGTTCGACACTGAACACTCCTTTTCCTAATCCCCGAAGTCTCAAAATCTCGCCATGTGGCCTTAGCCATTCGACAGTCGGCGTTCGACAATTTTCGTTGTGCGTCCCCTTTTTTGGTGTTCGACAATCGACAATTGGCGGTCGACGTCCTATGCATTCATCGTTTCGGTGATCGACAATCATCGTTGGACATTCGACATTCGACATTCAGTGATAGACGATCGTCATTGAACATCCTTATACTATATTGCATCCAAATCTTTTGAACTACCAAAGTTATCCAGACTCCCGAAGTCCCAGACACGTCACCAACCATGTTGGCCAAGCGAGCACGAACCATAACCTGACATGTGGTGAGGGTTAGGGGGTGACATTGTCCTCATTAGGGTGTGACATGTGTCATGCTCTAACAATCATAAGGGGTCAGCGAATCGACCATATCTGGGTGACACGTGACACCTTAGTTGTGGGTCCACATCACCCGTGGTGACGTAAGTGAGCCATGTCAATCCCCGTCATACAATCTTCTCACTTCTTTCAAATCTCATGGTTGAGATTTGTCCACGTGGATCCATAGATCCACAGTCTCCATTACTTCACGACTTCGGGTTTCAGAGCTTACCGACTCCTCTCGACGCGAATCCTCCGAAGATCCAAGTCTTCAAACTCTTGGATCTGGCGCCATGTGTCCTCTTCCTACCAATGGTCGAGATTTACTTCGTCATTCGTGACTTTGGGAGTTTTCACACCTTGAAAACTCTTGGCCAAACTTCCCCAGAGTACTAAGTCTTAAGACTACAAGATCGCTTGCCACGTATCCTCTCATCCAACGGCTCTAGTTCAACGGACAACATTTGTCAGGGTACAAGTAGTGGCCACGTGTCACTCCATGACATGTTCCCGGTTGGTTGGGCAGTCGAGGGTGGGTTCCTTAGATTGATGGCTTAAAGGGATCCCGAAGGATCTGAGGATCGACGATCCTCGTCACTTCAGAAGTTTGGCATTCAGGATTTTGGCATGTATCTTCCTACTTTCTCTCCGGACCACGTTGAATCTATCGCCACGTGTACTTAGCATCTACGACCAATATTTACTCCAGCTTGCAGAGCTCTGGGGAAACTCGTGTGTCCCTATACCACGGAATACCCGAACTTCTGGATAATCGTTGATCTGTGGACATGTGTCCCTCCACTATCAACAGTCCAGATTACTTCGTGACTCCGACATTCGGGAGTTTCGATGCTAGACCACTCCTATTCTCCCGAAGCGGAACCTTGTAGAAGTGCTTAACGCTACCTTTCCTAAGTCCGATCTAACGGTTGGGAGGGATCTCCACTGGATCCCCAGATCGATGACCCTCATCAATTCACGAATTCGACCTTTAGCTATTTTCGAGGGTTGTGAAATCATAAGTTCTGAAGTCCTGAGGCCTGATGCAGGAGCATCTCACCACGTTAGCCAGCCAGCCAGCCAGCCGTGTTAAGCACGTGCATTCAAGATGAAGAGAGGCGCAACCCTCATCTTTTAATTTGTAATTGAATGTAATTTAATGTTTAAGCTGGTGAGATGTGAAGTCGTTCCTTTGTGCAGACTGTAGATAAGAAGGCCTTTAATGTTTGTAAGGCTGAGATCTAGATCCAGATCCAGATGTTGGACTAGACAGCCCATTCAATGTAATTGAATAGGGTAGGTAGATTGGAGGGAACAACTCGAAGAGCCCCCTCAGGTAAAAGAGATTTTGTATCTCATTTTGGGAAAGTGGAGTTGTTGTTGAAGAGAATCTGTGGGTAGAGAGCAGAAGAGAAGAGCTGAGACCTTGTTACAGGCCGTGCTCAGGAACACCTTGTAAATACAGGCATTTTCCATTTTAATACAAACAAAGCAGTTTTTCCTGCATGTATTATGTGTTGAATGGATGTCTGTGAGTGTTCTTTATATGCTGTGAATGTATGCTAGGCATTTGCAGGAGTTGGTTTGATTTCAGGTTTGAAAGGTCTTTGAGGCTTCACACCAGGAGGGTGTGACAGAACACTGCGGGTTCTGATAGCCATGCACAAAGGTTGCATTTATGAACTCTGCGGAGTCAGACAGAGACGTGCTAGGTGGGCACATAAGTTGAAATCATCAACTCGGAAGGAAAGACCTCAAGGTTGATGAACACCTTGGAGGAAAGGCTACGTAGGAGAGACACAGTTGCAGACAGAAGCTCTAAGGAGTTCTGTGAAGCTCTGCCAAGTGGGCATTGAGCAGGTGCACATTGGTGCATTGAGAAGGACTCTGTTGTGAGTTCAGGAAGAAGAATCAGAATCACTGAGGATTCTGTGAAGCTCTGTCAGGTGGGCATTGAGCAGGTGCAAGGAGTGCACAGGGGAAGAACTCTACTGTGAGTTCAAACAAAAGAAATAGAATCACTGAGGATTCTGAGATCTCTACCAGGTGGGAATTGAGTGGGTGCATAGGTTCACAAGAGGACATAACTGCTAAACGTTCTGTGAAAAATATACTCTTCCAGGAGGGCATAGAGACAGTGTGCAGACAGGCACAGGAGAAGAGAACTTTTTGAGTTCTGTATTTAGAGGAAGAATCCACTGAAGGATCTTCACAGGGTTGTTGAACACCCTGATAGACTCAGCAAGAGGTTGCTTGAGTGAAGGATAACCAAGAGGGTATCTAATTTCTCCATCTGAGGGAGGAAGGATGAAGAACTGAGTTTCTTGGGAGGTCAAAGCCACAGGAAAGATCAGGACGGATAGCACTGTTTGTGCGCATGTGAATACCCTGCAGAGGGTAGGAGTTGAAGAATCCTTCGAGGGTTCGGAGGAAGGGATAAGCTCAGGAGGACGAGCGCTTTTACGCACAAAGTCATAACTGCAAGGAGTGCAGGAGCTTCAGAATCCTTTGATGGGTTCAAAGTACCCAAAGCTCAGGATGGACAACGTTTTTACGCGCGCAGTCGAGAACTCACAGTCGTGGAGTTCGCGGAGACGAAGCAAAGGTCGAGGCATTTGAGGACTTGGAATTCTCCCAAGGCTGGGAAGAAAGCGCAGCAGCTCAGGAGGGAGCAGAATCGGTCGTTGGATCAGCCGAAAAGATCTGGACCGTTGGAAGGTTTTCATGTTCAGGAAGGCGTCAGGAGAAGCGCACAGAAGAGGGGATTGTGGATCGTCAGATGTTCACACAGAATCCCGTCAGCCGTTGGATCGGTCGGAAGGTGCACGGTGTTTAAACCATCGGAAGGAGCCGAGGGGGAAAATCTCGACGAGAGGCGTGGCCATCGGGATATCGACGTTCGTGTAATCGGGAGTCACGAGAACAGAAGATCGAGAATTTTCATGGTAAAAATCCCGGGAAGGATCTGAGTCGTCCATCTATTGGGGGACACGTGGCGAGATCAGGAGAGTCCATCGGCATATCGGGGATTCTATGGACAAGAATTCCATACATTTCGGAACTGCGAAGTCCGAAACCCCGAAAGAAGGGAAGTGCCATTTGTGGAGCCAGTTGTCGGCATAGCGGAGAATCGACACTCGGAATATCGAAATTCTCGAGGTCGAGAAAGTCGGGACACCTCGAGTCCCGAAACAACGAAAGAATCATAGTCGTCCATCTGAGGGAGGACGCGTGTCACGTGATCATCCATTTCGGAGATCCGGGCACTGGTTTGTAGAGGTGAGTCTCGAAGGCATCGGGATATCGACGTTCGCGATATCGGGAGTCTCGAAGATAGGAGATAGGGAAATTTCCATGAAGAAATCCCGAGATTGAATCTGAGTCGTCTGTTTGTGGAGATGCGTGGTGGAGATCCAGACTATCGGGGGAAGTCCCGATAGAAAGGTCCAACCGGAGCATCGGAGTTCAGCATTTCGTGAGTCCTGAAGACGAGTCACTCGGGACATTTGAAGTCGCGAAATCGCGAGAGACAATCAGGGTCGTCCATCATAGGAGGATGTGTGGCAGTGATCGAAGCTTCCAGGAAAGGTCCCGATAGGAGAGCCACATCGGCATCATTGGAGATCAGGATATCGAGAATCCTGTGGACACGGGGTTTATGCATTTCGGTATTGCGATGTCCGAAACCCCGATAGGAGACAAGGTTGCGGTCTTGTGAGATAGTGGTCATATGGGCCAGGAGCTTAGCCAGGAGGGCTAACGAATAAAGAGTCGTATCAGCAGATCGGCGATCGGGAGTTCGAGAGGACGAAAACTCTTGACATCAAGAAATAAGAAACCCCGAAACCCGATATTGAGTCGGGGAAGATCCCGGTTAAGTGCGGAAAAGTTGTGCGGGTGAAAGAAGGACCTGTGGATCAGGTTTTCATCAGAGATTCCAGTAGGGAATCGGAAGAGCCAATTTGGTTCAAGGGGGAATTTGATCGATCCTGTGAGAAGGAGGGCGCAAAGAGGTGGTGGTCACGACTCACTGCATCAAGGCCGAAAGAGCTAGCTCCTTTCGGATTAGCGCAGGGTTCCCATACCCTGGCCACATGGGTCCTTTGGGAAATCTTGTGGGATAAACGCTAATCATTTTAACAACACATGGGTTAAGGACATGGGCATGATCCCTTGGTTAGATGGGTGGTTAGTCTAAAGGAAAACGCCCTTCTCCCACAGAGATGAACTTGACATTCCCGCTGAGGCAAATTCAAAGGATCGACGGGACTTAGGCATTTTAGTTACTCCTACCCTGACTCTCCTGCGGACTCACATCCCATGACTCTTTAGCAACTAAACTGAGATAAATCAAAGATCAAATATATATAACATTTTACAGAAGCAAATGAGCATTTCTAATAATTGTTCAAATATTGAAAGACTTAACCATAAACAC
>JZKD02S1795105.1:41879-58039 GCA_000966675.3 Picea glauca | reverse complement strand
TGAAAGGTGTGCATGTTTCCTCCCCACCATAGGCACATCCACTCTTGATGAATTTACCATTGGCCACCCCTGAGCTAGACCATGATGCACCGAGAGATATTCTTTCTCCTGTGGACTCACATCCCATAACTCTCTAGCAACTAAACTGAGATAAATCAAAGATCATATAGATATAACAGTTTACAGAAGCAAATGAGAATTTCTAATAGTTGTTCAAATACTGAAAGACTTAACCATAAACACAGACATTCCATCATCACATCCAATACACACACACACACACAGTATGATAATACTTATCATAAATGGAGAATGTGAAGCGTCTGCTGAAAGGTGTGGATGTTTCCTCCCCACCATAGGCACAACCACTCCTGATGGATTTACCATTGTCCACCCCCGAGCTAGACCATGATGCTCTGAGAGAGATTCTTTCTCCTTGCTCCACGACAGTCAGGGACATAGGTTACTCTCCTCCTCCCATAGGAAGTTGGCAACCAGTTTTGTCTACTCCAAGCAAGGAGGTTTGCACGAGTACTTCCTCAGTCACTCATCGGCCTCATTTATCATCTTGTAGTGAAACCCTGACCATGGATTCTTTAAGCCAAAAATGAGCTTGCTTCTCATTTTTTTCTCTCTATTCCAGAGTAAAAAACATGCTTCTATTTTCTTCTCTCTACTCTGCTATCTTGCAGATATGTCTCTATCCATCGAATTACCTCCTTTCTTTCCTTCCTCGGTAAGGTTGCGTGGGTCTGAATCACAATTCGTGGTCAGGCCTGGAGGCCTTACAAATGGCTACCCTACCCCATCTCCTCGTTAACTCTTGAGGATGGCCTTCCAACTACCAACCTGATTGGTAATTCATTTATGGGTCAAAGGAATGTTGAGCAATTACACCCAGTAGGTACTGGTCTGGTGAGGATCATCTCAACCATTCTTGGTTTCCCCTCACCATCCCTCTCATAGCATCCATGGTCTATCTTGGTAAAATCCCCCCCTTCAGCAGTTGCGCAAAACATATTCAATTTCTACTAATAACAAAAAAATCATACATTGACCCTTTTATACAAAGGTTCATCAAATCAAACATTCACACACATTTAGTCTGCCATAGTCTCTTGTCCAATTATAGTTATATTTACAAACTAGGGAAACAGGGGTAGGTTAGGGTTTTGGATTTTCTTTATGTTAAAAAGGCCTTTGGATTCTCATTGTAAACATCATCATATTCTTGCGAATGAGCATAGCCATCACATCTCTTCTCAGAGAGAAGCTGCCACCATTCTAGCGAGTTCATTCACTCTGTATTTTTACAGTATCTGTGCATTTCTTTCATTAATAAAAATTGTGCATTATTGTATCTCTGTGTCTTTGGAAATATATCTGTTTATTTACTTGTAATATTTTTTCCTTCATTTCATTCTCAAAATAATATGGATCATAGACTGATACAGAAAGTTCAATCTTTGGCAAAGGATTTCAAGAAAATTGATTTTTTTTTATATATCGAGAATTCACAACTTAGAATTAAAAGCTATTTTTTGTGGATCAAATTAGGAGGGGGAGTTTTGAACATAAATGGGAGGGGGGTAAATCACCTCCCCCCTCCCATGATATCATACAAATCATCCATGATTATGTTGTGTTGACCCAAGCATGCGATCGAGAATCATGAGTTAAAGTCTTCACGAAGTCTAATGCCTCATCATTCACTCTCGCAGACAATGGAAATTATTAGTTCAATGTTGAGGAGGGTTATTACATGTAGTTTTATCTCCATGCCCTTGGATGCACTAGGCTCATTGTTCCAGTAGTAACTTCTTCAATGCCAAACTCGGGAGATTTTTTCGATGTAGTGCTTTTCTTTTGTGGGCATTCTATGGGTTGGAAAACACAACATGATTAACTCAACCTTGCTATGAATACAAGGTTTCCATGGCTAGTTGTCATTATTAATCTAGACATTGTGTTTTTTGTGAATTAGAGGATGTTAGGAGATGAATAAAGAGGTGTGAACGCCAGGTCTCAAAGGCACAGTGTGAATTGGCAAATTCAACTCAGAAATGAACACAATGGTAAGACAAATGAAAGTAGAAGGCCAAGATGGAAAATCAAGTTTAGGATCGGTTTACAGTTAAGTCTACATTCCAAATATCCGTGTTTAGAGAAATGGAGCAGGTGTTAGTTGAAGTGTAAATGAAATGAAGTGTTTGGTGCAAAATGTATATGAGGGAAATGTTGTGTGCAAGGTGCATATTTTGGAAGATGGGGCAAAAGTAAATGACGGTTGGCAAGTCGAGCACCATCTAATTTTGGAAATTATATAGCAAACATTTTTTTTTTGAAAGTAAAAAATTTGTTGACAGTGCAAGATTAAATTTGGAAATTTAAATGCATTTTCAATGTGGACTGGTGAAAGATAAAAATATATGACGACATTAAAAATATATGATAACATAAAATTAATAGGAGATAAGAAATATAAAAAATTTAATGTATTTGTGAACATTTTCCATACGGACTATTGAAGGATAAGAATAAAAGTCTAACATATTAAAAAATAAATGCATTTGTTATACAGAGTGCTAAAAGATAAGAGTAGAGTCTTTAGGATATAAAAATTTAGATGCATTTTTATTTGAAATCTGTCAAAAAATAGAAGTTTCTTACATACCACCGCAAATTTTGAAATATACAAAAAAAACAAAGTGTGTTACATATAAACCGGAATTTCAATGCATTTGTCATGTAGACTGGGATTGGGGATCCTGCGAACCATTAGAGAAATATTTACAAGAAACATGATTGTGGAAAGAAGATAGAGTGCAACAACTGCAAAAGAAAATAAATGGAAAGGTATAAGTGTTTGCCTATACATGTTTATTTAAGAAAGCATAATAACTGGGTTGAGAAACAAAGAAAGATGGGATGAGTAAACTTATAGTGATGGTACATATGAGCGCTTTGGCTATTTTCTTGTGGCTACCCTTTCATTGATGTCGGCGACGACTGCGGTTTCAAGGATGTTCTCCACGACTGTTAGAATGTTGGCAACTGCCTGTTGTCTTTCGTTGGTGGCCTATTTCAATTGTCTTTTGACCCATTCTTCAATGTACGCTCTAATTGGGGCGACGTTGATCTCATTCCGGATCTTGATGTTGAAAAGATTGTTTTCTAATTCCTGGAAGTCGATAGAAAGATTAGAAGAGCCTGATGAATTTTCTCATTCTGTAATGCATATTTGACTAGCCAGTCATGGACGTGAGATTGATCAAATTGAAGGATGTTGTAAAACTTTTCCAGAGAGAAGGTCTTCAACATAGCAACATTTTTATCGAAATCTTCTCTGGTTAAGGGCAAGGAGTTTGTGATTTAAGAGGGGGTCTTGGAAGTCGTTTGTTTTCCCGACTAAGTCTATATTTGACAGCTTTGTGAATATTTTATCTTTCTTCGATATGACTTGTTCACATGACTGAAAAATGAGACGCAGGTTGTTTACTTTTTCTTTCCAACATGCATTCAATTGGCCGATCCGGTTTTTGTATGGAAGATCTTCTTCTCTTCTTTTTGTTTCTGTCATATTGTTGACAATCTTTCCAAAAGGGATGACCGTTTTTAAGAACAAATTTTCTTCATCTTTTAATTCGGCTTGCAAAAGCTCGAGCAACCTATGTGCCCTGGTTCCAAGGGAAGCGATGGTTTGTGATCTTTTCCAGGCATCGGTAACCAGTTCCATTCTTTTTGTGATATTGTTTTCCACATATCCTTTACAGGATGCGAGCAATGTGGAGGGTGCTTTTACATTGGGTGCAGGAGTGCCAGGCATGGCTATTGCCAAAGGATTGACAAGCAATGGCATAGGAAAGAAAGCGTCTTCCAATTCCTTGACTCGGTCCTTCAGTCTAGCATTAAGGGTCTCGATGTGTTCAATGGAGTCATGAAGTTCTTCTCCAGTCGTAGTGTGAAGTTGACAGATTTGGGTCAGCCACATGTTGGCAACATCAACCTCCAAACAAGATTTGCCTTTGATATTTTTAACATTTTTTTTTTCTGCAATATCAATTTTTTGTTCCGGCTATCAAAAACAGCGCTCTAGAACACGAAGGATTCATCTTCGTCAAAATTTTGGGCAACGGATATGTCCATTGGATGGCTATGGTGGATGGAATCCTTGGGTTGATCAATGAAGGGGAACATGGCATCCAGATCAGTGTCAATTTCCATGTTCTCACTCTGAATTTTTGGGTCTTCTGCCTGCCCCACATTTTTTTTCTCTTCTTCTCTACTGGAAGCTTGTGAGAACTATCAATTTTAGAGTAAGGAGGGTTGTTATCTCCTCCTCCGTTTGAAGAATTCTAGGTTTCTTTTTTGCTGTGATGGGCCATTCGAGCGATGCTCCAGGATGTCGTACTTTTTGGAGTGGTATTTGCGGATTGAACACTCTTGTCACTGGGGTCTTTCCCCTGTTGCGTGTACAATTTGGTGTAGCTTTGCACTGTCTCTACGTCGCCGGCATCAGAGACAGGCCTGTGGCTGTCTCTGTTTTTGGGCAGGTGTTTATTTACAAAACAATCGTCGAGGCCAAGTGAATGTCAATGTTGTCTAAAACTATCATAGGGGTCGAATCCTTTTATGTGTTCAGCATATCTGAGGTTGGAGATACTAAAATGTGCTGCGAAATCGTCAAATTTGTTAACGTTTTTCAACACAAACTCCCCTATTTTCGAAGTCATAGGAATGAATTGCTTTTTTTTCTTCCTTTGGAATAGATGGAACCAGTAGCTGTATTGACGTGCTACTTCTACAATAAAAATTATGTCCGTAATGTGACATGGAAGGAGAGCAGGTTGTTCCGTGGAGACAAAAATTCTTATGACAGTGTAATTATCCAAATGTTGGATTGTTCCCTTTTTGTCCAAAAAATTAGTTGTCTGTTCAGATAAGCGGGGAGCATTTTCTCCTAACAACAAAAGTTTGAAAACAAACAGGAAGCCATTAAAAACCTCATAAAAAAAATGGGAAGCCTTGTGCTTCCACAAGGCCTGGTACCAGAACGTTACTGGGTGGAAATCGTAGTTGACATTCTTGGACAGAGACAGTTGCGGAAATCGACAGGAATGTGTTATTGCAAAAACTAAATAGGATGACATATACAATTTCTTTCCCCTTTTGTAGCTTGACAATTGGGAAGAGATTTCATAAGAAATTATCCTTCCCCAATCAAAAATGGCTTGTTTGTTGACTGTGAAATACAAAATGTAAAGAGCCATGCGGGAAACAATAGTTGTGGATTCCTGTCTCGTTATTCTTGTAAACAGCCAGGCAATTTCGCGAAAAGGATTTTTAAATGAACTAACCTGCATGCTTGTAATATCTTTAGGAACTAGATCCAGGTTTTCCAAAAAAAGGGGCAAGAGGTCCAATCTGTTATTATGCTTTGCTAGGAACTGTTTTCAATCTTCTCCTTTGAACGTCAATGTTGGCTCGAGCAATTTCAACAACTATCGGAAGACCTGAGGTGAGGAAGAAACAAAAGAGCGGTCGTGTAGTGGAATAATTCTTTTCTCTGCAAAAAATTTATCGGCGCACCAAGAGACCAGATCCTTACAGTCAAAAACCTCAGGGACACAGCTTGCATGAGTAATCCCAGAGGTCCAAATTACTTGGTTCTCTGCGACAGAGGTTGAGTAATAAGAAAATGCCCTGGACCAGTGGAAGTTCTGGTCATGACGGCCAAAGATGTTCACTGTATCTCCACAGAACTGATGCCATAGGTTTATGAGAAGGTTGCTTTGCTGCAGATGATGGTTTAAATGAACAGTCACAATGAATAATGTAACTTTTTGCTAAATCTTGGTTAAATGTTTATGAATGGGAAAGCTCCTCAAGCCTTTCGCTGATTAATGACAATCGGTATTGGTGATGCATGATGAACTGTTAGGAGTAAAGTTTGTTTATTGCATATCTAGAAATGTGAAGGTGGTGGATACGACGAAGAGCAGTTAAGGAATGGAGGTTTCTTGAACATGTGAAGGCCACGCGGTGTGAAAGGGATTTCATGATTTTAAAATGAACACTCGGAAGGGACAATATAATCTCCCTGCAAATTTTGGTTTAATGCGCATGAATACGAGATTTCCTCGGCCCTTTCGCCCATCAATGACAATATACACAGTTTCTGCATGTTGGCCTGTTAGAATTAAATGCTAGTAATTCCATATTTAGAAACAAGATATATATATATATATATAACTTTATATTTTCTTTTATTGTAGAGAAGTGCGAAGGTGACGGAGACGGCGGAGAGCAAGGAAAGAATGGAAAGGTCTGAAAATCGGTTGGACGTGATTCAAAAAAGGGTTACGGGGATAGTCAGGAAGAGATCACGAAGGAGGAGTTCAGCGACCGGTTTGTATATTTGCGAAATTTTGGAAAAATGGCTAAGTATGGAATAGGTAAATTGCTAATTGCATGCGTAGCAATAAGATCTTATATATAATTGCCAACTGATAATTCCAAAAGGATGTCGGCATAGGAAACAACGACTACGAATTCAATATTTCTTCAACCCAACAAAGGGACAATTCCCTAAAGAAATTTGAACAAATGGTGAAGTCTGGAAAGAGGGCATATGGGCTTCAAAACGGGTTGACAATAGTTCCAGTAAATATGCGAGGAAGCAGTGGTTAAATTGTATTTCTCGAAAGTTTTCAGTGCAAAAAATGTGCATCACGGAAAAGGGCATGATAGGTGGACCGTAATACGGAAAAGGGCATGATAGGTGGACCGTAATACGGAAAAGGGCATGATAGGTGGACCGTAATACGGAAAAGGGCATGATAGGTGGACCGTAATACGGAAAAGGGTAAARTTTCATGTTTCGGAATTTTTGAGTGMAAAATGTGTAAAACAGAAGAKATCATGAAAAGGGMATGATAGGTCGACYGTAATACRGAAAAGGGCATGATCTARGAAYGGTTRCAAATTTGTATATCTGTCAATTTKTATAYAGMAGAGCTACGAATGTTRTTTGGAGGTCCTRGAAAAGTAGAGGTGCAATGTTGATGCAKCCAGCGGGGTCCTCCTGTCAATTTCTATATGGMGGAACTCTRGGTGGWAGTTGTGGGACAGRGAACAATAGAGGGTYAATTTAAAGAARGGGGAAGCGGTGGTTGGAAATGCRTGAATTGGGAAAATAGAAAGGYGAAAGACATTTTTYGTAAGTGCGAWTTGGTTTCAAAGAAGCCCCATTGTTGCAAAATCATGATCTACTAGTTATCAGGAAATGYGTTGTTGAAGATTACATTTTATTGCAACGTGCGCATGCAGTTATGTTCTTGATACATTATTCCATGACYKTAACATACCAACTGAAGTAGTGAACTTTGTTTTGTACTAATTAGCATTAAAACTTAATAATTGCATCTCTAGAAACAAGAAGAACGATTTTGCTGGAACATTTTACATTGGTATYAGTAAAYARAAGATCRAAGAAGTACRARAGCAYCGAAGTATGCCAATTAGAACATGCGTGAAACCCAGAAAAGTGGCAGAGACGAAGAGTCCAAGGCCAAAATTTCGTAATAGAAAATCCATTTAAAAAAATAAGAAAAGTACTGAGTAATGTACATCTATGCTTAGAAATTGGATCCAGTT
Organism: Picea glauca; assembly: GCA_000966675.3. Taxonomy (NCBI): domain Eukaryota; kingdom Viridiplantae; phylum Streptophyta; class Pinopsida; order Pinales; family Pinaceae; genus Picea; species Picea glauca. Next base: position 50,383 of record JZKD02S1795105.1, on the reverse strand, counting down.
CTTCAATTGAAAACATTGAAGGTATTTGCGACAAACACATGCATGGGTTCCACAGTATGGAAGATCCTTGGAGTTTTCTCCTCGATTAATCATCCTCTGCTAAAATTGATATTTTTCAGAAGCTTTTCCTGAGGAAGAAGACGAAAATGGTTGCAGAGCAAGTGGAATAGCCCTTAGTTGAAACCGGCGCTTCATAGTCGAAAAAAATTCAGTAGTACAACTTGCACGTGAAATTACAGAGGCCCAAATTAGTCCATTCTAGGCAGAAGCAGACGACTAGTAGGAAAATGCCATTGCAACAACGAAAGTTTTGTACCTGATACCCGAAAATGCTAAATAACATTTTTTTGGCTTGAAATATATCTCTAGAAGCATCAACATATGATTGCTTTACAGTCAAACTCTTCCGCCTAGAACAGACTAATTTGGAACTCTGGAATTCCTACTTTGGCGGTGCAAAGTGGTTGTTGCGTTCACTGTCCGTTTTTTTTTTTTGAAACTCCTTTTGGTGTTGTCATGACTACGATCACTGATCCGGGAAGGTCCGTTCGTTATGGTTGATTTCAATTTGGGCCCAGGACTGGGAATATTTTTTGCATTGCCATCATCCATTGCTGTATCATCGTCCATCAGATCATCTTCTTCTGGCTTGGACATCAAGGCATAAATTTCTGCGACGGGCATGACTGCAAGTGGGCAGGTTCTCTGAGCATCCAAGGTTGGCATTGAATTTTTTGGCTTGAAAAATATCTCTCGGTGTACCAAGGGACCATCTCATTTTTTGCTCGTGGCCAGAGAGATATGAATAGTAAGAATATTCCCTAGAATAGTGGAACCTGTGGCCATTATGCCCCAATGTGTTGACTATGTGTGGAGAGAATTGTCGCCACAAGTTATTAAGAATTTCCGTTTGCTCGAGATGATGTTTCAAATGAAAATCGGGGAGGGGTAATATAAGCCTCTGCAAAGTCTGGTTTAATGCATATCAATGGAATATCTCCTCGAGCCTTTCACTGATCAATGATAATTTCTAGGGTTCATGCGGAATGAGTTGTGACCGTCACAGCTCACTAATTGCACAATTAGAAAAAAGTGCGAAGGTGGCGGTGACGGAAAAAAGACATTAAGAATCATAAATTTCTTAAAAGCACCAACCCATCGGCGAACAAAAAAAAAAAGATTACGTCGCCTTTGAAATGAATACTTGGAAAGGATAACATGCTTGTGCGCAAATCTTAGTTTAATTTGTACTAATGACAAATCTTCTCCGAAATTCGAGACATTAATGACAACTGTAACGGTTGCTACAGGATGGCTACTAGCATTAAAGCTTAATTATTGCATATGGAAAGCGGTCATGCGGGTTACAAAAGAAAAACGGAAGAAGATACACCCAGGAGACGTGAAGGCCCGATGGTTCTCTGCCTGGCGGACGGGTTCTCGGCTTGGCAGGCTGAAAATTGAGCCTTTATTGTCCTGTGTCCTACAAATAGAACCTACACTTCCGCGAGATAAAAATTATAGGTGGAGTTGCGGGTTGGTTGGTTCAATATTGCGGGTTGGTTGGTTAAACATGTACTTTTATAAAGTATGGACATCATATTGTATAGAACATATCTGAATCCGTGATTCCATACTTGGGCACTTTTTGTTTCGCGTGTTCGCGGCCTGGTGGGTTGAAAATTGAGTATCTATTGTTCCATGCCCTACAAATAGCACCCACAGTTCCGTGATATACAAATTGACAGTGGGAGTTGCGGAGATGAGTTTCTATATAAAGTATAGACATGAGATTTTATACAGCATATGTGGATCGCTTATTTCATACTTAGGCACTTTTTTTATCGCGGGTTCGTGGCCTGGCGGGCTGAAAAAATACTGAATATTGTTCTGTGTTCTACAAATAGCATGCAGATTTCTGCGATATACAAATTGACAGCACGACCTACGGGTTGCTTGGCTGAACATTGCATTTGTACTGTTCTAGAACATATGCGGATTCTTCGTTCCCTGTACTACAAATAACAACCACATTTTCGCGATATACAAATTGATAGGAGGACCTATGGGTTGCTTGGCTAAACATTGTATTTCTATTATTTTAGAACATATGCGGATTCCTCATTCCATACTTGGGCACTTTTTGGATCGCAGGTTCGCGGCTTGGTGGGCTGAAAATTAAATATCTATTGTTCCATGTCCTCCAAATAGCACCTACACTTCCGCGATATACAAATTTACAAGCGGACTTCTGGACATAGTCTCTATATAAAGTATGGAATGAGATTTTATACAGCATATGCGAATTCCTCATTCCATACTTACGCAGTTTTTGGATCCTGGATTCGCGGCCTGGCAGGCCGAAAATAGAGTCTCTATTGTTCTGTCTCCTACAAATAGCACCCAGATTTCTACGATATACAAATTGATGGCGAGAGTTACGGAGATGAGTCTCTATATAAAGTATCGACATGAGATTTTATAGAGAATATGCGGATCCCTGTTTCCATATTTAGGCAGTCTTTTTATCGCAGGTTTGCAGTATGGCAGGTCGAAAAAAGAGTCTCTATTGTTCCCTATCCTACAAATAGTACCGAGATTTCCACGACATACAAATTGACATGAGTCGCCACGAGTTGCTTGGCTGAACATTTCATTTGTTTTGTTCTAGAACATATGTGCATCCCTCATTCCATACTTGGGCACTTTTTTGGATCGCAGGTTCACGGGCGGGCGAGCTGAAAATTAAGTATCTATTGTTTCGTATCCTACAAATAACACCCACACTTCTGCGATATACAAATTGACACGTGGACCTATGGATATAATCTGTATATAAAATATGGAATGAGATTTTACACAGCATATGCGGATCACTAATTGCGTACTTAGGTAGTTTTTGGAGCACGCGTTGGCAGCCTGGCGCACCGAAAACAGTCTATTGTTTCATCGCCTACAAATAGCATCCAGACTTTAGGGATATACAAATTGACAGGTGGACTTGAACTTCTTCGTTGAACATTGGACTTTTATTGTCTCATTGCGATCCCATATCAATTTCATAATTAACAATTTTTTTTTATCGGGGGCTCTGGAGCTATTCGCGACATATAAATTTACACGAGTCGCTACAGACTGCTTGGTTGAACATTGCATTTGTATTGTTCTAGAAGATATGTGGATCCCTCATTCCATACTTGGGCACTTTTTGGATCGCGGGTTCGCGACCTGGCGGGCTGAAAATTAAGTATATACTGTTATGTATCCTACAAATAGCACCCACATTTCCGCGATATACAAATTGACACGCAGACCCGGGGACAAAGTCTGTATATAAAGTATGGAATGAGATTTTATACAGCATATGCGAATCACTAATTGCATACTAATTGACAGGTGGACTCGGGCTGCTTCGTTGAACATTGGACTTTTATTGTGCCATTGCGATCCCGTATCAATTTCATAGTTAGCGAATTTTTTTTATTGGGGGCTCTGGGGCTGGCGGGATGGAAATTGGGCCTCTATTGTTCCGCGCTGTACAAATACATTGTTCTACAACATATGCAGACCTACGGGTTGCTTGGCTGAAATTTGCATTTGTATTGTTGTAGAACATATGTAGAGTCCTCATTCCATACTTGGGCACTTTTTGGATTGCGGGTTGGTGGCCTGGAAGGCTAAAAATTAAGTATCTATTGTTCCATGTTCTACAAATAGCACCTACACTTCCGCGATATACAAATTTACACGTCGAATTGTGGACATAGCCTTTATATAAAGTATGGAATGAGATTTTATACAGCATATGCGGATTCCTCATTCCATACTTAGGCAGTTTTTGGATCGTGGGTTCGTGGTCTGGCCGACCGAAAATAGTGTCTATTGTTCTGTCTCCTACAAATAGCACCCAGATTTCCGCAACATACAAATTGACAGGAGGAGTTGCGGGCTGCTTGGATGAACAGTGCATCTGTATTGTTCTAGAACATATGCGGATCCCTCATTCCATAGATGGGCATTTTTGGATCGCGGGTTTGTGGCCAAGCGGGCTAAAAATTAAGTATGTAGAACCCTCATTGCATACTCACAAGTGGACTCAGGTTTCTTCATTGAACATTGGACTTTTATTACCTCGTAACGATTCTGTATCAATTTCATAATTATCGATTTTTTTCTATTGGGGGCTCTAGGGTTGGCAGGTTGGAAATTGGGCCTCTATTGTTCCCCGCTGTAGAAACACATTGTTCTAGAACATATGTGGATCCCTCATTCCATACATGAGCACTTTTTGGATTGCAGATTCGTGACTTGGCGGGCTTAAAATTAAGTATCTATTGTTCCGTGTTCTACAAATAGCATCTTCACTTCCGCAATATACAAATTGACAAGCGGATTTGTGGACATAGTCTCTATATTAACTATGGAATGAGATTTTATACAGCATATGCAGATTCCTCATTCCATACTTGGGCAGTTTTTGGATTGCGGGTTGGCGGCCTGGCGGGTTCAAAATAGAGTCTCTATTGTTCCCTCTCCTACATATACCATCCAGGCTTCTGCGATATACAAATTGCCAAGAGGACTAAGGTTGGTTGCCTGAACATTGCACTTTTAGGTAGTTTTTGGATGGTGGGTTCGCGGCCGGGCGGGCTGAAAATAGAGTCTCCATTGTTCCCTCTGCTACAAATAGCATCCAGACTTCCGCCATATACAAATTAACAAGATGACTCGGGCTGGTTCGCTGGACATTGCACTTTTATTGTCCCATAACAATTCTGTATCTATTTCATATTTAACGAATTTTTTTTATCAGGGGCTATGGGGCTGGCGGGCTAAAAAATGGGCCTCTTTTGTTCGGGCTCACGGGCTATAAATTGGGACTTTATTGTTCCATGTTGTACAAAATCTACCCACAACTCCGCGATATACAAATTGACAAAGGAACCTGTGGGTTGAATGGGGCAACATTGCAGTTTCATTGTTCCTTGTCCTCCGAATAGCGTTCGGAGATCCGCCATATACAGATTGACAGATGGACTTGAGAGCTGGCACATTAAATTATTAAAGGATGTTAAATCGCTTATTCTTAAAAGAATCAAGGAAAGAAAAAATATATTTTTTTTAATTCTATAACCACAAGCATAACAAGGACCAATTTGAATTTTAATGGCCTATTGTTCATATGATAGCACAATTGCATTCCGCACACTAAATATTCATTGATTTCAAATTATTCTAGGACATTGATCTGACTAACTTCATCGAATAAGAAAAAATGTGAAAACAACAACCAATTTGTATTTTAAGAGCCTCTTGTTTGTATGTGAGGACAGTCACAGTTTTGACACTATATATTCGTTGATTTCAAATTATTTTAGAACAATAGTTTGACCAAGTTCATCGATCAAGGAAATCTGCTAAAGCAAGTGATCGTACAGTTGCGTCATAGCGCCATAGAAATTAGCAAGCGGATCTGCTTCCCAGCTGGCTAAAAAAAAACAATTATATTGTTCGATGTCCTCCAAAGAACAGTTGGAGTTCCAGGGTATACAAATTGATAGACAAAGCAGATAACCAAGAACCAACCATACTTTAAACAGTCCACAAGCAAGTTCCCAGAAGGTTCCATAGAGAAAAACCCATCGACCTTTGCACCAAACAATTTGATATACAAAGAAAAGACGTCGCCGCATTTGTTTTCCATTGAAACGAACTTTCATCTGGATGTTGAACAAATATTACAGAGAGACATGAGGTATTTTCATTTCCTCTCAAAGTTTCATATAAAAAAAAATTCCCCTTTTCAGTTGATATGCAAAATTGCATTGTCCTCATTTAAGGTGAATTTTCTTTGTATCTGAAGTTGCCGCAACATGTAGACACTGCTTGCCTTTTTCTGTAGATATGTTTCATACGACAACTCTGCCAACTCAGGAAGCACATTTTGTAACAGCGGCTTCCTGATCGTACAGTGCATGGTTGTGTAATAACACCACTGAGGCAATGTCAATAAATATATGGACATTTTTCACCGCATCGCAAACAATCAATCGTATCATCAATTATCAAAGAGGAGGCAGAGGCAGCGGAATGACATTTTGCACAAACAGGCTCAAAGGGGGTCGAGTACACATTGGATGCAACTAAAAGACCTTCAACCTGGGAATACAAACAAAGGAATTAATACATTGAACAATATAATACACAACTGCATCCCACCCTCCCCTTTAAAACAAAACAAAAAAATTAACAGCTGTAGAAATTTTTTGAAGGCTATTTCTATAAGCAAAGCGAGGATGATTTTGTAAATGTATATGCACAACAATTGTAGAGCTAGCTAGCTTCTCCAGATCTTTTTCTGTATCTGCTCCCAACTTTGTTACAAACGTTGACTGGGTTTTCCGAAAGATTGTTTCTCTAACATCCTTCTTTTTTGCTATATTTTTGAACAACATAAGTGGAATCTGCCCTTTATGCAATTGATGTTCCATTGACGAAAAAAAATCTGAATACGTATCGAACAATTGTAGCTGCAACATGGAACAGTGCAATATTTGTGTAACTTATTCGACATACATGCAAAAGTGAAAGTAAACAACAAAACTGAATATGAAAAGCGGTACCATTGCCTTCTCACTGTCCGACTCTCCATCCTTTATATGGAGAATGTGTTGTGACCCAAATTTCCTGGCCAGTGTGACAGCAGCCCCAATCATTCCCATTGGGTAAATATCAGTGCTCTGTGCAAGTTGCCTAATAGTCGAGTCTGGGAGGAAGCAGTATTCTGAACAAATAGGAGGATTTTTTTCCACAATGCTTGTTTCGTTGACCGAAATAATTCAATCGCAATCACCACGGTCATATACTGTTTTCGGCAATATATTAAAATTTGTAATGGATATCCCATTACGCGGCAATATCTTTTCTGCATATTTTTGGACAAGTTGTGGAGGAACAGTCAGTGTGACTGTCATCATGGCGTCATTTTCTATTATATCAGCATGCATAATGGGTCTACTTTTGTTTGCCTTGTCCAAGTAGGTGGTATAGACAACCATTATGTCTCCAACGAACACCTGTCCAGTTTGGCGGTTGTTCAAGGCCTCTATTGACAGTACTTTGGATGTCTTAACTCTAGACCCGAAGACATTTTTTGAACAGGAAAACTAAAGTGAATGGTAGTGTGCTACAAGTACACGCATACTTTTGATGAACTATGGAACCAGAGTTTCGCAACGACACCTCTTAGTCTGCAGAACATGCAGCAGGTTCGACGTCTCGCTCGTACTTGTTGATACTTCTTGCAAGATGCAAACCATGTACTGCATATGGCATCAACATATTCACCATGCCATAGATGAATATATAGCCCAGGAAATTTGTCTAGTAAACATAGTAAGAGCAGAGCGCATGCATATTTACCTTTGGCCTTGTCGGTCCGCTAATGTCTGGGATGACTGACTACTCATGACCGTGTCACTAGTCCAACTTTTTATGATGCAAGCATTTGTAGATGGACATCCGGACTACGCAAATATATGCATTCTATATTATATGCCCCCACCCGGTTTGTATCTTTAATTTGTCGGCACACTTGGTATACCTTTTAGAAGATTGTACCACAGAACCCTCTGCTGTTGCACAGAAGAATTCATCTCCCTATCCAAGCAACCTGTTTTTTCCAAGGTAGCAACACGGAAGATGCAATTGACAGGAAGGCAAGTTAATTTGAAAACAGATATGTAAAACAAAAAGAAACAGGTCTATTTACCTGCCAAACAGTCCTTCGTCCTTTCCAACCATTTGGTTTGTTTAAATGCAGCAATGCAGCACAAACACAATGGGCATGCACTAGCTTAGTATGCAGGAATAAACGTATGCAACCAAGAAAACTTACCATGTAGGAAGGCACACAACTAGCTTAACACATATCTAGACCATAAATGAAATACAAAACAACGCAATATGAAACAACAATACGAGCATGCACCTTTCTATATCCTCTTCAGCCGATGCAGTCGAGACTCTCTCCTTTTCTCTAGCTACTCTGTTTGTTTCAATTTGGGAACCCGCAAAATTTAATGAACATCAATGGAAGTTGGTATTCAGCGGATAACAAGCAATATGTACATAGAGCAAAACCAACTCAACAAACAGTCTACAAAGGCATAAACATGAACCTTTGCACTTCTTTATCCATGGTTGTAAACGTGTACAATTTTTTTTCCTGGCCAAAATATATTACAAGGCACAAAATATCATGCAACTGCATGGCCACAGCTAAACGATTTCTACTTTTCCCTGGGAATTTATCCACATATGCCCTCTAGCCATGTTCTTTATCCTTTACACAGACTGTTGTTCCCACGATACAAGTTCTCGGTTTTTCGTGGCTAATTACCCACACATGCTTCCAGACATGAAAATATAATCTTGCAGAATCTTTGTTGCACATATCATATGTCAAGAACAACACAAATTGCATCCTACGCACACCAGTCTAT
>JZKD02S1795094.1:64739-99774 GCA_000966675.3 Picea glauca | reverse complement strand
TAGATTAACCTTCACTAGATAACACCTCTAATATAGTGTGACATATCATCTACTTTTACTATTTTAATGTTTTCCTTAAGTGGCCCATTGCACACCCCAAATTTACTATAATTTTCATTGGAGAAGCGCACTTATGATGTAGTCTAGTCAAGTAAAATCCACCTGGTAATTTTGGTAAGCCTTGATATCTTTATGCTATTAGTCAAATTATAGAGGAATCAATCCCTTCCTATTTGTGCCCCATTCCTATTGAGGTGAATCTGTATATTAAATAATCACAAGAGGGGAAATATAGGTGGGAAAAAGGTTAAATCTACTCTATTCATTACAAGCGAGGAGAAGGAAAACCAGTTCCAGAAACCTCTAGATCTAATTCTAGTATGGATATTCATAGTCCCAAGGGGGTGGGAATGAGAACCTTGGGGAAATTATTGAAAGCCATAGAGGACAAGGGGAAGGGAATATACCCACTAAGATCGAAGAAATTCAATATTTCATCTAATGGGCTAGTCTTAGCGGGTCTAGAGTTGGACAATGTAAAAGAATTTGGTTCCAATTATATGGATAAGAAATCCTTACTGTAATGTAACATCCTCCAACCCAACCAATGGAATTACAATGCATAATGCTCATAAAAACGAAATTCAACTAACTAATTTAATTCATTTACAACTAACTGATTTCCTGTAGCTTCCAACTACGAATTAAACACATATTTCGCTACTTTATATAACCATAAAATAAATTCATCTAAAACATATCAGAATAACGTGAATGAGCTTAATCATTCACACAACAAAACATGAATCATTCCTAAATACACAGAGTTCATGCACACCAAATAAACTCATGAAATAACACAACAACAAGATAAAACACTTATCTTTAAACAAGAGTTGTGCAATCAACTTCTTGGGATGGACATTCCACCCAACCATAGAGCGATTGATCAAAATATTAACAGCTAGTCACCCCCGAGCTGAGGCTAGTAATCCACAAAAGAGGGCGGTCTCTCACATTCCACTCACAACTCATAAAATTACAACCCACTGATATCTTCCTACAACTATCCCGATTTTCCACCAGCTCTCTTCCTCTTGACATGCCCAACCCAAGGAATGTACCCCTTCACTGATCTCAATCCCTTGGGTGTCCCATTTGTTTATCAGGGTCTCTTTGGCACAGGTAGCTAGGAGTTTCTCAGATGGGAACTCAAGGGAACCTGCTGCTAGGAAAACTACCAACAAACCAACAACAAACACTTGATGTTACAATGCAACTTTCCTAGGAGTTCACTCTTCAGGCCCGACAACTTGGTTCTTTAGTTTCCAACTCCAAATACGCTCCGACATGCTCTAAAATTTTCCCTCCATGGATGCACCAACTTCAAGCTCTCTACTTGCTCTCATGCACACAAATTTGACTCCCTCCAACTATTGTCCCAACCCATATGAATTTCTCTCCTTTGGATTTCTTGCTTGAATCACACACTTCCCCAAGCCAATTGTAGTTATCCCCCATGTGACCAATAAATTTTGCATGTGACCACTCACACCCACCCTCTTACATGCATTCAATGATTGGATTTGGGAACACTCAATCAGAAATTGGAAGGTTCATATACAAATAACAAATTTAGAAAAAAAGGGTTGAATTGATTTACATGGGTAATTCCCCCTTGGACCCCTCTTGGCCATTATCCTAGACACTCCCCTCTCTTGTGGATTAATTCAACCCCCATCTCTTGTACATGTCCCCTTAGCAATTGACATCACATTTCATTAATAAAACATGGAAATACAATTCACATATTACATCGCTTTGGCCGTAGCCACACATTATATTTACATAAGCATTAATTAAACTGGGGATTATAGTGGGGATGTTACATCCCCCCTCCCTTACAATTGTGCGTCGTCCTCGGTAAACACTATGCCGATATACATATATTCAAAATTACATCACAATACTTAGAAAATAAAATTCCGCAATTTTACAACTCTGACAACAATCCCAACCAAAATCTCATGTTCCTCTCAACTCGTCGACCCAAGGAATGCACCATTCATTTATTAGGGATAACCCAAGGGATGTACCATCTGTTTATCAGGGATAACCCAAGGGATGTACCATGTTTTTATCAAGGATAACCTAAGGGATGAGCCATTGATTTATCAATTTCCCCAACATAGTTGGTTAGCACTTTGAGATGTGGTTCCAAAACTCTAGTTGCTCAAAATGGAATCTGACATTCTGTCTTCTTCAAAATTGTAAAAAATTTGTGGGTACTTTGCCTGCATGTTTTCTTCATGCTCCCATGTAGCATCTTCATGACCGTAATAGGTCCACTGAACCTTTACCAACTTTATGTCCTTGTTCTTGAGCACTTTGACTTTCCGGTCCAAGATGCGTACCGGTTCCACCTGGAAATCCCCTTTGTGCTCCATCTGGATCACATTCCAATCAATTATGTGGTTAGGTTCAGGCACATATTTATTTAATAATGACACCTAAAATACATTATGCACTCTCATGGATGTAGGGAATGCTAACATGTATGATGTTAGCGCCGCCATTTTCTTTAAATTAGAGTCAGTTTTAGTCGAGTTATGGACCATGTATCAAAACAGGTGAATTTAGGTACGTAAAATGAAGGGGTCGAAGCCAACAAGTGGCCGGTTGAACCTTGGAAACAGGAAGGGATGTCAGAGTCGAAACATGAGTAAATGGTATGGGTATGTTGTTCCTAGAGAGCCGAGTCTTGTTGAAAGATAGTCTCTACGTGCCCCAGGTCAAGTCAAGTAGTTAATGGAAGTCACGTCGGCAAGTGAAATAACTATTATCAACTCATTATGAAGGCCGAGAGAATGAAAAATCGTGGTGTTCATATCATGTATGCCCTGTGGCCCTTATCGCCTGTACTTTACACGCGGGGATGTGTTATGGAAGATCTGTAATCCGATTCGAAACATCCAGTCGCCAGGAATTCAATGTTCCTTGGCACGATTCCTCCTTCTATCTGATCTGTTATAAATTCCAAATATTCTGCAACCATTCTATTCGTGAAATCATATTCATGCTCTGTCTGTAAATTTTCTCAAGCCTGGGTTGATCGAATTTGTCACCTTGTGCATTTGCTGGGTCCACCGCGCGTAGGATAAAATACTGGTCGCGCCATGGCGATCCCCCAAAACATAAGGAAGGATGCGCAAAGCGGAAGAATCACTAGGCCTCAGCCCCAAAGCAATTGGGATTCGTTCTCACTCTCAATAGGCATCCCCAAGGATATAAAGGGAGTTTTTCCTTTACCCATGGAAACAATGATATCACACCGCGCAGAGCCTGGGATGGAAGGACTTGCGCAGGAAGGAAATATATTAGGATCCCTATATCCCCAACAACAAATACCTCGGAGAAGGGGCAGGCCAAATAAGAATAAGGAATCTGGGGAAATCCGAATCCCAGACGAGCCATGTGCAAGATCGGTTGCTAAAAAATTACTTATGCGTGCTGTGCGGCTGGAACCTGTTGAAGGTACCAACTGAGAAAGGGGGAGAAGAACGAGGAGGATGGATGTCGCGGGTACAAATTATCAAGATCCATCTCATCAGCTGAAGCAGGCGAGAATAGATATCGCCGAACTTTACCAGGAAAACAGGAAGCTGAGACAACACCTAGTGACAAATACTATTGAAGTGTCAAAAGCGCAAGGCCGCGAAGGGAATGTGACGTGGCTCAAAATACAGCTTAAAGAGGAGAAAGACACAATCATACAGCTGTGCGAGGCACAAAGGCTGGAAAAAGAAAGATATGCGAAGCATTCTAGGGAATGTGAAGTGGCCAAGGAGAAAGCCCACGTAGCTCTCGCCAGCGAACAAAAGAAACAAGATTAGCTGAGTGTGTTCCTGTATCCGCAAAAAAAAACCAAATATTGACAGTTTTGAAAGAGACATCGCCCTAAGAATTTTTTTCATTTTGATAATGACCATGAAAATCAACAGCCACTTCCCGCGCACATTCCCCCAGCAGATGAGTGCGCAGAAGAAATCAAAGCCGTTACTACAGATAGTGAGACTCTGAGAAACACCTGCCCGTTTAGATATATGATCAAAGGAAATAATTGACACATCACTCTCTCATGACGATACGTGATTGATAATTGAATATCTGTGGAAGATTACGAACAATCATGATGTAGCCAGATGTATTTGTTGTCTATTTATGGAAAAGCGTCATGCGAAGAGTCATTTAGCATAGAAAGTCAGTTTCCTAGTTTTTAGAGATGTTAGTTAGAAGAGCAGGGTAGCCCAAGCAACGCCTTCCCTATATATTTGATCTTTTCGATGTAAGCTAGGTTGGTTGGAAAAATTAGTATAGACAGTGACTATTGTATGTAGTTTGAGCTCGATCGAAATTTAATGAAAAAGTCTTGAAACTTTGATGAAAAGATTCTAATTGTAGCAGTTGGATGTATTGTTTTCCTTTCTTTGCGTACGTACTTCCCGTTTTCTTTACTCATATATTTTTCTCTCTAAATCAGAATGAAATTTTGAACCTATGGATTCGCTACGCAGTGCCCCTTGTTCGCGCCATTTAGACAAAATGTTTTTCCTCTAAAGTTAACTCTGAATTCATCCGCAACGGTGCTCCAAGTTACTTCCTGTGTTTTCTACTCGCCACACATTATGATTTTTCACTGAAGACTGTTGCTCACTTAGCCTTTATCCTCTCAAGTTTAGTCACTGATTCATTTGTTTCATCGTCCTCTCGAACAAACTCCATAGCCCAAGGTCTCACTCTCTTGCGCCAATATAACTACAACCCATTATTTCAAAAGTGTTAAATCTAGCCAACAACTTTAAATCCATATCCCACGTTGAGACAGTGTCTCCTGAGAGATCCCTCTCTAGGTCCGAAAGGCTAGTTTCAGATCTCAAATTTGGTTGAAATAGTTACCTTTGTCGTATGTTTATCAACCGAACATATTTACAGATTGCTAACATTTTGGCACTGTTGCCGGGGAAGAAATTGAATAGATTTTCCCTAGGAGAACGACTAACATTGTAGTTTGACCCCTGAGGGTAACAAAGGGACAAACATCTATACCGACTGAAACCTTTATCCTTGCGAATCTAGTAAAAAATACCAGTAGCTCCAAGTAGTGCAGTTCAGGAACCCTAGCTCCGAAGACGATCTATACGAGAGAAAATCCTGACCCAAACCCTACAGAGCCTGTGTACGACCTTGAGAAAATTATGCATAGGACTAGATAGCAAGCGTCGGACCCATTGTATTACCTGGACATGATCCCATCCCTACCCAAAGACGACGTGAAAGGCATTGACGACCTTGAGTTCGACGCATTATTCGAGCAAACCCTGTTCAGGTCTAAGTTAGAAACCAACTTGGATGAAATAGTTTTCGACCAGAAGAGATTCCAAGCCTTGATATAAAATAATATCCCTCAAATCCCCAATGTCCTCCTAGATCTATGGCCGTCAGATTCTCCCCCCTCGTTCTGCCAGCTCAGTTGCATGATTTGACCCAAAATTATAGCCAGAGGATTAATCTATAGGATGTTGAAGGGAACGTTTCAACCCACAAGCATCTGGATTGGTTTAACAATTTCGTCGACCTAGAGGAGGTGGACTATGCAGATGCAAAAATGAGGTTGTTCGCACAGAGCCTTTCGGGGGAGGTGAGGAAATGGTTAAAATACCTCCCGACTGTGATCATTTGAGATTTCACCGCATTCGAGACATCTTTCATCACTAGATGGGGAGACAATAAGAACTCCTTGCATATTTTAACGCAGTACAACAACATGAAGAGGGCGCTGGAGGAGACGGTGCAAGAATTCTTAGACCGTTTCATGAAGGTTCATAAATCGATTCCTGCAGAAGTCCAGCCACCCCCCGGGGATGCGCATTTGCGGTACGCCAACTCATTCGAAAATGATTTTTCCTTTCTGTTGAGAGAAAGAAGATCAAAAAATCTAGATGTGATGATGAGCAATGCGATCAAATTCGAGGTAAATATGATGGCGTAGGGGAAGATCAAGAAAAGATTCAACAGAGGCGATAAGGAACCCCAAGGAGATGCATAACCATCGACATCTCGGTCCTCAGATGACAAGTTCGACTTAATGATGAAGACGATGGAGAAACTAATGGAGATGAAGTCCATGGGAAAAAGGCTTGTCGCCCGAGAGCAACATGACCCCCAACCCCAAAATCAGAACCTCAGAAGGGGCCAAGTCCCTCAGATCAAGAAAAGGGAACAATGGGAGAAGAGAGATCAAGGTGACAAACAAACAAAGCCCCCATTCCAAAACAACTACGTGGATGAAGACTTCGATCAGACGTTTGAAGACCAAATTCATTGTTGCGATGAGAAGAACCCACTCGTGTTTTTGACAAAGAGTGAACATGATCGGTACATGAGCAGAAAAGACGATTCTATGCTGGAGACGGGCGATGCATGGATTTGGGAAACTGATGACGCGTTGTCCTTGGAAATAGAAGAGTTTAGAAAAGGTTATTAGAACGCCATCATGCAGTTTCAGAAGAAATATAACCTCAGGAGAAAGGAAGTGTCTACCGAGCCTCAACACACAAATCCCATAAGGAAATCTCCGGCGGACATCCCTTCCACAAGTCGATCGAGGCTGGACAACACGACCAAAGATGCGATGGAGAAGGCAAATTCGAAGGAGGAGGCCTCGAAGAAAGCTCCAGAAGTAAGACGAGAAGCGGGTGGAAAGGAGGTAGAGAAATTCTATCCCTCCTTTAACTTTGAGCATGAAATGGATAAAATCAAAATCTTTGTCCCTTTCAACAAACTTACCAGAAAGGGCGAGTATCGGGAGAAGATTATTAAAATGCTGAAAATGGGAGGGACCCCCAATACTTTGAATGTCCAAGATGATCACCCTGCTATTCTGTTCGGTCCGCGCGTTGAGGAGACAAGTGATACTAAGGACGTACCTCCGTTCTACATCAGTCCAAAGATTCATGACATGACCCTGCATAACGCCATGCTTGATTCGGGTGCATCGCACAACCTCATGCCAAAGGTGATCATGGACAAATTGGGTTTGGACATCACCAAGCTCTACAAGGACCTTTTCTCCTTTGATTCAAGGAAAGTCAAATGCCCGGGTCTCATCAAGGACTTGGTCGTGTTGTTGGCCCAAATTCCTTCGAAGAACATGGTAATGGACGTGGTCATGGTGGAAATACCTCCAAGGTTTGGCATGTTGTTTTCCAAGTCATGGGATGCGAAGTTAAAGGTGAACTTGCAAATGGACATGTCATATGCCACTATCCCTATCTTTGGCCAGGACAGACGAATGTATAGAGAAGTGCTGCTGAAATACATTGTAAGCAGTAAGATGCAGCCAAATAACCATCCCATATACTTCATCGACACTAAAGTTGGTTCCTCTATATTCTACAATGACCTGAGTTTTGAGGAGGAAGAGTCGACCGCCATCATGACAACCAATGAGGAAACCACGCGGGAAGTAGCAGAGTGCGCCGACCCAAAAAAACACACGGAAAAGAAGATTTGGAACATGAGTTTCGATGGCATTGTTAGCAAGGAAGGAGTAGGTGCCGACGTATGGGTAATCCCCCCTTAACTGGGCACAAAGTTGTGCTCATACAAGATTGCATTCGAATGCACAAACAACATGGCCAAGTATGAGGCATTGATTCTGGGCCTGAAGGTGTTGAAAGAATTAGGCGTGAAGAGGATAGCAGTGTGCGGGGACTCCGAATTGGTCATAAACCAGGTTAAAGGCATATATTAGACAAAACACCCCAAGATGAGGGCATACAAAAACTTGGCGTTGGACCTCCTCGAAGAATTTTATGAGTATGACCTATTTGTTATCCCAAGGGAGAAAAATCAGATCGCCGATGCGTTGGCCACCTCAACCTCGATTTTAAAAATCCCCATCTTCCCAAACAAAAAATACGATATTGAAGTCAAAAACAGGCTGATAGTGCCTGATAATATCAAATACTGGCAGGTGTTTGAAGACGACAAGCAAGTGGAGAGGTTTCTCCAAATGAGCGGTGAGTTCGCTAATACAAACATTAACGATGAATGCTGCTATGACGAAGATGGTAGCGCGGATGAGCGCAGTAATGACGACCCTTTCCAGAACCAAATAACGGAAAGGGACATAGTACAACTGAAAAATAACATCATCTCAAAGGGGTTAGTGCCGCTGGAAAAGTTTTTCGACGAAAATGACGTGGCTAGGAATCCCAAGATCATTGCAAATGATGAGGATGTTGAAGAATGAAACATCGGAACTGAGGAGAACCTGAAAGTAATCAAATTATCGAAAATGCTCAATACAAAGGTCAAGAAGGACTACACCAAGCTCATGAAGGATTTTCCCGATGTTTTCACGTGGAGCTATGACGATTTGAAGGTGTATGACACTAAATTAATCCAGCATGTTATCCCTCTCAAGGAAGACCAGAAGCTGATACAGATAAATCCCTTGCTACTTCCATTGATCGAAAAATAGGTAAAGAAACTGTTCGAAGCTAAGATTATCATTTCTTTAATATTCTCGAAATGGGTAGCTAACTTGGTACCTGTAAGAAAGAAGAGCGATGAAATAATACTGTGTGTGGACTTCCGAAACTTGAACAAAGTGTCCCTAAAGGACCACTACCCTCTTTCAAAAATGGACTATATCCTGCAAAAGGTGGTGGGTTCCCAGAAGATATCCATGCTGGACGGTTTTTCTGGGTATAATAAGATCATGGTCCACCCAGATGACAGAGAAAAAATGAATTTCACAACTCCTTGGGGGGCGTTCATGTACGCCAAGATGCCTTTCGACCTGATGAACTCCAGAGCCACTTTCCAGAGGGCAATGGACATCGCGTTTTCCAATGAAAAGGACAAGTTCATTGTGATCTATCAGGACGAGATCGCAGTATACTCTGCCTCCGACGAACAACACCTCAAGCATCTGAATAAAGTTTTACAGAAGTGTAGGAAGTTCGTCATATCACTAAATCTGAAGAAATCACATTTCAGGATGGAAGAAGGGAAGCTGTTGGGGCACATTATCTCGAAATAAGGGATTAATATAGAAACCAACAGGGTTGATGGAATCCTAAAAATCGGTACTCCGCACAGTAAGAATTAAGTGCAATCCTTCCTGTTAAAGGTAAACTTCTTGAGAAGATTCATCCCGAACCTGGCATAAATTATAAAGCACATAACCTGCATTCTTAGGAAGGGAAATGAGATCAAGTGGAATCCAGAAGCCAGGAAATATTTTTAAGATATCAAGGTGGAACTGACTAGATCTCCTATGCTATCCAGTCCAGACTTCACGAAATATTTCATCCTATTTTCATTCGCCTTAGAGCATACTATTGTCGACGTGCTGTTGTAGAAAGACGAGCAGGACTTTTATAAACCTATAGCCTATTTCAAAAGGACTTTGAGGAATGCTCCACTAAGGTACGACATTATGGAAAAACAAGCATACGCCTTAGTGAAAGCCTTGAAGGGGTTCAGGATGTACATATTTCACTCCCATGTCATCGCTTATGTGCCCAACAACTCAGTAAAGTATATCCTAACTCAACCCAATCCTGAAGGGAGAAGAGGTAAGTGGATAGCGACCATGCTAGAATACGATCTTGAGATCAAGCCTACAAAACTAATTAAGGGTTAGAGCCTTGCGAAGCTAATGGAGCAGTCAGACTGTGACGCTGTAGGAATTAATTTCATTGTTGATCTGTTAGAAAATCCTCAGGAAGAAATGACTGCGCAGGTGTCTTTGAAGTTCGTTGATTCATTGTGGGATGCAGACATCATCTACCTGTTGAATAATATCTAGCCCCCTTTGGGTGTAAGTAAGACCAAGGCCAGATCTCTAAAGATTAAAGCGGTTAAGTTCTATATCCTGGATAACTTACTCTACTAGAAAGATCTTGGGGGAATATTCTTGAGCTGTTTGCTGGAAAATGACGCGAAGCGAGCCATAGAAGAATTTCAAAAAGGTGATTGTGGAGGGAACCACTACTGGAAAACCACCACGCAAAAAATCCTGAGAGTGGGTTAATATTGGCCTACAATCTTCGCAGACGTGTACAAAGAAGTCTCCAGTTGTCACGAATGTCAGATTTTCGATGGGAGAAGAAAGCTACAGCCCCTGCCACTAAAGCCAATATCAGTCAAAGCACCTTTCATGCAGCCGGGTTTGGATTTCATAGGGGAAATAAATCCTCCATCCTCGGTGCAACACAAGTGGATACTCACGACCACTGACTACTTTATGAAATGGATAAAAGAGACCCCCACGAAGCAAGCTATCGACGTAGTCATCATCCAATTTATGGAGACAAACATCTTGTTGAGATTTGGATGCCCCGTCAATATCATAACAGACTGAAGAACACATGGCCCACACTAAGAGGGGGGGTGAATTAGTGTGTGAATTATTTTAACAATTTATTTTCACAAGTTACTGGTTAAAACATAATTGAACAGATTAAGAACAATCAAATCATAATTATAATGAACACAAAGAACCAGATGTTTGTATAAGCTTTGTATAATTGATATGAACATAAATATGAATATATGTGATCGAGGATTTTTTTTTTTGCACCAACTAAAGTTTTCAGCACCAACTGAAATAAGGAGCACCAACCCCTCATAGAGCACCAACTCTCTGCCAAGACCCAGCTTGGTGCAAGACCCAACTTGTTGATAGAACCCAGTCTATACAACTAGAGTATATTCAACTCCAGTAGTAGTGATCCATTATAGAATCAATGATCAGAGATATACTATAAGACACTCATCACCACATTTCATCTTCTTTGTTATTCACATTTTCTTTCCTCTGATATCTTCTTGGAATCTGCTTCAACTTATTTAACTTTTGTTCTGAACTGCATTTTATCTTTTCTCTGTTATTCACATCTTTCCCCTACGGAACACAGTTACTACTAACACCTTTCCCCTTTCACTTTACATTTTCTTTCCTCTGATGTCTTCTTGGAATCTGCTTCAACTTTTTTATCTTCTATTTTGGACTACAGAGACACTTTCTTCTCACCACTTTTTCTCGTTTATATAATCTTCAAACTGGTGTGAAATTTAAAACAACGTGTCCCTTTATTTGAACCATTGTACCTTTTCATTTAAAATGATAATCTAAAATTTAATTAATATCATTTTTCTTTTTATTCTTTATTCATATTTTCATGATTTATTCTCTTTTAATCATGACTTTATATCGGTTCATTTTTGTCATAAATTGATCATAGTCATGGATCAATTTTATCCTTTATACTCGATGCCCAATCTCTGTTTTATTTATAGAGACCAGATTCTGTGAAGGCGCTTCCTTCAAACCATCATATATGACCGTGCGTTACATAACCACGGGCTTTACCAATTATAACGACATGTTATAATTTTCTTTTAATATTCTTATAGCATATGACCAACGACGGTGACCGAATGCTAAGCTTGAACGAGTGCTTGAGCGCTTTACCAAATCAACGGTCGTGATTCAATCTCTTGATGAGATGGATGACTGACGAGATTTCGGTACTTTTCCCTTCGAGTTATCGTGAATTCCAATATTACAAAACTCACGATCATGAAATCGCCGAAACAATTGGACGGTTCATATTACCCACTGATATGGATGACTGTCGGGATTTTGACGCTTTACCCATTGAGTCTTCATGACTTACTACATTGCAAAATTCCCGATTTTGATATCACCGATACAATCGGATGATTCACGTTTGTCTTGCGGAGATACATCAACGGTCCACCTTAAAAATTAATCCGATCCCTTCTTTCCTTAATTGAAAGGTTGTCTCTTAATCGGGCATTGATATGTGTGGTTGCTGGTATTTCGTTGTTTTTGGCTTCAAATCTTCATGACCTCCAACAGTCCCTTTTGGATTTTCTGCATTCGGGACTTTGTGATGTTGGAGTTTTTTATTACAACGAAAAACTATCGAAGTGGTAACTCTCGATACTATGGATCATCTGACCTGTGTCCCTTTCGGAGTTTCGAAATTCGAGACTTCCGGACTATAGAGTATTTTCTTAGCGGTGAAATATCCCAAAGTAGGACTCCCGGAGTAACGTAAATGCTTACGTCACTTGAGGACGTGTCACCAGGATATTGGCTGCCATGTGTCATACATATTCGTGATTTTCACGTACCTAAAATGTTGTATCAACTGACACTTGTCAGTGTATTATTGTGCCACATGTCCTTAGTTGACATGGTTTGCTGAGTCGTTTTGCCTTGGTTCAAATCCAATGACCCTCCAATGCTTTCAAGATCCGACGACCCACGATTCTATCACAATTTCACATTTCACTATTTGGAAGGTTAACACTTCCATATTTTGACTTTCCAGTCAGCGAAGTGTTGAACCAACACCATGTGTCCTCTGGCTCAATGACCAGGATTCGTTCTCGATCCAATGGTTTGGATTGGATCGTGAATTCTTGTTTCGGTATTTCAAGAAGCATGCTCCATTCTCTCAACTCACAATCTCTGAATTCCCGAAATTCGGTATGGCACTCTCGTCAGATAGACGACCCACGTCGCTCCTCCTGATCAACGGTCCTTATCTTATCTTGATTTCGTGTTTCGGTATTTCAAAGGTTAGAGCACCTCCCTTCTTTTGAATCCTTATTTCCCGATATCCACTTATGTTGGATCGATGATCCACAACCCTCCATGATCCAATGATCTAGATCATATCGCGATTTTGCGTTTCACGAGTTCATGCAACACTGCCTTTGACTTTCCTGATCTGCGAGTCAGCGAAATTAAAATCACTTTCCACATGTCCTCTTGATCCAACGGATCAGATCATTTCACTGCTTTGGAGTGTTAAATAACTCCTGGGCTTATCCTCCTTTCATCTCCATTGGATCCGATGGCTGATGGGTATTCTTGAAGACGATCAATGGTCATGATATTTCAATGGTCCTCAAGCCCACGGTTACTCAAATGACCAATGTGCGTTGTTTCAGACAATCAACATGGTCAAAATATTTGATCAGACGACTACTAAGATTCCCATTCTGATTAGATGGTTGCTGAGGTTTCTTCACTTTGATCGGACGGCTGTTGAGGCTCTTCATTCACTAACTCCCCTGAGCTTTAATATATTCAGTCACTAGTTCTCCTGAGCTTTGATCTCTGCATTTTCTAACCCTCCTGATATTTTATCATAGGATTGTTGTTCCTATCGTGATCAACAATAATCACGAATTTCTTTTGCAACTTGATATACTGTGCAATGCGCTCTTCCTTCTGATCTTTGGTATTCATACTTCTCGCTCGTCCTGTTTGCTCCTCCTCCTGAGCTTGAGATTTTCCTTCTCTACATAATGTATGACATATTCTGCTGACTGATATACTGTTGACATCAATGACAATGTCATCTGTCATTTAACAACAGATCATCTGATCGACTGTCGACATCAATGACTGTTGACATCAATGATCGTTGACATCAATGACAATATTTCCAACACAGACAATGCGGCCGAATTCAAGTCCAAGAAGATGGAATTTTTTTTTCAGGATTACAATATAACCCTGGGGCATTCCACGATGTACTACCCACAAAGAAACGAGTTAGAAGAATCCTCAAATAAAAGCCTAACCAAGATCATCAAAAGACTCCTGCAAGACAATAAGAAATCTTGTCATAAAAAGCTTATCTATGCGATGTGGGAAGATCTGGTTACCACCAAGAAGTCCATCTCAACTTCACCTTTTCAGATTGTATACGGAGCAGATGTAATTTTCCCTACCTCACTGGGGCCGCCCGTCAAAACATTGTTGCAAGAGAAGGAGGTCGAGCCAGATGACACGCAGAGGAGAATAAATAAGCTAATTCACACACAACAAATGAAGGAACATGTATACAATCGATCACAAATCCACCAGGAGAGGATAAAAAGAACCTTCGAAAAACATTCCTCAAACATTGCTTGATGAAATAAAATCTGTTTAAGTCATATGTCATTGTAAATAGTCGTTTTGTTTTTTTTGTCGAGTCAGTAGAAAATTGAAGCCCGAAGTGAAGGTCCTGATTTTATGTTGAGTATTTTAGAAGCTGCGTCGATAGGTTAGTTTGCATTTTGTCTTTCATATTGCAGTGTCTAAAAGTCGAAATAAGGCCCAATGGTCATGCACATGGTCTACTATTCTTTGCTACCTCGTGGGGAGGATAACATCCCCGTTGGAGGCAGCTGTTAGTGCCGCCATTTTTCTTTCAATTAGAGTTGGGTTTAGTCGAGTTATTGCCCATGTGTCAAAACAGGTGAAGTCAGGTACGTAACAATGAAGGGGTCGAAATCAGCAAGTGGCCAGTTGGCCCTTGGAAACGGGAAGGGATGTTAGAGTCGAAACATGCGTAAATGGTACAGGTATGTTGTTCCTAGAGAGTCGGGTCTTGTTGAAAGATAGTCTCTACGTGCCCCAGGTCGAGTCAAGTAGTTAATGGAAGTCACATCGGCAAGTGCAATAACTATTATCATCTCATTATGAAGTTCGAGAGAATGAAAATTCGCGGCATTCGTATTAGGTATGCCCTGCAGCCCTTATCGCCTGTACTTTACACGCAGGGATGTGCTATGGAAGATTTGCAATTTGATTCGAAACATACAGTCACCATGAATTCAGTGTTCCTTGGCACGATTCCTCCTTCCATCCAATATTTATAAATTCCAAATATTCTGCACCCATTCTATTCGCGAAATCAGATTCATGCTCTGTCTGTAAATTTTCTCAAGCCCGGGTTGATCAAATTTGTTTCCTTGTGCATTTGATGGGTCCACTGCGCGCAGGATAAAACAATGGTCGCACCATGGAAACCCCCCAAAACATAAGGAAGGGTGTGCAAAGCGGTATAATCGCCAGGCCTCAGCCCCAAAGTGACTGAGATTCGTTCTCACTCTCAATAGGCATCCCCAAGGATACAAAGGGAGTTTTCCCTTTACCCATGGAAATGGTGATATCACACCGCGCAGAGCCTGGGATGGAAGGACTTGCGTAGGAAGGAAATATATTAGGAGCCCTATATCCCCAGCAACAGATACCTCAGAGAAGGGGCAGACCAAAGAAGAATAAGGAAGATGGGGAAATCTGAATCCCAGACGAGCCACGTGCAAGATCGGTTGCTGAAAAATTACTTACCCGCACTGTGCGGCTGGAACCTGTTGAAGGTACCAGCCAAGAAAGGGGGAGAAGAACGAGGAGAATGGATGTCGTGGGTACAAATTATCAAGATCCATCTCAGCATATGAAGTAGGCGAGACTAGCTATCGTTGAACTTTACTAGGAAAATAGGGAGCTGAGACAATAGCTAGCGACAAAGACCATTGAAGTGTTAGGAGTGAAAGGCCATGAAGGGAATGTGACGTGGCTCAAACAAAAACTCAGAGAGGTGCAAGACACAATCGTATAGTTGTGTGAGGCACACAGGTTGGAAGAAGAAATATATGCGAAGCAATCCATGGAATGTGAAGTGACCGAGGAGAAATCCCATGCAGCTCTCACCAATGAACAAAAGAAACAAGATTAGCTGAGTGCATTCGTGTATCCGCAAACAGAAAAAAAAATCTTGACAGTTTTGAAAGATACATCACCCTAAGACATTTTTTCATTTTGATAACGACCATGAAAATCAATAGCCACTTTCCGCGCACATTCCCTCAGCAGATGAGCATGCAACATAAATCAAAGCCATTACTGTAGATAACGGGACTCTGACAAACGCCTGCCCATTCATATATCTAATAAAAGGAAAGCACTGGCACATAACTCTCTCATGATGAGACTTGATCGATAACCAAATCCCCATGGTGGATTACGAATAGTCATGATGTATCCAAATGTATTTGTTGTCTATTTTTGGAAAAGCGTCATGCGAAGAGTCATTTAGCGCAGACAGTCAGTTTCCTAGTTTTTAGAGATGTTAGTTAGAAGAGAAGGGTATCCCAAGCATCGCCCTCGCCTATATGTATGATCTTTTCGATGTAAGCCAAGTTGGTTGGCAAAATTAGTATAGATAGTGACTATTGTATGTAGTTTGAGCTCGATCTAAATTTAATGCAAAAGTCATGAAGCTTTGATGACAAGATTCTAATTGTAGCAGTTGGATGTATTGTTTTCCTTTCTTTGTGTATGTACTTCATGTTTTCTTTACTCATATCCTTTTCTGCCTAAATCATAATGAAATTTCGAACCTGTGGATTTGCTGCGCAATGCCCCTTGTTCGCACCATTTAGACAAAAAAAATTTCCTCTAAAGTTAACTCTGAATTCATCCGCAGTGGTGCTCCGAGTTACTTCCTATGTTTTCTCCTCGCCACACATTACAATTTTGCACTGAAGATTGTTTCTCTCTTAGCCTTTATCCTCTCAAGTTCAGTCACCGATTCATTTGTTTCATCGTCCTCTCGAATTGACTCCATAGCCCAAGGTCTCACTCTCTTGCACCAATATAACCATAACCCATTATTTCAAAAGTGTTAAATCTAACCAACAACTTTAAAGCCATATCCCGCGTTGAGATAGTGTCTCCTGAGAGATCCCTCTCCAGGTCTGAAAGGCTAGTTTCAGATCTCAAAGTTGGTTGAAACAATTACCTCTGTCGTTTGTTTATCAGCCGAACAGATTTACAGAGTGCTAACATATGCAATTGGACCTATCTTTTCTAATATTTCAAAAGGTCCACAATATCTTGTTGCCAGCTTTGGGAAACTTCCTAATCTCAACGAACTTCTCTTTGCCTTCACTTTTAAAAACACATGTTCGTCCACTTTAAAATATCTAAACACTATATTATCGTCTCCATAACTTTTCTGCCTATCCTGGGCAACCTTTAAATTCTGTTTTATCCTTGTCATCTGATCTTCCATTTCCTTTAATAATTCTGGCCCAACAACTACTCTGTCTTCTCGATTATCCCAACTTACTAGCGTGTTACATTTTTTTCCATACAATGCTTCAAACAAACTCATTTTCAATGAGGCTTGATACCCATTGTTGTAGGCAAATTCAAATAAATGAATATAATCTTCCCACTTTGATGTTTGATCCATCACATACATTCTAAGCACGTCCTCAATTATCCTGTTGGTTCTCTCTATTTTCTCATCTTACTCTAGGTGATATATTGTACTAAGATTTAAATTTGTCCCAAATCCTATGAACAAATCTTTCCAAAAATTCGATGTAAACTTTGTGTCTCTATATGAAACTATTTCCTTAGGCACTCCATGTAACCTAACAACTTCATTTATATAAATTTATGAAATATTTGTTTCGTTGTGTGTAGTATTTACTGGAATAAAATGTGTTTCCTTAGTCGATTGATCCACCACCACCATGATGGAATCATGTTGCTTCACTGTTCTGGCCAACTTTGTAATAAAATCCTTTGTGACAACTTCCTATTTCCACTCTGGAATGGGCAGTGGTTGTAGCAAGCCTGCTTGGTGCCTATGTTCAGTCTTCACTTTATAACACTCTAGACATATGGCTATGTAATTAGCCACTTCTTTCTTCATTCCTGGAAACAAATATTGGCTTATTACAACTGCAATTGTTTTATGATATCTCGGGTGCCCGACATATGACACATTGTGAATTTCCTTCAAAACTTCATTTTTCAGCTCACTAGAATTCAACACATACACCTTTCCTTTATACATAAGAATTCCATCTTCTTTCAGCTCATAGAAATTAAATTTCTGCTGAAAATTACCTTGATGTAATGTTTATTTTATTTTTAAATAACTCTGATATGAATTTACTACTGCAACAATTTTGTCTTTCATATCTGTGCTATACATGCTGATGGCTGCAATATTCACTTCATGATCTTTCCTACTAAGTGAATTAGCCACTTGATTTTCCTTTCCCTTTATATGCTTAATTTCAAAGTCATATTCAGTCAAGAATTCAAGCCATCTAGTTTGTATGGAATTCAGTGTTGCCTATCCAAAAAAATGTTCCAGACCATAGTGGTATGTCCTTAGCTCAAATTTATTCCCCATAAGGTAATTCCTCCACATTTTTAATGCATGTACAATTGCTTCTAACTCTATATCATGGGTAGCATAACTCTATATCATGGGTAGCATACTTTCTTTCATGCTCTTTTAGTTTCCTAGATTCATATCATACCCCATGATCCTTTTGACTAAAGACTCCATTGATACCTTCCTTGCATGCGTCGGTGCACACAACAAAATATTCATCTGGATTTGCAATCTTCAATATTAGTGGACTTGTTAATATTTCCTTCAACTGCTGAAAGCTCTCTTCACACTTGGGTGTACATTCAAACTTCACTCGTTTCTTTTGCAAAGAAGTAATTGGACTTGCAATCCTTGAAAAACCTTTTATGAATCTTCGGTAATAATCGGAAATACCCATGAATGATCTCACCTCTGTGGCATTCTTTGGCGTTGGCCATCCTCTAATGGAATCTATCTTCTCAAGATCAATCGTTGCCCCCACTGTTGATGTTATATGCCCCAAGTAGTGAATCTTCTTTTGATAAAAGATGCACTTAGCTTAGCATACAATTTATGCTCTCTTAAAACTTACAACACCATTGTTAAATGTTCTTCATGTTCATCTTCTGACTTAGAGTAGACAAGTATATCATCTACGAACACAATTACAAACTTTTCCAGGTACTCCCTGAACACTCCATTCATCAAACACATAAAAATTGTTGGGGCATTTGATAGTCCAAATGGCATTACCTTGAATTCATAATTTCCATATATTTTCCTGAATTATGTCTTGTTGATGCCTTCTTGTTTTATCCTTACTTGATGATAACCTAATCTCAAGTCAACCTTTTAGCTGATCAAACGAAACATCAATTCTTGGTAAAGGATACTTTTTCATTATGGTGACCTTATTTTGTTGTCTGAAATCAATGCACAACCTTAAGGTTCCATATTTATTCTTCACAAAATAATCTGGGGCTCCCCAAGGTGATACACTTGGGCATATATATCCCTTATTTAACAACTCTTCAAGCTGCATCTACAACTCTTTCAATTTTGGTGTGCCCATTCTGTAAGGTGTCTTCGACACTGGGGTAGCTCTTGACTTCAAATCAATAGA
This sequence comes from Picea glauca, assembly GCA_000966675.3. Lineage (NCBI taxonomy): Eukaryota > Viridiplantae > Streptophyta > Pinopsida > Pinales > Pinaceae > Picea > Picea glauca. The sequence goes on along the minus strand of JZKD02S1795094.1, from coordinate 80,583 downwards.
GAAATCAATGTCTCTTTTTGGTGGAAATCCTAGGATTTCTAGGACAACATGATGTTTTTCCAACCAATCCATGCCAATTAGACAGTCATATGAACAAAATGGTATGATGTTTACATCTACCTTTGTGTTGAGTCCATTCATGTCTATTTGACAATCTTTAACGAACTCATTGATCTTTCTCTTAGCTCCTGTGGCTAACTGAACTAACCAATATTTATTATGCTTACTCCTTTGCAAGAAAAATATTTCAACAATTATAGCATTTATGTAACTATGGCTAGCTCCAGAATCAATCAAAATTTCTATGAGATGGTTGTCAATCTTATCTTCCACTTCGATCATGGGGGATTAATATTCAAATTACTTGTTGTCCAAGGATGCATAAATCCTTGGCATGTTTCCTACTATGTATTCCACTATTTCATCCTCTTGAATGTTGTGGACAATCCTCATTCTTTCTCCTTTGTGAGGGAAGTCCTTATATAAGATATTTCCCTCACATCCCCAACATTGTACAAGCTACTTCCTTGGCCTTTTCCCAAATGTTTCCACAGTCTTTTGTTCATTTTTGGCTGACTGAACTTGCTGATTTGCTTGGGACTTGTTCCTAAAAAAGGATGGCTTAAAACCTTTCTGAATTTGATCCTTTTTACCCTTCATCTTGTCACTCCAAGCCTTTTGGAAAGCTGGCTTTCCTTTGCTATGATCTTAAATATGCCTTTATCTGCTTGTGGCTTCCTCCAATTTTTTGGCGTTACCATATTAAATCTTGTCACTATAGAAGGATGGTAACCCACTTAGAAACCTTTGGATTTTGACCTTCTAATCCTTGATGAAGTCAACATACTTCAACAATTCAAAGAACCTCTTTTCATATTCATCCATTGTCATGGTTCCCAACTTGAGTTCAAAGAACTCTTTCATCTTCCTTTCATAGTAATGTTCCGACAAATATTTCTCTTGGAAGTATCCTTTGAACTACCTCCATGCGATTTGCTGAGGAAAATGTATGAATTATCTTACTCAAGCATTTTTGAATCTTTCTTGGCTAAGACAAGATAGTCGGGAATATCACCCTATGTTTTATAGCCTCAAAAATATTTTCCCAATCCACAAGTATTAATTACAAGGGTTTAGGATGACTTTTTTTTATGAAAAGAATGTTGCAAAATAACCTAATTTTTTTATATAAGTTTCTGAAAAATCTACAAATTATAGAAAGTAAATGTGGAGATCAAAAAAGAAAAAGTAACCAAGTCACAGGTACACACAAATGAGACAGAATAACAATCTGCTTTATTTCATTCCAAGAAATCAAAAGTGTTTTTCTCTTTACAAAACCCCTGTGAGGGCATGTACCAAAGTCCAATTTAGAGATCCTTGATGAAAAATATACAAAAGGAATCTGACAAGAAGTAAAAATTGAACTTTATAATTTGGATCAACTTGCCATAGACTACTGCCAATTTGACTCTGCAAAATATCCTTTATCAACTATGAAACTTAATCCATAAATAGACAAGTATACACAGACTATCAAGGATGGATCAACACCTCTAAAACAAGCATCTGAATGATTTGGTTCAGTTCTGAACCTTGCTATCTACAATACGTATCTACTGTCAAAAATAGAATTAGGCTTTGAATGAACTCAATAATGAATGAAAACCGAAACTATCTCATGAAATCAAAAGAGAAAACCTTAGTCTTTCTTTCTCCTTATATTCCCCCCTTCTTTCTTCTTCTCATTTAGCTTTTATGCCTTCCAAATAAGTTGAAGTAGTTCAACTAATTTATTTAGTTAAGTTAGTTTGACTTAACTAATTTAGTTTAGGATAAATAATAATAATAATTAAGGGTCTTTATTTAATAATAACTAGGTAGGTGGGACCCCTTGTAACTCCCTTCTTTTATTCTTTTCAAAAAACACAATTGGATAATCATTTAAACACATGCCACCATGTAACTCCCTTAAATACCTTCAAAATTTGAATATTTAAATATCAGAAATAATTCAAATCATATCCAAAAATATGTAAATATCCACATTATCCCAAACAATAGCTTGTTGTTTAAAACTTTTTGCAGAACACTGTCTTCATAAACTCAATCATAAAACACATAAATTAAAAGCCATATTTGCCACTCTCAGAGGCAATCTTTCTTTTATCACTATTGTCCCCTTTTGAATTCCTGGAAGTAGCCTTTGGTTGATTTGAACCTTGATCCTGTATCTCACTAATGACATGGGAACAATCATCCTTCAGATGCATACGGGAGGACACTGATTTCGAAGAGTCATTTGAAGGAGAGGAAGGGAAGGCAACAAATTTTCCTTTATCTTTCACATGGGGAACATCAATTTTAATCCTTTTACTAGCATGAGAGGATTGAAAAGGTGAATGCACAGGGGCAATCTGAACATTATCATTTACAATTGGTGGAGGAGGTAATGACAAATTGGGCCAACCATGATGGTGAGAGACAACCTGATTGAAAATCTCTTTCCATCCATCATTTGCAGGGATTTCTGGTTGCATGGACACATGAGGAGGCACAAGAATACCAAGGATGTTTTGAGGCTAGAAGGGAGGTCTCTCTGCTTGAGGTTGTACTATTCCTTTCCCAATCCAGTTAAAGAACCCATCTTGGAACAACTGGTTCAATCCCTGGGGATCAACATCAAAATGAATGGAGAATTTAGGCCTTCTAGGCCCTCTATTCCAGTTTTCTCTTCCTCTATTATTTCTTCCATGGCTGCCCCTACTGAAGAAAATCATCCTATATGTAGAAATTTATCAGTAACTAAGCCCTTAATACACCATACATGACATTCTGCTTGCATGAAACAAAATTTGGCTCAGAAATTGACATGCGATGCATGCAAATCCATCCATAAAAACTATTTAATAGTTGTCAAGTGAGTAGGGGGTGATAGGGTTCATGGGATATATGAAGGGAGTGTAATGAGCGAAAGGTGTTATAGTGAGGGGGAATATATGCATGAATACTTCTCATCCATTCATTAAATAACCTAACTCTGTAATAAAATACCAAAAATATCAGTTGCCAACCATTGTTGTGTCATGTCTTTTGTCACTATTATACATAGTTCTTAAATTTATTTTACAAAAAAAGGATGCCAAAAATGATAATGGGATTATGAGGGGGGTATAATGAGAGAAAAGTGGTAGCATGAGAGGGAATAGAATATGAATATTGTTCATATAAAAATAAATCAAATCAATAAATCAAACATAACTCTGTTCATGCCCCCATAATTCAATCAACATTCACTTTTAAAATCACCATCTAAACTATCACTTCTTTTACATATTGCTTGTTGACTTTCAAAAAAAAAATTCATATGCCCAGAAATACTCAATTATAGTAACCTTTACATATATATAATATTTGTATAGCAGTTCTATCAAAAAAACTTGCAATCAATATGTTGAACCTAATAATTCATTGAGCCACGACCATCTATATTCCAATGCTAAATCTATTTTTTATTTGTTTTGAAAACCAATAGAATACACACAGTGATCCCAGCCATATATATCCAATTCTTATTACTTAAAACTAATAAGAATATTCACAATATTAACCATTGTTCGACACAACCAAACTGGGCGTTTAAACTCATAATAGGGGCCCAATCCATTTGCACACAATGCTCCATTTAAAAAAAAAATCAACATAAGAATCGATTTGAATAGAATTCAACAAATATCATGCAACTCCGAATCCGAGCTTCTCATAAATTATCATGTACAAACTTCTTTTAAAAATTTCCCAATCAAGAAACAAAACCAAATCGTGCCCAATAGACCAAGCAAACACAGTGCTTATGTACCCTTGACTAGATTGAACGATATCAAGATCGTATTAGGGTTTAACACATCGAATGGGAGTAAGAACATATGGTTCAATCAAGGAATAAGTCCTCGAAACCACAGACGGCTCGTGCCCTTTTCAAATTTACCCCAGACATATAACCTTTAACAATATTCTTGATAGTGAGGGTTATCAAATAAGAGTCAACCACCTTCAACAAAGAACAAGAGGAATCAAACTCTTAAAATCCCTATAAAAAGAATTTCCAAGAACAACTCGTGGCCCACCAAAGCATATATAAAGCTTCCATTAAAATTTTGGGTGATGTTAAACCCGAGTGTGCAATTCTTTCCATGCAACAATGATAATGAGGACAATTCCATGATAACTAACAACTCGGGACTGTTGGCATGTTTACAGGAAGAGTCTTCTTGTCATTGATGGCAATAACAACAACAATGATGGTATTTTTATAGGCAAGAAAATAAGCTGTGAGGAAAGCAACAATGATGGAAAATAGGTAAAGAATAAGTTTAGGAGAAGGAGAGAACAATATGAAAATCAAAGCTCAGGAGGAATAGCGTGAGTATGTAGAGATCAAAGCTTGGAAAGAAGTGTAAGCTTAGGAGGAGGAGAGAACAATATGCATAGATCAAAGCTAAGAAGATATAGCGCTTTGCGCTTTCCAGAAGTGTCGCTGAGGTCCAAGAGAAGGACTCGCATGAAGAGAAAAGGTCGAGACCTTTGAACACTTAGAAAATATTCTAAGTCAGAGAGATCAGAAAGCTTAGGAGGAAGAACGACAATGGCCATTGGATCACCAATCCCGAATACCCGATGACCATTAGATCAACGCCCAGTGAACAAAGGAAGCGCAGAAGAGAAGTACAGATATGATCCGTTGGATCTGAGCACTGAGGATCAACAATCGTTGGATCCATAAATAAATGCATGAAGGTTAAGCCTTTGGATGAGTGTAGGAGAGAGGACTTGAAAAACCCAAAGTCCGAAGAGCCGGAGTAGACAACAGTCGTCATATCAGTTTGAAGTGGAAGGACAAGATAATCCAGCAAAGCCACATCACAGAAAGAACAAGCCATTGATATAATTTCATGATCAACGAACAACAATCACTTCATATATAAATATGTGAGGAGGTTACACTCCGAAAAGTTTGATATTTGAAATCCATGGAATGCGAAGTTCTGTCAGCTGTCAGATCAATTTCGAGTGGAAGGACAGGATAAGATAGCAAAGCTACATGGTAGAAAGATAGAGCTGTCAATCTAAGATCCTGATCGAATGAAAAACATTCACTTCAGATATAAATATATGAGGAGTTTACACTTCGAAAAGTTTGAGATTTGAAAAACCCGAAGCCCGAAAATCCGAAATGAATAAGGACCATTGGATCTGGAGATCAGACGATGATCGTTAGATCAAGGAGATCTACATCAACAGATTATGTCAGTAAATATCATTCTCAAGGACATATGGTAGATCACGTCATCATGGACATGTGGCAGACCATATCAGCAAGTCTACATCAGCAAGGACACATGGCGCAATCAGACAATGACAAGTGTCAAGTTGATGCAACACTTCAGGTACATGAAAATCACAAATCCGAGTGACACATGGAAGCTACTAGGCATATGACACATCATCAAGTGACGTAAGTAAGTGAAGTCACTTCTGGAGTTTTACTTTGGGAGTTTTACCACTAGCATATTCCCTAAGTCCCGAAGTCCCGAATGTCGAAGTCACTTATGATCGTTGATCATGCAGGAGGGTACGTGTCAACAGATCGTGAACTCAGAGGGAAACTACTCTGGGAAAACGTGAAGGAGAAAGGTTTGAGATTGCCGAAGGCCGAAGTCCCGTAGCGGAGGATAACCATTGGATTAAAGGGACACGTGTCATTGGATCATGGAATCCGGGTGAAATGATCTGGGAGCAAGCGAAGTTTGAGAATTGAAAGTCCCGAAAGTCGGACTCGCGGAGGAGATCCTAATCGTAGAATCAGGGAGACAGGTGTCTGTAGATCATCAACTCCGAGATATTTTTGTACGAAAGAAATGAGAGTTTGAGAATTGAAAGGCCTGAAGGTCGGACTCATGGATGAAATCCTGATCATATATTCAGGGGGACAGATGTCAGCAGATCTTCCATTTCAGAAGATATCTAGTTAGCAACAATAGGGCTTGATATTTGAAACTCCTGGAGCCCGGATCACGAAGTAAATCTCAGTCGTTGATGCAGGAAGGTGAGATATGGCCCACATACTTGAGAGGATAGATCTGAGCCATCCGTTCGGGAGCACCATCAAGATCATGAGATCGACGGTCGTGCTCCATTATGGGGCCAGAACATGCCCGGGTCTTAATTTTTTGTGAGCAGGATGCAATTGAAACCACGATTTTGGAGAATGGATGCATGGAGGCTTGTAGTGAATTGCAGGGTGAAAATAAGGTTGCTCTCAAACCGCCTATGGATGTGCCCACAATCGCGTGGTCACATGAATCTCATAGCCCAAACTCATATCGTGAAATGGAGCCAGCGCTCACTAGAAAAAAATTGGGAAGCACCTTTTTGGATAGGCGTTTGGTCACCGCCGATGATCACGTGAGGGAAGGGGATTAGAAGCCAAATAAGCCATAATTAACTGGTTGTAATTGATAGATAAGACAAAGAGTTTAAACTTCCAGAGAAGCTAAGGAATCTTAGCATAATGCCCACTGATGATGAACACATTGAGTATATCCTCCAAAGAATTTGAAGAATATCAGGGTGCTCACCAGAGGAGCTAAAGAGTCTCGAGGTAACTTCCAGTGGAATGAAGATTCATCATAGAGACAATTAAAATATGGAAAAGTGTCGAAGTCTGTAACTACAACAAAGAGGATAAAGCTCGACTGTGACATAGAAGATGAAGAGTTGCACTGCCAGAGAAGGAAAAGAATCTCAGGATAATCCATTGATGATGAACAGACTCAGGATAACTTCCAAAGAAAACTATGAGTTGCATGGATGGTCTGGCAGAGGAATATGCATGATAAATATAGGCAGAATAGAGAAGACATGGTTGTTGCGGTTGAGAGTGATTCATGCGAGCAGAAGCATGTTGTGTGTAGGAGTTGAAACGCATAAAAGAGGCGCAACTCATAGAATGGAAATAATACATAGAGCATAAAGAACAGAAGAGGCGAGGAACAAAAATGCATATCTGAGAGAGGAAGAGAAAGCTGAGGTGCTCATACAGAGACAGGGAAGAATACCAGAAAGCTCAAGAAGATGCGAGTGGGAAGACATTGATGCAGGCAGAGCATAACAGTGTAGCAAAACAATGATGAGACATGTAAGCCATTGATAAACACTGTATCACTGTAATAAGTTTTAGTAACGAAGTTTTTATAATTAGGGTGGTATGGAGGTGCTAGGGAGGACTGTTGTCCTCAGATTTTCAAGTGGGTTCTTGAACACATGGAGTTGTAGCTTCCATCTGGTTGTAGCCAGAAAAACCAGGCTGGTAGGGTGGTGCAAGGGAGAACTATTGTTCTCTGTTATGTAGGTTGGTACCTGCGTGACTGGAAGTTGATGCTTCCATCCAGTTGGTGCTGGACCACTCAGGGAGTTGGTGCGTCCTTCCAGTGGGTGCTAGAGAAACCAGATACTTGGTGCTCTCAACAAGTTGTTTCTTGTAAAACAGAGGTGGTAGCCTCAAAGGGAGTTGGTGCTCCTAAGAATGATAATGTACAGAAAATAAAGATTACTTATCATATCAAGAAGAAGAAGTTTTTCCCTTTATGGGTTTCCTTAGGAAATATCTATCTCTATATATTTCATGTGTGTGATTGTTGTTGAATATTCTATTGCTTACTTCCCTGCATTATTGTGATCTTCATTGAGTGTTCTGTAAAGAGTTTAAAATGGGCATAATTTTTTAAGAACAGTAACAACTGATTCAACCCCCCCTCTTAGTTGTCCAACAATTTGTATTAGAGTCGGTTCATTTTATTTAAAGGTATATTAGTAATCTTAAATATGACAAATCATGAAGGAACTTCAACCAATAAGGCCCCCCTATTCAATGGAACAAACTTTGGCTTCTGGAAGGTTAGGATGAGAACTTACATAATGGCTTTAGGTGCAGATGTATGGGATGTGGTAGAGATTGGTTATGTAAAGCCAGTTCTACTAGCTAATAAGGATGACAAGCTAGAATTCAGCTTCAATGCTAAGGCTATGAATTCTATTATGAGTGGGCTTGCAGAAGCGGAATTTGTAAAAGTTATGCACATAGAATCTGCCAAAGAAATGTGGGACAAACTCATTATCAGTTATGAAGGTAATGAGAAGGTAAAGGATGCCAAGCTTCAAACCTACAGATTATAGTTTGAAAAACTAAAGATGAATGAGGATGAAACAGTTAATAAATTTGTCTTAAGAGTTGAAGAACTAGTAAATGCAATGAAAGAACTTGGTGAAAAAATTGAGGAAGCCTTTTTAGTTCAGAAAATTTTGAGATCTTTGCTAGATAGGTTCAACCCAAAGGTCTCTGCTATATAAGAACTTAATGATCTAAAATATCTGCCTTTTGATCAACTTCTAGGAACGTTGACTGCATATGAAATGAGGATAGTTAAAGATAAACCCACCTCTAGAGAAGCATCATTTAAAGAAGATAAGAATGAGGATTTTGAGCCTGATGAAATTGAAGAAAAATTTGTAAGAATACTAAAGAAAGGATCATGCAAGTGTCAAGATAAGTTTCCCTTCAAGTGTTTTAACTGTGGAAAGATAGGTCACTTTGCATCTAAGTGTCCAAACAAGAAGAAGGACCATAACTCTGAAGGTGAAGAGAAGTACAATTCCAAAATATTTGATAAAAATAAAAGTTTATGTGTAAACAATGATGACTCTTCAAAAGACACATATAGTGACTCTTCCTATGAAGATAAGCTTAATTACTTTATGCTTATGTCCAAAGAGGATTATGATAACAAAATAATAGGAAGTAATGTTGACGATGAAGAAGCTACGATTGACTTGGAAGGAGAATTGATCAGTGCTCTAGAAGAAATTGCTAGACTAAGATCTAAGAAGAAAAAACAAAAACAATTGTTGATACAGTTCGAGAAACACAATAAAGAACATGATGAAGAATTTTCCCTACTAAAAGTGGAATTAGAAGAGGCAAATAAAATAGAGGACATTTTGAAACATTAGTTATCAGAAAAGAAGGCAAGATGTGAACCATTGGAAGAAGAGGTAGTAAAAATAAGAAAAGAGATGAAGAATTTTAAAACATTGTATCTCCAAAATATTCCAAGCATTAAAGCCATAGCAGAACTTAACGACATTCTGAGCAAACATAGATCTTGTTTATTGAAGACTGGTTTAGGTTATGTAAATGGTTCAAGCAACAAACAACTAGAAAGCAAAGAGCCAACAAATATGATCAAGTTCCAAGTCAGTAGACAATCAGACCACGAAAGTACTTGGTCACCAAAATCTAATAAAGACAAGATGATCCCTGATAAAAAACAAAGAGATCAGAAGATGGAGCAACAAATTCCAAGAAGAAGGCCATCCTTCAGGTACCAAAATTTATTCCATGGTTACTGTTTTTACTGGTCTAATTTTGGTCATAAGATTGCCAATTGTCAAATTAAGTTTAGAGACATGCAACTGAGGAGGTCAAGAAATAAACAATCTTTTCTACATAGAACTAAACATCCAATGAGTAGACAACATTGCACCAATCAATTTGACCTATTGAACGATGATATCGAATTCTATAACTATCATAACTTCAGCCACAAAGCTTTAAACTTCCATCTAAAGAATTACAAAGAATATCCAAGGATAAATCTCTTAGCTAGAAATGCCAACACATTGAAAAGGAAAGATAGTGAAAAATGTGGTCTAGTACTTTCAACTCAAAAACAAAAGGACTTCTGGAATATAGACAGTGGATGTTCCAAGCACATGACTGGAGACAAGGATAATATTCCATCTATAAGTAAAAGCAAAACATGAAATGTGACCTTTGGAAATGATGAACCAGGAAAAATCAAGGGTAAATGGATGGTGAGTTTGAGTAATAGAAAAGGAGATTCCCGGGATGTTCTTCTTGTAGATGGTCTGAAACATAATTTTCTCAGTGTAAGTCAAGTTGTGTGACAGAGATTGTGAAGAGGTGTTCATTTTCAAAGATTGTAAGTTAAATAATGCAAAATCAGGACAAGTGGTGGCTAAAGGCATAAGGATAGATAATGATGTTGATATTGAATCCTCCCATGCAAGAAAAGAAGAAGTAGAAGAAGAATCATGTCATAAGCTGGAAGCAGAAGTTGTGAAGGTTGAGAAGTCAAACACCCAAATCAAGTTCTTGAATAGCTCCATGATCCTGGATGAGATCTTGGATAGTCAGAGATCACCAAATGACAAATCCGGTCTTGGATACAACAAGGAAGAAATCAATACTCCTAAGAAACCTAATGCAAGTCCTTCATTTGTAAAAAGGGAAAATAGGTATGACTCAGGTTCTTCATGTTCAAAGAATGAAAGAAATACTGCAATATTTAGAAGATCAGATCAAGGAAGACATCCAGAAGCTACTCATACACCTCAAAGTAAGTTTAGATGAGAGACACCTTCATGGATGAATCAAAGGAGGTATGAGAGTGTTTGTAACGGTTCTTGTTTTCTCTTATGATGGATGTGGTCATAAAATCCTTGGATTGTAGGCATCATGAAATAAATATATATGAGCTGCAATTGCGCATTGTTCCAGTAGGACAACAACATCCTTTAGAAACATAGGGGGAGTCATTCAGTTATGACAAGAAAAGGTTGATGAAGGAGTCCCAATAAGATAGATGAGAAATATTGAGTATACTACAGAGGACACATCAGAAGTTGAATATGAAAAGGTCCAAGAATCCAGTATTTCATTCCAAGACCAAGCACATCCCCATAAGATACCACTTTATGAGAGAGCAGGTCACCAATAAGATTGTTCAGGTTCATTACATTCCAACCATAGAAAAAAATGCAAACATCTTTACTAAAACCCTAGCCAAGACACCATTTGAATATCTTTGTCATAAGTTGGTAATCTCTTCTCTCACCTAAGAAAGTCCATCTTGTTAGGGGGAGTTTGTGTTGGTTGAATATTTGATACCTATGAAAATTACTGCAACAGCTCAGGGGGAGCATGTTTTCCTTGACATTGATGTCAAAGGGGGAGAAAAGGTGTGGTGTGGATGCTACAGTTGGAGGTCTAAGTAGAACAGTGCAACCCTTCAGGGTTGCCATCAATGCAAAAGGGGGATATTGTTGGCATGTTTACAGGTAGAGTGTGATTGTCATTGATGGAAAGAACAACAACGACGATGGTATGTTTATAGGCAAGAAAATCAGCTATGAGGAAAGCAACAATGATGGCAAACAGGTAAAGCATAAGTTTAGGAGAAGAAGCAAATAGTATGAAAATCAAAGCTCAGGAGGAATGGCGTGAGTATGCAGAGATCAAAGATCAGAAAGAAGCGTAATCTCAGGAGGAGGAGCAAACAATATGCAGAGATCAAATCTTAGAAGATATAGTGCTTTGCGATTTACAGAAGTGAAACTGAGGTCCAAGAGAAGGAATTGCAGGAGGAGGAAAGGTAGAGACCTTTGAACACTTAGAAAATCTTCGATGTTAGAGAGATCAGAAAGATCAGGAGGAAGAACGACAATGGCCGTTGGATCACCAATCCCGAATACCCGATGACAGTTAGATCAACGCATAGTGACCAGAGGAAGCACAGAGGAGAAGTACATATTTGATCCGTTGGATCTGAGCACTGAGGATCAACAACTGTTAGATCCAGAAATAAATGCACGAAGGTTAAGCCTTTGGATGAGTGTAGGAGAGAAAACTTGAAAAACCTGAAGTCCTGAGAGCCGGAGAGCCGGAGTAGACGATAGTTGTCATATCAATTTGAAGTGGAAGGACAAGATAAGTCATCAAAGACACATCGAAGAAAGATAGAGCCGTCGATCTAAGTTCATGATTGATGAACAATGACCACTTCGGATATAAAGATGCGAGGAGGTTACACTTTGGAAATTTAATTTTGAGATTTTTAATCCCTAGAATGCGAAGTTTCGTCAGCTGTCGGATCAATTTCGAATGGAAGGACATGATAAGCTAGCAAAGCTACATCACAGAAATATCAAGCTATCGATCTAAGATCCTGATCGAACGAACAACATTCACTTTGGATATAAAGATGCGAGGAGGTTACGCTCCAAAATGTTTTGTATTTGACAAAGCTGAAGCCCGAAAATCCAAAATGAATAAGGACCGTCGGATCTGGAGATCAGACGATGACCGTTAGATCAGGGAGATCTACATCATCATATTACGTTAGCAAATCTCGTTCTCAAGGACATGTGGCAGACCACATCAACATGGACATGTGGAAAACCACGTCAGCAAGACTATGTCAGTAAGGACACATGGCGCAATCAGAGAATGATAAGTGTCAAGTTGATTTGACACTTCAGGTACGTGCAAATCACAAATCCAAGTGACACATGGTAGCTACTAGGCACATGACACATCATCAAGTGATGTAAGTAAGTGACATCACTTCGGGAGTTTTACTTTCAGAGTTTTACCACGAGCAGATGCCCTAAGTCCCGAAGTCCCGAATGTCAAAGTCACTTATGATCGTTGATCGTGCAGGAGGGTACATGTCAACAGATCGTGAACTCCAGGCGAAACTACTCCGAGAAAATGCGATGGAGAAAGGTTTGAGATTGCTGAAGGCTGAAGTCCCGGAGCGGAGGATAGCTGTTGGATTAAAGGGACACATGTCGTTGGATCATGGAATCTGGGTGAAATGATCCGGGAGCAAGCAGAGTTTGAGAATTGAAAGTCCCAAAGGCCAGACTCGTGGAGGAGATCCCGATCGTAGAATCAGGGAGACAAGTGTCTATAGATCATCAACTTCGGGAGATTGTCGTACAAAAGAAATGAGAGTTTGAGAATTGAAAGGCCCAAAGGTCAGACTCATGAAGGAAATCCTGATTGTAGATTCAGGGGAACAAATGTCAACAGATCTTCCATTCCGGAAGATATCCAGTCAGCAACAACATGGTTTGAGATATGAAACTCTCGGAGCCCGGATCATGAAGTAAATATTAGTCATTGATGTAGGAAGGTGAGATCTGGTCCATAGACTTGAGAGGACATATCTGAACCGTTCGTTTGGGAGAATCATCAAGATCATGAGATCGACGGTCATGCTCGATTGCGAGGCCAGAACATGCTCGAGTCTTAATTTTTCGTGAGCGGACCGCAGTTGAAACCACAGTTTTGGAGAAAGGACGTGTGGAGGCTCGTAGTGAATTGTGAGGATAAAAGTGGGTTTCTCTCAAACCACCTATGGACGCTTCTGCAATTGCGTGGTCACAAGAATCTCATAGTCCAAAGTCATATTGTGAAACAGAGCTAGCACTCACTAGACAGAAATCGGGAAGTGCCTTTTTGGATAGGCGTTTGGTCATCGCCGATGATCACGTGAGGGAAGGGGATTAGAAGCCAAAGAAGCCATAATTAATTGGTTGTAACGGATAGAGAAGACGAAGAGTTTCGACTGCAAGAGAAGCTAAGGAATCTCAGCATAACGCCCACTGATGATGAACACACTAAGTATAACTGCCAGAGAATTCAAAGAATATTAGGGTGCTCGCAAGAGGAGTTGAAGAGTCTCGAGCTAACTGCTAGTGGAATGAAGAATCATCATAGAGACAATTGACAGATGGAAAAGTGTCCAATTCTGTAACTACAACAAAGAGGATAAAGCTCGACTGTGACAGAGAAGATGAAGATTCGCACTGCCAGAGAAGGAAAATAATATCAGGAGAAGCCATTGATGATGAACAGACTCAGGATAACCACCAAAGAAGATGATGATTTGCATGGATGATCTGGCAGAGGACTAGGCATGATAAATAAATGCAGAACATAGAAGACAGGGTTTTTGCAGTTGAGAGTGATTCATTCGAGTAGAAGCATGTTGTGTGTAAGAGATGAAACACACAGAAGAGGCGCAACGCATAGAATGGAAATAAGACATAGATCATAAAGCATAGAAGAGGTGAGGAACCGAAATGCATATCTGAGAGAGGAAGAGAAAGCCAAGGTATGAATACAGAGACAAAGTAGAAGACTATAAATCTCAAGAAGATGCGAGCAGGAAGACACTGATGCAGGCAGAGAAGAGCAGTGTAGCAGAATAGTGATGAGACAGGTAAGCCATTGATAAACCCAAAGACTCAAGCTGACCGAGCATGTCTGTCTTGCTATTTATCCAATAAACCCACACAAATATTACACACAACAAAGTATATCCATTCCTCTTTTCCAAAAGGGAAACCCTCAGAATATTCACCAGAAGAAACCATAAGCACAACACTAATACACAGTCCAACAACTTAAGAAAAACACAGATCTCAAGCAATTCTGAGCCAAACATTGATTCATAATGCAAATTAACCATCATGGATGGAAGAATAAAGAACCATACCTAGAAAATCTTGCTCAAGGGAGAGAGTTAGATTGTATCTTCTTTCACAACCAAAAATGATGGAGCATCAACAACCACTAGATCCCAAAAACAAAATGCAAGTATGGCTAGGCTAACGATCCTCGAGGGTTGGTTGAGTGACATGCATTAAATGCACATTGCTTCCTTCCCTGGCCTCATTCAATTCAAAGTACAAGCTAGACAACCCACAATAACACTAAGCATTAATCAACCACATATTTGATTGCCATATCACAAATTACATAGTGCGCCACCCTAAGTATTGTCAAACACTTTTAAAAAATAACCATGTGCTATAACGTTACCCCATATTCTTCACACATAATGTTTAACAAAGAACATAAGTATAACATCGAGGGTTTATACAACCTTATTTTGTTACCATTACATATAACATTAGGGCTTGTACATAGTCCTTTTATTTGAAAAAGCTCCCATATCATCCCTTATCAAGATCATAAATAAAACAATTAATTCATGCTTAGTTGCAATGTCAAAAAAAATTTGATAATGATTCTTTTATCCATAGGGAAGCCTTAATATAATTTGAGAGTGATCATCAAAGCCATCATTTCCATGCATCAAACAACCAACCATCGTATGTCAACATAACATTATAAACCATGATTTGAAGCATCGAACTGTAGAAGACTATGTTGGTACCGTCACAACAACAAACAAAATATAAGCACAACATATCCATCAAAGCACCACATGTTTACAAGGGGGTCCCACCTACTAGTTTATTATTAATATAATTAGTTAATAGAGCTTGGCAATCATTTGCGAGCATAGTATTCATCATTGTGTTTTTAAGCATCAACAAACTGGCGACTCCACAGGGAAATTTGTTTCCAATAGATTAAGAACTTAGAATGTCTAGTTTCGTAGACCAGGTGAAACATTAGATCAAGCAAATATACATCATAATGATTATGCAACAGGGGAAAGTGAGCGGTTTAAGGGAAAAATGATTTGGGATTTTGGGAATAACTCATGGAAAGTGTTACGTATGAGGGGCTTATCCCTGTATGCATAACATTCGATTAATCATAGTGAAATCATTCTTTTCTTTAAGGAGAAAAACTTTATGGTGTGCTCTTTTTTTATTCTTGGGTAGAGGGAAGAAAAGGAAAGAAGAAAATAGGGATGAAAAACCAATTATCTAATCTAATAGCAGTACTGAAAGAAGATAGCGATTTCAATGATGTCTTCAAGAAGGGACATCATGACAATTGTGTAACCTGATTTTTATTGATTAACAATACTTGCAGAATAACATCGTTGTGGCAAAACTGATCCAGGATTTTATTTTTGACAAGAAAAGAAATCAATAAAAGAAATAAAACAACAAAGAAAAATCAAAGCAATGAAACAAACTATAATACAAAAGTAAT
>JZKD02S1795083.1:75786-88925 GCA_000966675.3 Picea glauca | reverse complement strand
CAGCATTTGTGTTTCAGCATCTACGTTTCAACATCTGAGATTCAGCATCTGTGTTCACCATACACAATCGATTGCCATCAATGACAACCTTGATCATCTGCGTCATCTCTGTTGTGGCCATATTTCCAACACCATCTGCATATCATGCTAGTGTAGTGTAGTTTCATTCTCTATTTTTTTCATTTTGTATATATGCATGCTTATTTTTATCCCATTATATCATATATGAGTGAGGGGTGATATCACCACCCTAAAGATTACTAATTCATTTTGTTGAGATCTAGCAGATACAGTTCATGCCAGAGATGTCGAGGTTCTCATGCGCTCTACGGTGAGCACATGTCCCCGAGTTGGAGCCATATGTTATCCTCTATCCTACGGATAACTAAGGAGATTATGCCTTGAGGCCCACAAGTCCTAGACATGGAGTACTGAGAGCCATACGACTTGAGCTTGGCCCCAGAGGGCCCATCTTTTCTTCAGTGCATCCCATCTATCAGCAGCAGCAGCATCCGTCCCACCAGCCTCGTCCTGAAGTAGCAGTGGGTCTTGCTCCATGAGGTAATGAGTCCGGGTATCATGGTATGTGTCACTCTAATTTTCGAAGCATTTGAATGTGTTACACTGAACTCTCCTTTATTTCATAACGTTTGCTTGGAAATTATGCTCTTTAACTTGTTCATACCTAGGGGGTGACAAAATGCCCTAGTAAGTTGGTTCCCTTTAGGATGAGTTTTCATTGGGTGGGTCTATGAAAGGTCATCGTCCATTCCTTCCATACTTACCCTTTTTCATCATTATCCCTCTCATCTTCCCCTACCTTGGTTCAGTCATTGGGTTTGCCACACTAGGAAGGGTTGTACCTTACCTTGTGGGAAGAAGGGGCTAAAGGCCGAGAGGGTAAAAGTAGTTGGCAAGAGTTAAAAGCCAAAACAAAAACTTTGAGATGCTTCACCCAGGGATTCCGAGAAAGCAATAAAAGGCTTCTCAGTAGGAAAAGGGGACCTGTCAGATAAAATAAAACTCAAGGTCTAGTTGGTGGATGGGAGGTCTCATCATGAGCCGACCTATTAGATCCATGGGCATGTAGCGGTATGACACTACCATCTATATGGTCACCATATGGTCACCAAACCAGGGTAGTGGCTCTTGGTGGCATAGCCAAGAGAAAGGGGGTCTCATCACGAGCCAACCTTCTCATTTTCGTGAAGTGCTTGTGGGTAACGCTGTCACCACCAGTCACCACGCCAGGACAGTGTCCCCCAGCTATTCTCTCGAAAAGAAAAAGCAATAAGACAAAGAATAAAAGGCATTGAATGGGCTAGGAAACAATGGCATCCATAACAAGGTGCAACTCGCCCTCTACAGAGGCACCCACAAGAAAGATCTACATTTCCCTGTTATCACTGCACCCTTTGCCCAAACATTCCCCCTGCACCATTTCACACACTTACATGACCTAGATTGGTATTCACCTGGGAAACACCCCAAACTTAAGGAGGATTAGCCCAATAAAACATCCTGAGACCCTCTCCAAACCTGACTTGTTAAACTACATAACGTCTTTGAGCATTTGTCTGGGTAAACGGGGGTTTGATGCACATGTTTGGGTAATTTGATTATTGGATGTTATTGACATTGCTATGATCCCTGTGACTGATGAGCCCATGGAGAGCGTACTTGTTGTTGTTGCAGGACCATTCTTGGTGGACAGGTACATATGGGGATATGTTTAGCTCGGACCTCCATGGGGTTGAAAACCCAACAAATGGATGTTGTGACCCCAACTAGGGGCAAAGAGACACCATATGATGGCACCAGGAAGAAAGAAGGGCGTTTTCCCCGAGACACTCTGGCAGGCCTGGACTTAGGGGGTCTTTCCCTCCCACCATGACATTGGCCCTTGAAGGCCCCTGACATTATCATGTTGACCCTTGACGTCATCCAATTAGGGTTTGGCATTTATGAGGATGGTTTGGTGCTAATTGGCACGTGTGACACTATTTGAGGCCTCTAGAGGCCAAGCGTTTTGCATTTGAGGCCTAGCGTTCAATGTTGGGGGTCCAACGTCACCCTAGAAGGGCATGACATCATCTCTAAAAGTGAAATTAGGGTTTTAATTATTGAATTTATGTAAAAACTGGATTTTTGATGTAATTTGGCCATGTCGGCCTTTTATGACCTAAAAATAATTAAAGGTCATTGATATTGTATAAATAAGAGATAAAACTCCCATATTTTATCATCATTCACTCATCACACAAGTGGTGGTCTGAAATTCGACCCTCTTTAAGGGTTATTGGCTGAAATCTAGTGGTGCGCACTTCTTGGAGGAGGCATTTCTTGGTTTATTTTGGCAAATTTTCATGTGGAGGATCTTCAACTAGGGTTTATGCTTGATTATTCTTGGTGAAGTAAGTGGAAAATATGCATTTCTTTATTGTGAATGAATGCTTATGGTTAATTTATTTGTTTCATGTCCAAGATTATGAAATTGCTTGCTTGAAACCCTAGGAGAAAGACATATGTTACTATATTTTTCTCTATAGTCTTCCACTTGTTAAAATTTCTTGAAAGACACCTATCTTGAAGTAGATACTAGATCTCTACCATTGTAGCACTCTAGTAACCCTACATCCTTGCCCATTGCATATTTTATTACAATTTGTTCAAGGAAAAGAGAAATCGCTAGGGCCTAACCTTTGTTACTTTCTAGCAATTATCTCTAGGAGTTGGATTTTTGAGGCCTTGGGATACCAACACCTTTCTCATCCTTTCCATCCCTTTGACATAACATTATCATTGCTATTTTTCCTCTAAGAATTGTTGTTGCCATTATTGACTCCATTACCCTCGAAAGGCACTAGTAAACCATTTACAAGTGTTGATTGATCAAACAAACACTCAAACCTTTATCCTTGAAACTTTTACTAACATTTGCTGACCATAAACTAGACTAACTCCTTGGATAACTTGATGTTGTTGCAAAACATTGCTACAAGCATACTAATTCAAGCCAAATTTCCACATTCACCTACATAACTAACACTTACATCATCTGGAAATCACTTGTGACAATTGCTAGTCAATATACTAACTAAGTGTTGAGTTTGCATGGTGTTTTCTTGCACTTTTGACCACTACAATTTGCTGCTATTGCAAAAGATTGCTATAGCCATATAACTGCAGCAAATTCTCTGCAAGAGTGACCTGTTTTGCTAGCTAGACATTGTCAAACTTGCTTGT
Organism: Picea glauca; assembly: GCA_000966675.3. NCBI lineage: Eukaryota > Viridiplantae > Streptophyta > Pinopsida > Pinales > Pinaceae > Picea > Picea glauca. Next base: position 85,679 of record JZKD02S1795083.1, on the reverse strand, counting down.
GACAAGACTTTATCATTCAGCTAGGTTAAAGCTATTTCTTCTTGTTATTTTCAAGCACTTTCAAGGCATAATTCTTGTGGCTGTTATAAAATATTAATTGTTGTTCTACACTGTTGCATTGCTGCAAATTCATATCAGCTAGGTTACTTTTTTGAAGGTTTATTGTCTTATGAAGCACTAACATCATTTTGGTACTTGGAAAGTGCCCCTTTTTGCCTTGTTGTCTTGTTTTGGGCAGGTACACAATATTATTTATTTTCTTCATCTCTATAAGACATAAAGAACCCTTTGATTTGAGTGATCTATGAGAGGGGAAGGATTTCCTTGTGATTAATCATTACTTGCATTAGCCTTCTCAAACCCCCAGGTCATCGGGGACGTCTCTGTTGGGGTAGTCTTGACATACTCCTAAATAGAAATGGATTTTCTATTAAGGTAACGGTGATAGGTTACTCCCAGTTACGCCAATTCCATATCCACTTGCCTTGGACTTTTTGGGAAAGTACAAATTGTGCGATAACAAAGGGCACTAGCTCTCTCCCCAATTCTTTTGTTATCCACAACCATATTAAATTGTTTCCAAGAATCCACCTGGTAGTTGGGAGGGACTGAGACATTGATTTTCGTAGTTGAATTTATCCTATAAGACTATTTGGTGCATACTTGGACCAAAAGCCCAAGACTGTCCCAAAAAGCCACTTTGTCATCTAACAACATTTGGCAAGTGAACCTTGTCCACAATCTATGATGAAGGATACCAATCAAGGAGCCACTCCATACAATGGCCCTCTTTTCCTCTCTTCATGGGTAGTAAGATCACCTTTTCAGCAACAGTTGTTCATTAAAGATCAAAGCCAAAAGTTAGTGATTTTCATTTATTTCAGAAACATTATGTCTCGTTTGACCTCAAGATTAGGGTTCTAATGATAAGAGATCGCCTTCCATCCCTAGATACACATTCTAAGACATAACTTTGAGAATCAAGGGGCACTGCTTATCAAGTCCTTGCTCGGGGACTACAAAGTTATTGCTCATCTTACTGATTTTGCCATAGTAATATTTGAATATGAGGCCATAGTATTAGTATTCGTATTTATTGAATGGTTGTTTGAACGCCCATGTAGATACTCTTTTGAAGACTTTGTTTTTCATTTATCCACACCAATATCGTTTCCAACTCCAGTTTTATTTCCTTCATTTGGTACTAGTATCCACATTGTATTTGCTTGCCAATTGCCATTTTTACCTGTCTGTTGAGGGTCCTTTACCTGCGACCTTTGCTTGCCTTTGTTTTTCACTTTGGCCCAACCATTCTCCTGACCTTTCTCTTTGATTAATCCTTATTTCTCTTCATCACGACCTTTTTTTAACTTTCTTTCCTTTTCCCTTATCTATCTTATTGTTTATGATGTTGTGAATGTGAGCAATCTCAAATTATATGAACTGCCACATCCTGAAAATGTACTTCTAGTCCATCCTGTTATCCCCTCTCACCTAGGGGTAACTAGAGGAGATCATGTCTCATGGCTCGCAATGAAGACAGTGATCCTAATGGTGATGATGATGATCAATATTCTCCAGAAGACAACCCCTCAGATTCCTTCCCCTCATCCAGCTCAGCTTATTGCACTTAATCGGTACGGTTCATCTGATGATGGTGGTCCAACGCACATGAGGTACACTAGTCATTGTTTCATATAAAGTATCACATTTAATGCATTGGACATTTAGGTGAGGATCATGGGTTGAAGTCAGATAATGGATTATGAGCTTGGAAGTTATGTTTTTTGCCATCATTTCACCTTGGTGGCCATCATTTGTGTCCTAGTCCAGTGTTGTCACTCTTGGGGAATAGGGGTACAACTGAGAGGCCTTGATAAGTGTAACATACCACTAAACTTAACACTTTTCATCCTGGGGCCTTTCGCAGTGTACTAATCTTCTGGTAATGGTTGTTACATGTACACTAAAAAGGCTCGTGGTTCATTCTCCTATAAGAAGAAGGGCTAGAATGTCGAGGTTGATGCAACTGCTAGAAAAAATGAATAAAAAAGAAAGCTTGATATAAAAGAAAGAGGAAATAATGGGGTGATGAATGACCAAGTCAAAAGCCAAAGGTCATATTGAGCTCTACCCCCTCGCTATGAGGTGATCACCCCTAGTCCTAATGCACTGAATGCATATCAATTAAAATGACTTAATCCTAGTAAGAAAAATAATGAATGCTTGAAACCTGAAAAGGGGACTTGCAAAAGCAATAAAAAAATATCAAAAGGCAAGAAAGGGGTTTTTAATACACACATTGCCAAGGAAAGGGTATCTCAAGCAGCAAGCGCTCCCTCTACAAAGCCGCTCATGGAGATGGAAATGGCATGGTACCCTGCATGTCAATGACTCCATCACCATGGAGTAAACCCCATACCACTTCATTCACTATTCTTACACTTTGATGGGTTTTCTGAAAACTATCTCTCTACCTGGATACCGGCACACCTAATAGGGTCTTTTAATGGTCCTCCCATACCTAGGTCCTAAACTTGGAAAATTGCATAAAGTCTTGAGCTAATGTGAAGTTTGAAGAAGATACCTATTGTGAATTGCTTATGTGGCTTTAGTATTAAGTGGTGGCTTACTTTGTATGATTCTAATGACTATGGTATCTTTTAGTTGTTGGTTTTACCTGATTTTGTCGACCTTGTTTGGTCATGATGCACCTTGACATGGTCCTTTGGAGGACATTTTCATGATGACACTCAGGACGGTGTGCACCATACAAAGAACGTTGCACACTTTATGCAAAGCAATGGTCCATATGATGATTGGACATGCTCTAGGGCACCTTCCCACACCTCTTGGACCTTGGATGATGGACATATGAGCCTAGACGTTGCACGTATAGCATGATGCACCATTGAGAGGGGAAAAAACCCTACATGTTGGACAGTGCACCCATGAGCATTTTAGGGTTTGATTAGATGATGTTGCACTTGGAGATGATGTCACACCTCTTGGGAGAGGTCATGGAGTCTTCTTCACCTATGAGATCATGCCCTAGCCCTTGGACGTTGCACCTATTATGAGTATGACATCATGGTTTTGATGCTTGGTGGGTCGACCTAGCATGTGGACATCTTCTTTGATGATGAGTTGGCACTTGATGGTGATGAGACATGCCTTTTTGGGTGAGAGATGTGACCCTTGAATATGATTGCACCTTTTCATGGAGAGACGTGGTCTTTGGAGGCACCTTTACCCCTTGATGATGATGTCGTGGCCTTTGAAGGCTCTTACACCCACATGTGTCTCTTTTTGAGGGGACGTTTTGATGTATTTTTATGTTATCTTATGTTGGAAGCTATTTTTGGGTTGGCCTTGACCTATCCAACTTGTAACATGGATATTTTATGTTTTTAGGGGCTTTGAGGGTTTATAGCACTAGGGTTGTCTCATATAAGAAGGCTAGCGCTCCTCATTTGCAAATAATAACACACACTTGTGAAGAATCACTTCTATAGCTCTTTTCTCTTATTTTTCATCATCGAGTACTTGTGCGCACCTCTTGGAGAATAGTCTTGTGGATTCTTTTGGTGGATGATTCATGAAATTAGGATTTCCTTATGCATAGTGACTTGGTATAGTAAGTGTTCTTTCCAAGTTAAAGTGTTTATTCTTGGTATATTTTGGTGAATGCTCTATCTAATTGTGGATAAGTTGTGTTTTATCTTCTTTCCTTGGATAATTTTGTTGGAAAAGCCTAGAAGGGTTGTAATTGTGCATCCCCTTGTTAATTGTTTATCTTAAAGCTTGCTAAAGCATACAAGGACAAATTTAGGGTTGTGATTGTACATCCCCTAAACTTGCCCTTGTTAGTTAAACACTAGGGTTTATAATTGTATAAACTCTAGGGTTTGACTTGTTCCACTTGATTTCTTGCTAGACACCATAGAAGAAGAAGGACGACACCTAGGGTTTATGATTGTATAAACTTTAGGTTTTGTTTTCCTAGAAGGTTAAGCCTAGACTTATGATGACATAATTCTAGGGTTTTGATCTTCAAGTCTTCTCTTGCTTTTAGCCTCTATTGGAATTGTTTCATTGACTCCATATGCCCAAGGATTGAAAACAACACTAGTCTTCTTGTTGCAAGTGATAAAACCCTATTTTAAAACCCCCTTCTCTCTCAATGCTTTGTGTTAGTTTAGGACCTTTGCATTTGCATCTTCATTTACTATCATTCTTAGTCTAACATCCTGCAGCTTGACTTAGATTCATCATCTAACATCATTGTTGCTGCAATAATTGCATTTTCAGCCATTAAGGCTTGTCATATTGCATCTAATTAACATAGTTTAAAGCTTTTTCTTTCAAGCAATCATTGGTTGATGGTTTATAATTCTTTTACTTGGCATTTGGCATACTTTCCATAGTCTTATTGCTGATTTTAGAGCTGATTTGTTGTTGTTATAAACTTGTTACATGCTCAAGTTTCTTATCTATCATTCAAGTTCATTTACAACTTTCATTTTTCTTTCGATAGCTAGTGTTTTGGGGAATTTAATTTACTTTCTTAGCTTAATAATCATCATTGATCGTCTTATTAGCACCCCACACACACACACACACTTAACTTGTTTTATTTAATTCACCATAACCTTACCTTTGACCTAGTTAATCAAGTAACCAAGATAGGGGGCTGTAGACTTGCCTTTAGCTTGCTATAGGATCCCTTGAGGTTGCTAGGGAAGCCTCTAATGTGTTGGATCTTTATCCTTCACTAAAGCAAGGGAAGTACTTGTTTAGGTGACAGTGGCAATTACTTCCATATGTTACACTTTACAAGCACCTTGTGAAGGATTTGCACAAGTGCCAGTTTGGTTGATAACACATCCAATGGAGAAAGGCATCTCATCAATGCTAAATATCACATTCGCTAGGTATAACTTCTACTTTTTGTTAATAACATCGCTACTACATTTACTTGTTCATCTTTCGTTTTGCAATCCAGTTTTTGTGTGATCATTCTGAATAGTCGCTGCTCTGCTGACTGCTTAAATATCAACTTGACAAGGAGGGCACCCAGGGGAATTACAACTTTAATGACTTTGTTTAGTAAATCTATACACACTTCATCATTTACGGCTTGCATAATTGTTTTTTCTCAGAATAATACTTCCCGATTGAAATCATAAGATAGTAGCATGCAAAGATAATTCTTATAGTATTAATAAAGTTCATGCAAAAAGAAGAATGCAAATGAATTTCAAACTGTGGATCTTATATTTCAATTTCTCTTGGGTTTAGTCTCTACCCTTGACAACATTCATTGCATTTTCTACAGGTTTGAATCACTATATTTAGATGAAGAAATTCGCATTGCAAAGGATATTCGAGGAGATTATCTAGTTGTTGATCGGGCTTCATATACTTGGGAATATCAATGACTGGGAAGGATTCATTTATATTGCACCATTGTATAACATATTTTATTTGCTTTGCCGATCTTGAACATATAAACATGCCTTCATTTCATACGGGGCAGCTTGTACATTGATGATTTAATTTTAATTCAAGACTTTTGAATTCATGTTTTAACATGAATTTGCTGTTAAGGATTTTTGTTGAAGTATGGATGGAAAGAAAGAGGTTTTAATGTGAATATATTTGTATTTATATTTTGTGGTATTTTTAATTTGTCACAATTTTTTTGGTTTGACCTTAGTACTAGCTTAGATTCATCTTAACTCTGGATTTAATAAGAATTGAGAGGGATAAAAAAAAAATTGATATGCAAATCTTTTAGTGTTTAAATGATTCCAAGTTAAAATGGGTTTACATTGGTGTGTGTGTTAAACAATGTTTGGTATTCTTTTCTTCATTTTCTTTTACATTTTTTTTTTTTAATATTTAGATTTATAAGCACAGCTGCTACATGTCTCATCCATATTGGATTCTTATTCTTTTAACTTTCTCAAATATTATATTGGGCCAACTTATACCTATGTCTCCTTGATATTAAGCTATAAAATACACCTTGCTTTTCTCAGTGTAATGAGTTTAGTTTTGCAGACAATGTTGAGAAATTCACTACCTTGTTTTAGCTATAAGCCATGCACAATACACACCATGAATCTATGTCTCCCTGATATTAAGCTATAAAATACACCTCGCTTCTCTCAGTGTAATGAGTTTAGTTTTACAGACAATGTTGAGAAATTCACTACCTTGTTTTAGCTATAAGCCATGCACAATACACACCATGGATGGTTGATTATTAGGGTAAAAAATATAATATATGACGTACCCATCTTTAGAAACTTTGAACGTTCATTGATGGTAGACAACGAGATACTTTGAATGAGTGTAGTGCAAAAACCCATCCCCATCCATAGGGGACATGTCCTTTTTGCTTCCCCATTCTTTGGGACTTGTATTGCAAGAAGTTCCCATTTGGAAAGGGACTCCCTTGAGCACGCAAGGGAATCCCCCAAGCCCCGTAGAGGTTTTTCCTAAAACAAGAGATGTTTATGAGATGTGCCTCGATAGTTTCAAGGACACATGGTCATCCCCTATCTACAGTGACACCAATTATCTAAAAATATATTCACTTACTGATTTGACATTCGGGCTATGAAAAATATTATCTGAGTGTATGTTGGAACACTGTGTAATATGTGTATGTTGGAACACTGTAATATATTTTTGTAATAGGTGATAATCACAACAATTTTGACTCTCATGTTTGGTAGTTTTTTAAACTCTACATATACTCTTTTTTTTCTTCAAAATTTTAATATCCAAAAAACAAAGTTTTTCAAACATCTTATTTATAGCTACAAATTATATTAAAAAATATTATAGTCTTATGTTCTAGAATCATTATATATTTTTTAAATTTTTTTAATATTTATTAAATTATTATTTTTGCTATCTCTTAAAAATTTGGAACTACCTTTAAACCTTCCGTAAAACCCATCTCCTTGATTCCCCTCTCGGTGTCTCCTAAACTCCATGCAACACAAATGATCATTTGTTATGTTAATATTGCATTTGCCTTTTTAAAACTTCTTTTTGTTTATAATGTTTGCTAGAATAAGATAATGACCTTTATTAACCAATTACCTTTCATTTTCAAGTATGAATGCACCATATTTATTATATTTATCAACATGTATAGCCCATCTCTAGCATTTGTCAACAATTGTAGTTTTGTACAACAACTCTCCCACTTCTATGCACCATATTTATTATATTTATCAACATGTATAGCCCATCTCTAGCATTTGTCAACAATTGTAGTTTTGTGCAACAACTCTCCCACTTCTGGATAGGATAATTTGTCATTGAAATTTCATTGGTATTTATTTAAAATAATTAAACAACTCTCCCACTTTTAGATAGAATAATTTGTCATTGAAGTTTTATTGGTATTTAGTAAAACAATTAAATATAATATGTGCAAATTGTGTGTATGACATTTGACAATTGTTTATTGCATGGAGGGAAGTAAGGTATGTGCTACAATTTAGTATGAGTAAAATGTGTCACAAATGTTTGATTGATTGAAACACTAACATTATCATACCGATTCAACAACAACAAAAATTACAATGCTTATAATAAATAATAATATTATATTGAACACAACATAGTATGGGTGAGATGTGTCAAGTGTATAATGTTTATAAATCAAAATAAATAAATAAATAAGTAAAATTTGTAATGTATAAAAGCACAACAAACCATATATAGATATAGTCAAGAGTGGCTTGCTCAATTGGTAAAAGTGAGGTGCTAGTGCAACCTTCACCATAGTTCAAGTCCCACCAACAACATGATGTAAAGTCTTCATGCATACTTTGGGCCTTGTCTCGACGGAGTTCACCATGAGGTCTTCGATTCTAGTCCAATAGAGTCCCATTGGGTTATTACCTGCTTTTCTAGAGGTTTATTTTCTCTCCATAAAACATTTTAGAGAAGAGGGGGATCCTGCAAAGTTTCCTCTGATAAAAAAAAATATTATTAATATTATGATAAAATAAACCACCATGATCATGTCAATTGAGTTTATCTCAAGTGGTGGGGAGGAATGATTGTTATCCTCTGCACTCAGGTTCAATTTCATGGAAAATATCATTGATCAAAAGGAAAAAGTTTTATGCAATATCAAACCTATTTTAAAAAAAGCAAACATAAATATAATGAATTTAAGTTAGTAGGCTTCAATGCCATAAGATAAAATGTTTAATTAATATTATATTTGTGGAAATTAAGATTTTTAAGTAGTTCTCATTATAACATTTGAAAATAAATGTTGTTTATTATGGAAGTGTGTAGCAATAGATCAATTGTATGCAAAATTATAAGTAGTTTATTGTTTTTTTTTAATTGTCATCTATCACTCATCTAACTAATCTCGAGTTTGTTGTAAAATTGATTCATGGATATATTGATTCGACATTTTTTTGTTAAAACCATCAGAATGGACACTGAAGTTGTCAAAATTGTCAAATTTCATTGACGATTTAATGCTGAATTGAAATTCCAACCTTGACTGCTACACAACAACACATGGTGAGTGGCACCACCACAACTCACCACCATAATGCAAGTATTTAAGTATAAACACATAATCATCATGTTAACAATTTGCTAGAATTGTTATCGCGCAATCTGTACTTGTCCCAAAGAGAAAGGCTAAGGGAAGCAAATTGGCGTAACATGAGGTTATCCTATCACTGTCACCTCAACAGGATACCTCTTTCTATTTAGGGTTGATGGCCCAAGGGAGACGTTCCCGGTGACCTGGGGGTTTGAGAGGGCAAAGGTTCAACTGTCTACAAAGGTATCCCCTCTCACAAGTCACACTGATCAGAAAGTCCCAAGGTTTTAACCAATGAAGTAATGAAATGCTTAGATGTACCTGCCTAGAACAAAGCAATAAGAAAACGATATCTTTTGCAAGCACAATTTGATGTTAGTACTTCATAAAAACATGGACTTATCAATAACAGAAATAGTTGATGTATGATGAAGCAAACATAATTTTATAACAACAATGTTTATAAGATGATAGCTTCACAATAAATGCCTAAAGAGAGCTTCATAATGACCAAAAATCATCACTCAATAATAGAGAAGTACTAGCATTTGTCAGAAGCTAATTAGGCAGTGTATAAATCAACTTTACAATTTCTTTAAGGTGCTGTATTGCTGCAATAAATGGATGTAGCTTACTTTTGTAACAACAACAAGTAGATTAGTAAATTAGCCTACTCTAGGGTTAGGATAAGTTAGTAGATGGCTTGAGGTAAAAGTTTTAAGAGTTGTGTTCATCAATCACTCAAGTGCAAGGCTTAGATCAGTGCTTGTAGGGTTAATGGAGTCTCTTTTAGCAATGACAATCTTGAAGGAACAAGTGATAATATGAGAGATAGAGACAAGAAGGTCAATGATTGAAGTGTTTGTAACCCAAGGCTTCAATCACTAAACCCTAGGGGGAAAATGGCCACTAGGAAGTAGGTAACCCTAGGCCCTAGCAGTTTTCCTCCTTCTTTAGCTCAAGGATGAAGTAGATGACGACTAGATGAAGCATTTGAAGCTAGGGTGTTGCAATGGAAAGGCACTTAGCACAAAGCTTCAAGAGAATAGGGTTTCTAGCACAATCTTGTAGGTGAGAAGTTGTTAAGGCAAGAACAATAACATGTGTTTTAGCCTCCTAGGGTTTTAAGCTAGCAATTTCATAATCTTGGAAGAAATGCAAGATAAATACACCATAAATATTCAAATGAAGAATAATTGCAGAAAATTTACTTACATTCACCAAGAATCATCTAGCAATAGGCCTAGTTGAAGACTTCCACCAAGAAAAATGCTAAAATACACCAAAAATAGCC
>JZKD02S1795083.1:28979-60238 GCA_000966675.3 Picea glauca | reverse complement strand
GGATTGGTAGCTATTTCTCAACCTTCCTCCTTCAATTTCTTAGTGTTTTCCTTCACTTTTTCTCCCTTTTGCTTGCTTGTAGTGGCTCATAGTTGTGGGAGAAGGAGTGGTACGGCCTCCTCCCACGTGTGAGCCTTGGTGTAGTTAGGGTTTGATCTAGATCTTGTTTTTCTTGCCTTTTTCTTGCTAGGACGTGAGGGTTTGTGAGATAAAGGGTATCTCCCAAACCCTAGGACGTGGGGTAGGGTTTGTTTGTTTGCCTTTTCCTTTTGCTTGCCTCTCTTTTGCTTCCTCTTCTTGGCTTGCTTGTTTCTCTCCTTTCTCAATAATCTCTAATTAAGCAAGCTAATTTAATTGCCTACCTATTTGGGAGAGGAATACCCCAAAAGGTTAGGTTAGGGTTTAATCTATGGTTAATGATTTAGATGCTTAATGTCATAATATTCTAGATCTAGATCTAACATACTTTATAAATCCTTAGGTTAAGCCTATTGGGCACCTAAATCAACTTAATTAGATCTCATGCATGCTTAGTTCACTACAAATGCTTATATTTATGTTTCATGCTTAGATCTATAATCCTTAATGTTTAGATGCTTCAACAAGTAAATGGTGTTATTTTTCATTGATGCTACATACTTGAAGTAACTTGTTGATAAGTAGACACATCTAAATCTTTTTCTCTTTCACACTAAATGCTCTTATCTAAATGCTATTGAACATGATATAAGTGTGATTGCATATCTTCTATTGGTTGGCAAGTTGTTCTTACCTTTTGTTTTTCTTTCAAGCTATCTTAATTGTGCATTTTAGTGACACATACATGTGTTAATGCTCTTGATCTCATAATCAAATCAACACACTTTTAAGGCCACAGTGAGTTTCGGCCAAGTCACTAAATCACCATTAAAAAATGTCATAAAACTCTTAAAACACTCCTAAACACTCCTAAAAGTCTACCTAACTCATATAATAACTTAATAGACTTTTTAGGGTACCTTAGACCACCATCTTCACCATCTAAAATGGGACTTGAGGAAAACAAGGGAGGGTGTAGGCAGGGGACTGTCTCACAACGCACAGGATGTGTCCTCTCCGGGAAGTACTCTTGTGTTAGGGCTGACCTGCGAAGCTAGGGTGGCAACACTTATTGAGCATTCGGCAGTTATTTGGCAATAGGGGGAGGAGGCTTTGGTGAAAGCTTAATAAAATTTGGTAACCTTAAGAAAGCTTAACAACTCAACCCTGGATCTAAATTTCCAAATACTTGTGGGTTTAATTATTGAGAGTGGTTGATCTTCATCCTTGATACTTGTGCGTAACTTTATAAATCTTCTTCTTGATATATTGATGATGATGGTCTTGATGCTTTGACGATAATGCTATGTGATGCTTTAATCCCTTTTATATCCTGCACAAACACATATAAACAAAGTGGTTAGCTTGTTGTTGTATTTTAACATTCTTTGAATTGCAAATCTTGTATCTAATATTTATTTGATCAAGTTATTCTTTTGTAAGTAATATTGTAATCTATTTGTAACGAACAACCCCTTAACTTAGTTGACCCCAAGCCCAATCTTTAGGCACTAGTCTTAGTTGCCCTAGGAAAAGGTTTACTTTACATGCTAACCCTTGCACCTTGCATTGTTGCCTTAGCATCCTAGATTAGATCCCCTCTAACCTTAAGAAATTAAAATTAACTCCTAGAACCTAACTCTAAAACTTATCTGGTAACTAGGGACAACCCCTATTTGGCTTCCCTAGGAGTGGGCCTAGACGGAAGAGGTTCAAGTCAAAGTGAGAGCGTGGGCTTTGAACCTAGGCATTGTGCCTCCAAGGACACACTAAGTGAGTCGGACTTAGCTCACGTTTGCAAGTGTGTATTAGGACGACAACAGGCCCCATTCATATGAGGAAAAGACGACTTTGAATCCATAAGCTCAACAACAGCAAGATGAAGCAAAATGAAGACTTCAAAAAAATTCCTTTATAGATCCAAAAGGTACAAAAGCCTGGGTAAGCCAAGGAAGGAAAGTGTCGGCCTTAAAGAAGGGTGAAAAGTGCCAAAGAACACTATAGAAGGAAGGTGCAACCCTAGATTAGGGTTTATATCTCTAGAACCCCTAGAGAAACCCTTGAAGAGATGATCCAAGAAAACCCTAGTTATTTACCATAACAAAGATGCTACTAGCCAATAGTTTTTGGATCTGCCAAAAGAATTAAGAGAGTAAGGATCACACCCGCTCCAAAACCATGTTGGGATTTATAAGGTTTTATAGAAGAATCAATGGAACCAAATATCACCCAGATTCTGAGTAGCATCCTCATAAGCACACTGAGAGAGATAGGTCTAGTGCATTAGGGAGAGAGTGCAAAATCCAAGCACAAGTGCTAAAAACAAAAATACAAAAGTGCACCCAAGAGAAAAATGCCAATCACAAGAGAAAAACGCCAAAATTAAGTGCCCTTAGGCTTATGACACTTGGTATTTTAGATCAAGAAGAACAAATGATGAGATGTACAAATGAGAGCTCGAGTTGTGTATTTATATAAGAGGGGGTTATAGGCCCATAAAACAAGGGCACACACCCCAAGAGATTCATTGAACCTGTTGAATTTTTTGAATACTAGACTAGTTTACAACTGTAGTAAATAACTAGGATCTCAAGAAGATTAACCAAGCACAAATTACAAAAAAAATAGGTCTACTCATTTCTCCATAGGAAATTCTCTTTCATTTCCACCCAACCATAGGCATCCTCAGGTGCCACCCCCGAGCAGAGCATAGTAGTTATCCTGGGAATCCCTTCTACACAAGGGGAAAAAACCCAACACCTTTTCTTATAGAGAAGATCCATGCCAAAGATAGAATAACCAAGAACAAGTTCTATTCACTAGAGCAAACCAATAAGAAGAATCAAACAATACTTATCTCAACATGGAGAGAACTCAGCAATGTAAACCCTAGCTAGAGTGCTAGAGCACTAGTCCACCTCTAGTGCACCACCAAGACTAAGGGATATAAGACTTGCACCTTCCTTCCTTCAACAGTTGCAGCTGCAACTCTCTTCCAAACTTGCGCTATGATATGTGAGAGAGTGCATCAAATGAGAAGGGTGCCACCCTTATTTATACTAATCTGACCAGTGAACTTTTCCAGTGGGGTTGACATGTCCTTTCTGGAAAATATATTTACTTTATCTTTTTCTGGCAAGCCGACTTGACTTTTGGAGCAATTTATGTCTTCTTGGGCTTCTTTAATTCTTTCAATGGTTTTCCTTTGATGTCTTGGCATCTTCTTCTATAAGAAAGGTTATCTCCAAGGTGAATACCTCCTGCAGCTACCAAAAACATCAACACTCCCTCTTAGCTAGGGAGGTATTCTCCATGATGTTTTTCCTCTGGTTCTCATCGCCTCACAAGGCTATGCCATGGTCCTCCGACCATGCCATGGTCACGCAAACCATGCTACTGGTAGCATCATCACGTCACACATGGTTACACACAATGTGGACCTTTTCTAGGGCCTCATCACCACTAGAATACACTAGGACCTACTCACCCGCAGTGTGGCAATGGAACCTACTCGCTTGTAGTGCATCGTCAAGGACCTACATGCCCATGATGTGTCCACTTGGTCAACTCCCAAGGGACGTGTCCCCATGGTCTACTCCCATGGGACGTTGGGTGCCACCCTAGGACAACTTGTCACTACTCTGACAAGTGTCATGCTCAACTCCGTCTCAGAGGAGCATTCTCCAAGTCGACCCAGCCCGATATGGGGAGACGATCAGGGGCATCCCCACAAATTGACCCATCCCATCCACCTGGGGAGAAGACCCGTCTCGGGTCGACCCATCCCAACACAACTGAGGACAAGAACCGTCACAGGTCAACCCAACTCAGTCCATTGGGGAGAAGACAGGGAGAAGGCACAACACACACGCAGATCGACTCAGCACACTGCCCTGGGGAGAATATCTGGAGAGTGTCCTCATAGATCAACCCAACCCACTACTTTGGGGAGACAACCTGGAGAGATATCTCAACCACATGGGTTACAACCCACAAATCACTGGGCACCAACCCAGTACAACTTATCAGTCCATCGATGAGTATCATCATAGAAGAATGTCTCACGAAGCTGCAATCATCAATACTCCCTCTTAACGAGAGGGGAATTCCACTCCAAGTTTATCACGGAAGTACTCAAAATTCAACTTGGCAAGAGGCTGGGTGAGAACATCTGCAATCTTCTCATCTGTAGGAAGGTACTACACTAGTACTGTCTTCCTCTGCACCATATCTCGAATGTAATGAATCATGGTGGGATCCAATATCTGATCAGACAATCCTACAAGGATCTTCCGAATCCACACTGCTTCGCATACTGCCATACATACTGCAATATACTCGGTTTTTGTGGTACTCAGCCACAAAAGTTTGTTTCCTGCTACACCAGGAAACCACGATAGATCCAAAATTGAAGCAACACCCTAAGGTGATCTTCCTGTCAACTGCGCTCCCTTCCTAATCTGAATCGACATATCCCTGCAATCTCATGTCAACATTGGAAGCATGTCTCAAGCCATATCCAACTGTGCCTTGCAAATATCTCAACACATGCTTCGCAACCACCCAATGTATCTGCCTTGGCTGACTCATGAACTGGCTAAGTGCATTCACTGCATAGAAAATATCATGTCTGGTGTTAACCAGATACATCAATGATCCAATCAGCTATCAGTATATGGTCGGATCAATCAAGTCTATATCAGAAGAAGACTCACTCGGCTTCTTCAGATTCATCACCATTGGTATGGTCATGGACTTACAGTCCAATATTCCAAATCTCCTCAAGATCTCAACTCTGTACTTCCCCTGACTCAGGAAGATCTCATCAGTTCTCTGCCACACCTCAAGTCCCAAGAAGTAATGCATCATTCTGAGATCCTTCATCTCAAATTCAGAAGACAACTCGTGCTTGCACCAAGTAATGAGATGCTCTACTCCTGTGAGAAATAAATCATCAACATACAGGATCAAAATCAGGGACTCACCATCAACAATCTTATAGTACAGGTTGGCATCAAGAACACTCTTACTGAAACCCAAACTCATCAGGTATCCATCAATCCTTGCATACCAAGCACGAGGTGCCTGCTTGAGTCCATATGGGGCCTTTTTCAACCTGCACACATGGGACTCCTTCCCATGGATCATGAAACAATCTAGTTGCTCGATATACACCTCTTCCTCAATCTCGCCATTTGAGGAAAGTTGTCTTCACGTCCATCTGATGTAATCTCCAACCCAAGGTTGAAGCAAGTGCAATAATCGTCTGAATGGAGGTATATCGAGCAACAGGAGCAAAGGTCTCCTCATAATCTATTCCCTCCACCTAAGAGAATCCTCTGGCCACAAATCTCGCTTTGTGCTTCTCGATGCTCCCATCAGCTGCATGTTTTATCTTATAAATTCACTTGGAAGTCACCACAGACTTCCCTTTGGGTCTCAGAACAATATCCCACACATCATTCTTCATGATGGACTGATACTCCTCCATCATGGCATCTCTCCATACTGGCTGATTGGATGCCTCCTCATAATAGGAAGGCTCAGAATCAATGATGTGGATCATAGATGCAACATAGCTCGAGAATCTCTGAGGTCTCTTACTTTCTCTAAAAGTTCCATGAGGAGAGCATATCTCTCTTCCTCCTACAAAGTCTGATGAGACCAGGTAGGCCTCTGCCAGCCTACTGCAATATCTCTAGGAACATCAATAGGATGTACTGGAACAACTGGATCAACATGCTCAACTATCTCCATGGGGAATTGGCTCCCTCTGAACTATTGAAGGGTGAGGGTGAGAAGACACCATCTCCTCCTGCATCTCACTGTCAATCTACATGTGATATCCTCTAGATCACCTGAGGCTACCTCCTTCTCAAAGGAAACATCCTTGCACACCTCAATCTGTCTCTGACCTGGGATGTAGATTTGATATGCCTTCAACGATTCACGGTACCCAACAAATGTACCCTTTTTGGCTGGAAAGTCTAACTTCGTCCTTTTCTCCTTGGATACTTGAATGTAAACAGAACACCCAAATATCCTAAAGTGTCCAACCTGTCACTGTAACCAACTTGTCACAGTCACTGCCACTGTCTCATCCATGAGACCAAATCCACTCAAGGAAGCAACTGTCATAGGCCCACCCAAATATGAATGCACAAAGTCCAAGATCCCCTTGGATCTGTTGTCACTGCTTGAAAAAGATTCCTTGGCATTCGTTCCAAGAGCACAACCTCTATAAATTCCATCATTCTCAACACGGAGTTGTGGAAACCCTGTCACCATCTTCCCTATAACTGAAGAGCTCTATAATGCAAATGAGCAAGTCTCCTATGCCATAACTGGTTGAACTGCCAATCTGTACAAACTCCGGTCAGAATGCTTCATGTCTCAAACAGGAGATCATCTAATAAGTTGTCTTCTGCAACCATCACTATAGCTCCCTCTCAAAGCTATCACTAGTGACATGCTTCAGAGGTAACCTGCCCAAAACAAGAAAACAAGAACAACAACATTTCCATGGCAATCTCCATGGATTTTAGCAATATAACCTGCCCGGAATAGACAACAAAACAAGAATATCTCCTAGAGGGGAGATAAACAAATGCATCTCTAGTATTATGTGGTTAGTATAATGATCATAACTCTAATAGATCAAAAACATAAGATCGCAATGGTGCCATAACAGCTAGAGGCATATAAAAAACAATCAAACCTGGAGGGTGCGTTGTTCCTCTGAATGTACTGGATCTGAGATCCCTCTGGATCTAAGTTGTTGCTTGGACAAAATTCCCTTCTCTTGCAAACGCCCTCATGATAATGATATAAATTAACATATACAAGTACATACCTCCGACGGCAGCGACAAACAACAACACCATCTGACAACAACGACAAACCCGAAAACTTCAAAGTGCTCCAACTTGCAATCTGAAGGTAGCAGGTGATGCGCTGGACTAAGGAGCACTTGATTGTGAAGAAAATAGGCCCAACGGTCAAGGGAAAGTGCTAAAACTAGCTTGACAGGAAAGGGTGGGGTCATTGCAGTCACAAGTGCAGTTGTAGAATTGCATCAAGAAGGTAGCGGCTAGCAGAAGAGGTGCTAGAGAAGCTTGTGCAATGGCTTCTTCAGGAACACTGCTTTGATACCATGTTGAATTTTTTGAATACTAGACTAGTTTACAACTGCAGTAAATAACCAGGATCTCAAGAAGATTAACCAAGCACAAATTACAAAAAAAATAGGTCTGCTCGTTTCTCCATAGGCAATGCTCTTTCATTGCCACCCAACCATAGGCATCCTCAAGTGCCACCCCCCGAGCAGAGCATAGTAGTTATCCTGGGAAACCCTTCTACACAAGGGGAGAAAACCCATCACCTTTTCTTATAGAGAAGATCCATGCCAAAGACAAAATAACCAAGAACAAGCTCTATTCACTAGAGCAAACCAATAAGAAAGAATCCAACAATACTTATCTCAACATGGAGAGAACTCAGCAATGTAAACCCTAGCCAAAGTGCTAGAGCACTAGTCCACCTCTAGCGCACCACCAACACTGAGAGATATAAGACTTGCACCTTCCTTCCTTCAGTAGTTGCAGCTGCAACTGCAACTCTCTTCCAAACTTGCACTATGATATGTGAGAGAGTGTATCAAATGAGAAGGGCGCCACCCTTATTTATACTAATTTGACTAGTGAACTTTTCTAGTGGGGCCGACCTGTCCTTTCTGGAAAATATATTTGCTTTATCTTTTTCCGGAAGGCCAACTTGACTTTTGAAGCAATACATATCTTCTGGGGCTTCTTTAATTCTTTCAATGGTTTTCCTTTGGCGTCTTGGCATCTTCTTCTATAAGAAAGGTTATCTCGAAGGTGAATACCTCCCGCAGCTACCAGAAACATCAACATAACCTGCATATCAAGCTTCACTAGGTCATCCTTAACCATAAACATAGTATACAATAAATGAAACAAAATGTGTCAGCCATAATTACAAGTACAAAATGATACATATGAATGGGCCAATGGCCACATGTATAATTTACACTAATATTTCCAACAAAAAATCCTTGGAAATAGGACAATGGTATACATGGTCCATTTTGCTAAAGGTATCACATAGAAATCAAGTACAATTCAACAAACTCTAAACCAGTATGCAAGAGGCTACTTTCACAAGCAAATCTAGAAGGCCCTTCTTAGTGAAGTATTCGGTCACCAAGTCAAATCACCTACCTTTCTATACCAGCATGGTGCTAGGAGGGACCATTGGGCATCCTTTTAATAAACCTTACAGTTGAATGTTTCACTTCTGGATTCAAATTAGTGCATTGAGGCTATTTCAAGAATGCAGAACCTTGTTCATTGCTTCCAAATGGGTTAGGTTGGATCTTATGGCGGGAAGATGTTGTAAACAAAACAACAAAGTTTCTTGGGGCTCTAAGCTAAATATCAACACCTTGGAGACCAACTTGGCCATACTTGGAAGGAATTGGAGGATATCTCTTCAATCTGGAAAAGTAGAATTGGGTTGGAATTTTAAAGCATCACCTCAGAGTTGTTGAGGAATATGGAACCAAGGGAGCTAAAATCAAGGCCATGATAAACTGGGATCAATCTGCACAAAGGCATGCAGATCATAATTTCTACATTTTTCTCTCTTTGATTTATTTTTCATTATTCCTTTGTCATTCCTTTTATCAGTTTTTCTCTCTATACTTATTCTATCATAACATATCATCATCCCTTTAGATTTCTATAGTAACACTTCTAGGGTGCAATAAATTGAAAAATAATAAAAGAACATTTACCCCAAGCCCAACAATGAAACAGATATATCAATTTACACTAAACTAAATGGAGTGTCATAACCGAAAATCTGTTTTATGTATATAAAGTTTCTACAAAGAAGAGACTACAAACCAAGTAATAGGAACCTTCCAAGGTGACTGGAAAATAAGGAAATATCAGATCTCTTCGCATTGCCTTCCACTTAAGTTTGTGAAGTAAGAATGCAGAAGGCAAGTGCAAATTGCATGCAAGTGGGACAATTTTCAAGGACTTGGACATACATATGTGAATTACATATACACTTATATATTTGTGATCCATAGACAAAAATCAATTGATTGAAGGTACAAAAAGATTTATTTAGTAACCTGAGCAGAGCAGAGGCAGGTAGGCTCATCATCAACCCGGGAGGTGGACAACAAGTGAAGCATACATGAGGCCTGGGGCAGATCATGATAATATAGCAGACACATCAGATTTGTACAAGGGCTCATTCCAGCAACAGAGGCAAAAATAAAAAGGCTAACGCTCACCAAAATCATTCGCAGATGCAAGGCCATGCTAAATTTGTTTGAATGTTTAAATTTTATTCAGTTGGCCCGGGATTATAATGGACAGGCAGACACAATAGCAAATCCTATCATATTACTTGAAGAGGGACAAGTTTCCATTGCAAATAATGATAAACATTCAACTCATCACTCATGGCATGTGAGCAAATTTCACAAGAATAAGATCATTCAAAGATTAAAGAAGATTGTGGCATTGCAAAAGATCATGACTTTATGATTAGCCATTCCCCACAAGTCACTGTCATCTAGCTCAGTTCAACTTCTTTTGAAGGTGAGATGAGGGTTATCTTTGTCATTGTTCCTCCATTACTTTAACTTCGGCTGTTCTGTTTTTCTCCAAAGTTCTACTAGTGCATGCCATGTCTGCTCCTGATCTAGAGCAAATGGCACCACACAGACTCTACTCATCTAACCCTCCTTATGGAGGAGGTTTGGAACCCAAGAAGCCATGCAGAAGCCCTAAGGGCTTTCATGGATGCTCAAGTAGAGAGTACCAAGAGAATTTCTAGAATAAAAAGAGGCCATCAAAGAAATTTGGCAACAAGATATGAGCAAGCAACAGCACAGTGTTCACCACCAATGGACCAACATAGAATTGAACCTGGAATGGATGGACGCGATGCTTGACAGGATGGAGAAAAACAAGGTAACAAAAGCTGGCTCCTCCTAGACAGCTCCATGACAATTCTCAGGATCCTTACCATAGGAACAAGTTGGGTCCAAGTGTGTTGGGATTTTTGAACGGATTTGGTAACCTTGTTGTCCAATAGAAAATTAGGTAATGTATTGCACATAATAATCAAAACCACAACTACATGAGAATACCGCTATAGGTATAATTGTTACCATAGAATGAGGGTGAAAATTGCTGTGATCCCTCTAACTAATATAAGGAGCCACTTGTATAAGTGCATAGTATGTCATCAAGGAATGGGGCGTACATTAGGAATCAGTTAGTAATTAGTATATATAGGAGATTATGTTAGCCACTCACATACATGGATGTATATGATTATTTAATATTGTTACATTTTGGAGTTATTGGGAGATACTCTGTTATTTCTTAGGAGTGTTGTGCAACTCTTCACCATTATTGTACTTTGGAGCTATGCTCACCCATCTATATTTGGCACATTTGGTATTTATGGTGTTATATGGATAAAAAAGAAATTGCAAAAAAGGATGAACAAAATATCCAAGCTACAAAACCATATGCCATAAACAAAACCTCCTGAGTTTAGAAGAAGAGAAAAAACTGCAAACAGAGGCAAACTTAAAGACCATATATGAAGAGACTACCATAAAAATTGAGAAAGCCCTAAATATAGCCAAAGACAAGTTATAAATGAAAGAAAGAATTGTAGGACAGTAGAATCCAAAAAATTGTATGACATTTAAACTTCAACAAGAAAAGGAAGAAAGTATAAAAGGCCAATGAAAAATATTGCAGGAAGTTGATCTCCAACTAGAGGAGGTGAAGTATGGAAGTGAAAACTAGAAGAAAATGATCAAAATTCTCTATGAAGTGAGTAGGAATGTAGAACAAGGACAAAAGATAGAACATGATAACATAGTAGAACTGTAGAACTGCATATTGAAGATAAATGGGATCAAAGAGAAGCAAAACTTGCAAAGGCGGAACCATATTGAGATCCTCATTACCAGAAAAGACTGCAAGCTACACAAAAAGGCATGCATCGACACCAGCTTTTCCAAGGAAGCAAATGAAGAAAACATGGATACACATGGAATCAAGAGGACAACTATGTGACTGCCTACTACCGAGTATCAACAACTAACAACTATATAGACATATGTAGAATCGAAGACCGAGTAAACATATTAAGATGGGCTATCAAAGGTTAACACCAATAAATATTTCTTATGGGTGGATAGATAATCAAGACCCTGACATAACCAAACTAGTGCTGTCCGTTAGGATGATATTCTGAAAGCATTTATCAGGACCCTGACATAACCAAACTATCTACGATAATTTTTATTATCTATGATAACCAAACACGAAACATGAACAGAAAAGCAACCTAAAATCTATGATACTGTTCGATAAAAAAATGATTGAACTATTTGGCACCTACCTACCTACCTTAACTGACAAAATTCATGACCAATCAGTGTAATCAAATAGCTGGTGTAACCAGTGATGCAATCCATCTACCCTATTAAATTTCTTCTTATGCTCAACTACCAGACAGAACAAGAACGTTGTTGAATGTAACCCAAAACAACATGATTGTTCACACATCTTTCCCAATAATAAAGAAATAGAAGACCCAAGATTGTTCTGAACTGTGTTGAAATTCACTAGAGATAGTGCCAGAATCGAATGGAACCAACACAAACCCTGAGTCTGAAATAAAGAGAAATTAAACCAGCACTAGAGTAGCCCAACTCTTGAACAGAAATCAGCCAAGAAGGGCGCAACCCTAGAGAGAAACCCATGAACAAGAGATAGTGTAACACTTGAAGGTGCCCTTAGGCAAATCACTGCAATAAAAGACGAATAAGAATCACTTGTGATTAATTGCAAGGTAAAAGTCCTTCAACATGTAAAAACCCTGATCTAAAGCTTAAGTTACTAATAAAAATGGCAAGGCCCTTACTACATAAAAACTTAAAAGGGCCTTTTACAGATAATGAAATATTATACTACAAAGACATGGGGCAGCAATATTAATTCAAAATCATAAGCTTACATACAAAACAATTCATGTACATAGAGTGTGATGCCTAGCAAAAGTGTTGTGGTTCGGTACACATCATGATCCATGAATAGAAAACCTGAAGCATTGTACACTATGTTTGAAAGATTGAAACTCCCTTTAAATTCAAATGCATGGGATGTAGTGCTAAATTATATCTATAAGGTGCATTTGGCCAATGAGCATTAACCCGAAGACATCTAACAATTCATTTAGCAGCAAGCACCAATCTTTGGGTGAGTATATCTATCAGTTGCAAGCCCGCTTCATCTTTCTCCAACGAGCGAATTTCCCATGATACTAAAAGAAGACCTCGTTTCCCTCCCGAGTTGCCCCAAAGGCAATTGTGGGCCAAGAATCTTGTTATGAACTATTACAATTGTGGTTTTGTTTTCAGCATTTTGTGATAAATTGCATGCCTGGAAAAGATGGGTTTGATCTCATAGGTAAAATACAATCTATGGACTGCATCCATGACCACATCAGCTCCACTTTCATAGATTCATGATAGTATTCAACACTAGTGGAGAATGCATTCACAGAAATAAGCCATCTTATCATATTGACTAATAGAGTAAAGATTTAATTAGTGTTTTATTCGATGTACTTGCCTTCAGTGGTTTAAAATCAATGAAGAAAGCTGCAATTAACAGCTGTTTATCTTGTCTTGTTTCATTTATAAGGTATAGTTGAATTATATTGTCAACCTGTCATGAATATGAAAAACTCTAATTTCTTCGACAAAAAGGGAATTGTTATTAAAAATGCTTACATCGATATGCTCAAACAAGTGATGTCAAAGAAACTCACCAGCCTTGACCAAAAGGAGGCAGGGGAATCTTCCAATTTGAGCCTCGAAGAACTGCACTTGTGAATCTGCAAACCAAATACATGGAGGCAGTCAATAGGCGATCCGAAAACAATTTATTGACGCAATTAGAAAACTTAACTAAAGACGAACAAAGCGATGCCATTGATTTAATCTATTTGAGATATTCCTCCCTTTAACATCAGGGGGTATATTACAGGCTATATTTTTCTCTTCAAAGATGCAAACTCCATGGATGGTGATAATTCACTCAAGTGTGTTAAAAAAGGAAAATGTCCATTGGCAACCCATTAATTTATCTGATTCCCCATGATAGAAGTCCAAATGTTCTACCACCACTTTCCCATATAAGTGGGATGCCATAGTCTGATTTTATTTATAAGGTAACGTTCTTATTGCAGTGAGTGAAAGATTTTATAACGGTCATACGTTATGTATGCTTTTCACTTTATATTCATGCTCACTTTACCAATTATTCAACTCAGAAGCTAAGAATCCAATAACAGAATTGCAACCTGGATGCAAGGAAGGCGAAAAATAGTAGCGACAAAAACATCCCGGGCTCTTTTATGAAAAGAGGAGGAATACTCTTTGACTTACATTGAAAAAATCTTATAAACAAATAAAGACGATAAAGGGATCCATCTACCACTATCCCCGCACGCTGCCTGATTTAATCAAATGTCCAATACAATTTATCACCCGTATGTCACAGTAACACCATACCCTGACCCCTTGCTATAAATGATATAAACCTATTTTCTTTATGTTTGTGCAGTGAATTATACGTATAAGTACAAAATACGAAAGCAAGAACCAAAATCTAATTAAACCGTCACTTATCTTCACTTAGCTCACTTGACAAACAATACATACTATTTACCCACCCTCAGCCTGTCAACAAAAATGACGTTCTCTCATAATATGCATTCTATTCTACGGTTTCACAAATGGACGAGATGTCAAGAGTGACGGTTTTTATTTTTTCAACTGTAAAATACGTTTAAAATGGAAAATACTGTGACTGAAAATTGCAGGTCAGTAAAGGCGATCAATCAGATTTCCATGTGTTGGTGTCCGTCTTACTGTGTATTGAATTTAGATGGTGCATTGGATGGATTGAATATGGATAAAACTTGGGACTCGTATGTGATTTGAAGTAGATTTCATATCTGGGTTCATACATTGAATTTAAATTTAGATGATGCATTGGATGCATTGAACATTGAATATAAACAGCAACACAATTGAGTTCATACATTTCATTTAAATTTAGATGATGTATTGGATGCATGGAATATGCAACACAATTTAGGCATGCATTGAATATAAACACCAACACATACCCATTTAAATTTAATATAAACACCAACACATACCCATTTAAGTCTAAATTTAGATGGTGTATTGGATGCATTGAATATAAACAGCAACACAATTTAGATGGTGCATTGCCTGCATTGAATACAAACACCAACACATACCCATTTAAATCTGAGTCTGATATGTACCTTAGATGGATATCATACTTGGGTTTAGAGAGGGTCTGTGCTAATATCCATATTCAATGCAGCAAATGCTCACCATCTAAATTCAATGCTACATGAAATGCAGCAAATGCACACCATCTAAATTCAATGCTACATGACATGGGCAAAAACCCTTGGGGAGCTCAAACATGCATCTCAATTTATCAAATATTATATAACTTTTAACTTTGCAATATTGAAGTGTTATGTATTCAAAAATTGCAATTTCAGTAATGATAAATTGAAATTTTAACAATTCTTTTGTAGTTGAATAATGCTATAAATTCAAAAACTGCAATTTCAGCAAATCTTTTATAACCAGATTTCTAAGATTGAAAAAAAAAAATCCAAATCCTATAATGTCCTTTTCCTTTAACGAAAATAGTTTGGAAGATTGAAAGAGAATAGAATGTTTGGCCTTTTCCTTTTAACAAAACCAAAGAAAATAGATTGGAAGAGAATAGATTAGAAAAGTGACAATTGGTGAATACTCACCTGAAATTAATCCGCTTCGGGGAAGCAACCTGGATGGTTGAGTAAACAACAAATGCTCCAGAGGGAGGGAATGTAATTACATTGTTCAAACTGCCCTTCTCAACGTCTATGGCCTGCAGAATGTCTCCAACTTTGGTGCCAAAAACATGGGCTTTCTCTACAATGAACAGCTGTTCTTTCTCCGTAGTCCATAGCATTCTCCAAGTAGCAGACAACGATGAAGCATCCGTAGTAACAGAGTCTTCTCCAAACACAGCGAGAGCATCGATTGCCTTGGTTATTTGGGAACACTTTGATGAGTTGCCCTGCGTTTTCAGGCCACGGTCTTCGCCTGCAATCAGATTCAGCAAATCGTCTCTCGCTAGAAGCGCTTCGCTGCTCGTTGTTCGTGCTGCGCACTTTACTCTCGACTTGTTCTTCCCGTTGGCACGATGAATACTCCCACTTGGTATTCTGCTATATCCAACTGAAGCATCGATTTTGAGAGCCATAGCCAATGCCATCGTTTCCATAAATGAATGAATTATGAGTGTTTTTATTATTGTTATAATTATATTATGTGATTATGGTTCTTTTTGGATGCCGGATATGGTTTACAAATATCACATGGTTCTTTCGAAAAACACACTTTCCCAATCAAACCATAGCCTTCATATCCATTTTCAATTAGGTGTTCCTACGCTTTAGCAAGTCTCTTATATATATATATGCTATGTGGATTAGGATGGGATATATATAGATTCATCTTGATGTGGAGTTTATTACATTAGAAAAATATTAAAGAAAAAATAAAATTTAGATAATTTATATAACTATGGGTAGTTAAATTAAGATATTTGTACAGTTTTTATTAAAATATAGAGTTAAATGTATTTATATTAGTACAATAACATAATTAAAGGTGGTTGATATACATCTATCTATGTTATTAATTAAAAAAAACTGAAAAATTGTGTTGTTTGATTTATATCAACCACTTTTAATTATGTGGTTGTGTTAGTTGATGACCAATATGCTTAGGGAGGATTTGTAGATTTCTAAATTAAAATTTCAATATCAATAATATTAAAGTATATATGATATTTGACTAAGTTGATTATCTTTGACTATGATTTTGGTTGATTTTGTTTGACCATGTTTGACTATGTCTGACTTTAGTTGGTCATCATTCACAATGATTGGATATGGTTGACAATTATTGAATATGGCCAACTATATTTGACTATGGTTGACCATAGTTGATTATAATTGGCTTTGGTTGACTATGGTGACCATGGTTTAGAATCATTAACAATGGTTGACCATGGCTAACCATGTTTGAGTATGGTTGACCATAGTTGACTATGGTTCGACATGATTAACTATGCTTGACTATGATTGAGTATGGTTGAATATGGTTTGATAATGATGTTTGGATATGGTTGTCTTAGGATGATTATTTTTTGCTATGGTTGACTATGATTGACATTGATTGACCATGGTTGCCTATGGTTGATCATGTTTGACCATGCTTAACTATATTTGAATAGGGGTGGCTATGGTTTACTATGGTTTGATCATAGTTGACTAAAGTTAGTTATGTTTGACTATGGTTGACTTTAGTTGACCATGATTGACTTTAATTGGCCATGGTTAATTGTGATTAACTATGGTTGACTAAAGTTTGACCATGACTAACTATGGTTATTTATGATTGACCATGTTTGACTATAGATAACCATATTTGACTATGGTTGACCATTACTATGGTTATAGTAAACATTACTATATTTTATATGATCCATACTTTACATAGTATAAGAAGTGTTTTTTAAACTATTAAATCATTTATTTCAAAAGCATAAATCATTTATTTCAAAAGCAAAGTGGATTATGCCAACCAATTTAACACTCCAAAATTAAATCTCCAACATAGGTAAAAAAAAACATAGACTCCATTATACAACAAATTATATGTTATTTTAGATATCATCTCTAGTATCACATCACTCACAAAAGTCTTTGTTGAGAAGTAGATTGCCTTTTGAATAATTTGATAATTCAAAAGATGAGAGAAAATGGTAGAAATGCTTTCTTATCCTATATATATATATATATATATAGTCAAAGATAGTAGACATTATTGTTATTTGGATTTTAAAGAAGTGTGATTTGGTAGAAGATTGGCCTAGGAGAAGGTGACATGGATTACTTAGGTCAACTCAATGATGAGGTGACATGGATCAATTAGGTCAACTCAATGATGGACATGCTTGAACACACTTGGTGATATATCAATATTCCTTGTCCCTTACGTTTAAGCTTGTAATAAACTGTATACTAAAGTTTTTGTGTCGAACAAGAGGCATCCATATCAAGTCCATTGCTAGCTCCATCAGTGATCACTTACATAATGGCATTGGTTTCCTTCGTTAAATAGAAACATTGTAAGAAAGTGTTTTCCCTCACACTATCCCAATCTCTTCTGGTGTCTATAGTGAAACATGGGATGGGAGAGGAGAGGCGAGGCGATGCCTTCATTTTGAAAACACTCCCCCATACATGGAAAGCTACAACCACGATTCGATTATAAGCTAAAAATACAGTAGACTTGTGATTGTCGTGCACTTCAATGTTAATGAGATAAGGATGGATTAAGGTTTCCACAATTTCAAATCTACGCAAGAAGATATTGGGATGGGGGAGGGCAATGTGGCACATTACCCACTTTCCCACATTTTGAAAACATGCCCCCATACATCGAAATTTGCATCACAATTTAAGTGTAGTTTTAAAATGCAGTAATCTTGTAATTATCGTGTGTTTCCATGTGAATAAGAGATAGAAGGATTAATATTTCCACACCTTCAAATCTACCTGTAATAATGGTTAAAACTTGTCCATTTAACATTGCATATATCTTTTTACAAAGAAACAAATATAGCTTTAATAATCTCTAGTTCCCATTATACATCCAAAGATACATTCCACGTATTTTCTTTCATGATTTCAATTTGTATGCTCTCCATTAATACTAATACTACGTTGAATATTTTAGCCATACTTCTTTTACAATGTTACCTGCATTGTATTAAAACAAATTTTCTTAATAGAATTAAACCCTATTAATCCCATGATCTAAAGGTAATGTTATATATTTTTGAGCTATGTTTGTTATATTTTTAACCTATATCATCTTTGTTATGTTTTTAAGAGTAGTTGTTTTGATGTTTTAATTTAAAGTACCTCTTTGTCTTATTTTTGTTATTTTTTTTTATACATGTGTATTACTCATGTAAAATCTATTTTTATATTGATGTAAAGTTTAAATTGAATAGTCAAATCTTATTAGTATGATTGGTTGTTGGCACAGGAGCAAACTTAGGGTTCAACTCTAACAACGCATCAACAAACCCTAACTATTGGTCCTTTCGGCAACACCTGCGAAACAGATGAAGTCTCACCCAAAGTAGCAATAAGGGGGTTGCAAGACACATGTGTCTACAACCAGAGGAAGTGCAAGATGATTCCAAAATAACAATGCAAGGTAACCTAGAGCTTCTTAACAATATTATGCTTAACTTCACGAAGTTAATTTATATCTCCTATCTTCAGTAGGAAAACAACAATGCAATAACAATATAAAAGATAGAAAATAACACAACAACAACCTCACAAAACAACAAGATTTTACGTGGTTCACCCTCTCCCTAGGGCTACGTCCACCGAACTGTGTTTATTGATAAAGTAGATGGAAATACACAGTTCTATCTGCCCACTCAGTTGCAGATCCTTCTCTCTCTCATCTTTACCTCCCAACCCTGGGTACCCAGCTGCAGATTCGATCTTCTCACCTAGCTGAAGATCCAGAGATACAAGAATGCTCTAAGACATAACACTTTTAGATCTCAATCTCTCTCCCTCTTAACTCTTCTAGACCTCTATTTATCATTCCATGACTCTTAGAAACCCTAGACTGAAGTCCAGGTACCAAAACCCTAGGTACCCAAAACCCTCATTTTAAGGGCTCCGTCGACCTGTTCTTCTTTCTTCTCCACGAGGTTCTCCAAAGAACCCATTAGTGTCTTCTTCCACTTGTCGACTTGTCCACGATCTATCCTCTTTGCTGCTTTGTCTTCCTTGATCTTCTCTTTCAATGACTTGCTTTCCCTTACTTTGTTCCTTCTTTTATGCTTCTTTAACAACTTTGACCCTTCCTCGGTTTGTGTACCTTCCACGCACTTCATACTTTGTCTTTCTTCTTCTTTAATCTTCGCTTTCTTCCTTAATACATGACCAAGGGCCAACATGCCCCCAACACTCACATGTGACTCGTCCCGAGTCACTGCAGAGTCAATCCTCTTATATTACTTCCATTGTAGACCGCACAGAGCAGCTTGTGCTTTCTTCTATGTCCCTCCTATCATGTGCATACTGTCTTTTCTGTGTTTGGTACCCAATTTCAACTACACCTGGTACCTTGACCTTTCTTCCTTGCTTTTACTGAGAGTTGTGAGGCAGTTGGTTGTCATAATACAGTTTCAACCGGTTCCCATTTACTAAACCATCCTTCCATTCTCCATTAAGGGTCTTCAACTGCGCAGCTCCACCCTATGTAACATAGGCAACCTTGAATGGCCCAAGCCAGTGTGTCCTGAACTTTCTTGGATGCTTCATGAACTTGCTGTCGTATAAAAGTACCAAATCTCTTTGTTTAAATGCTTTCTTCTTGATATGTTGGTCATGGTAAGCCTTTTCTCGTTCTTTTTGCACCTGCTAATGAAACCTGCAATGAACCTGTCTTCCTCTAGTTTGATCAACTGCACGAGCCTGTCTTGAACAACGCCAGTGTCATCCATACATGTAAATGATGCAATTCTTAAAATAGGAACCAAGTATTCCATAGGTACCACTGCTTCCAAGCCATAAACTAACTTAAAGGGAGTTTGCGTTGTTAACTTTTTGCAAGCAGTTCGATAATCCCACAACACTGTTGGAATTCTCAAATCCCAATCATTTATGTTAACACTGCAAATCTTAATCGGCGCTATCTCCAAGATTTTATTGAAAGCTTTGACTGTACCATTCGCCTGTGGGTGATATGGTGTGCTCTTTTGGTGGTGAACTTCGAACTCTTGAGTTAAGGCTTCAATAGTTTTGTTAATGAAGTGTGTGCCTTGATCGCTCATAAGGATCTTCGGGCATCCAAATTTGGTTATGATATCATCAAAGATGAACCGCGCAGTTGTAGTTGCACTACAGTCCTTAACTGCTCTTGCTTCTGCCCATATGGTCAAATACTATGTAGCAGTGATAATGTATCGAGCTCCTGTGTGCTTTCCTAGTGGGTTGATAGGTCCCACAAAGTCAATAGCCCATTTCTCAAATGCCTGTAAAGTTAACTGAGGTGCTAAAGGCATCTCATCCCTTATGGACGATTTCCCTACTCTTTGACATACATCGCAAGATCAGTAGTATTCCTTAGCATCCTTGTGTAAAGTGGGCCACCAGAGGCCATCTCTGAGAACCTTATGTGATGTTGCTTTCCCTGCATAATGTCCTCTTGCGATGCCTTCATGTGCTTCTACAAGGATCAATGGTCTTTCAGACTCCATAACACATCTTCTTAAGATCTCATCTGGTCCCATCTTATATAATTGTCCAACTATAAGTTGAAAATCTGTAGCGCGGACTACCAACTGTTTCTTCTGAATAACTGTATACTCACGAGGTGCCACTCTTGTGGACAGGAAATGGACTATCTCGGCGAAGTGATCATCGAATTTTCTAATGGCTAACAACTGTGCATCTGGTTGTGTATCATCCAAACTGGTAGGTTCCTCTCCATGTTCTAACCTGGATAAGTGATCAGGTCCTTTATTCATTCTTCCTAGCTTGACCACGATCTCAAAGTCATACTCCTGGAATAATAATAACCATCTGCATATTCTTCCCCCCAACACTGGCTTTTTCACTAAGTACTTCAATGCAGAATGATCGGTAAACATCTTAAAATGTCCTCCCAACAAGTAGTGTCTAAACTTTTGTAGCGCATATACCATAGCTAAGCCTTCTCTTTTAGTGGTAGTATAATTCATTTCATATGTAGAAAGCTTCCTGCTAGCAAAGGCTATAGGGTGGTCAATATATCATGCACCTGGTTGTGCCAAAACTGCTCCTAATGCAATGGATGAAGCATCGACATGAACATTGAATTCCTTACTCCAATCTGGGAAAACCAAAATAGGCGCAGTGACCATTTTCTGCTTTAGTGTGTCGAAGCTCTGTTGGCATTCTTCTGTCCATTGAAACTTACTATCCTTCTTTAATATCTTCTCCATAGGTGTTGTTATCTATGCGTAACCTTTAATAAAATTTCTATAATATCCAGTGTGTTCTAATGCAGTGCGCAACTATCTAATCGAAGTAGGAGGAGGTAGATCAACAATGATAGCAATTTTGGAAGGATCTACTGACAACCTCTGCTTGCACACAATGTGTCCTAACAACACTCCAAAAGGTGAAAAGAAAATACACTTCTTCAAGTTCAGGGAAATCTGACATTGCCTGCACTTATCTAACATTAATCTCAAACATTCAATATGATCTTTCAGTAGACTAAAAATGGTCCTGTCATCAAAGTATGCTTCCAAAAACTTATGTAAATATTCCTTAAACGCTTTGACCACCACCTTAGAAAAGATGGTTGGTGCATTCTTCAAACCAAAAGGCATCACAGTGTACTGAAAAGAACCCTATTCTGTTGCAAATGTAGTCTTATGTATGTCCTCCTTAGAAATTCTGATCTAGTGATAGCCTGGAAATCCAACTATGAATGAATAAACTTCCTGTCCTCCTACATTATCTAGAACTTCATCAGTAAAATGTGTAGGAAATTGATCATGTGAACATCCATCATTCAATTTCCTTAGATCTACACAGATTATGATTTCTCCTAACTTCTTATCTTGGACCACCATAGCGTTGATCCATTCAGATTCTTCAATTGGTTCTATAATTCCTGCTTCCAACATTCTATCTAATTCAATATTAACTTTCTACTTGTACTTGGGATTCAGTCTGTAAGGCCGCTGCTTGACAGGCCTTGCATCTGTTTTCAAAGGAATATTCATTTCTCCCATGGGTTCTTTAATTCCCTTCATGTATGTGAACTTGGTTGGAAACAAGTCCTGATACTTATGCAATAATTTTGTAATCTTACTAATAGTAGCATCTGATCCAGATTATTTTCGGCACGAAATGAGAGCGAAGATATAATAAAGAAATGCACAGAGATATCGCAGATATTCAATAATATAACATAAATGTATCAGAGATGCAACCATAAACACAAAGATACAGTAATACACGGTTTCTATTAATGAAATAAATGTACAGAGATTGTAAAAATACAGAGTGAAAGACTTGCTAGAATGGTGACAACTTATCTTTGAGAAGATATGTGACAGCTACTCGCATTCGCAAGAAGATGATTACAATGAGCCTCTGAAGGCCTTTTTACAATAAACCAGAATGCCCAAAATCCTAGACATCCAAAAACCTAACCCTAGGAGATGAAGCGCCAAAAGTCATGTGGGCCCTGTTTGGGTAAGTTAGTACATCAACTTCCCGGGGTCGTAACTTTTGCATACGATCTCTGTTTTAGGCATATGATAGCCCGTTGGAAAGGTATCATAGAGAAGTTATCATGATGCATTTAGTTATCATTGAGAAGTTCGATCTCGAAAAACCTTCATTTTGGCCCTCAAAATAGCCCCGGAAGTTAAAAATGCTAAAAATAGTAAATTGCCAAAATTGCCAGAAAACTGTTTTGAGCGAGTTGGAAAAGGTGGGTGGTCACCTATATCCACCTGGATCAATTCTCCCTCCTTAGGAAGAAATGGTATCCATTGCATTGAGTTCCCGGGGGAGAGGGAAAAGCATTTGCTGAATCTGCATCTTGGTGAGTTGTTTGCCTTGCTGGAGACGTCGCGCTGCTCAGTTTGTGGAAGTCTGTCACAAACCTTTTGAGGTTGATGTTGTTCAACAAGTCGAGCTACACGAGGGGATGGTGTGCAGAATGAATCTTTGCGCTTTGCGCTTTGCTGCAACCTCGTCGATCTGCTTCTATTGGATAGAAGGTGCTTGGGGCGAGGCTGTAGTGGTTGAAGTGTCCTTCTGTTCCCCTTTTGAACAGATTGTGAAGAATATGAATTTTGCAGTATGAGATACTACCTTGCAACATTTTTTAGGTGGGACAATAGTCAGAATTACCTCTGGTATTCTGTAGATATGACCCCCCAAAGTAACAATGAGACTACGAGGTCGAGACTCATAAATAACATGGCGCTTCCACATATATGGTTGGCCCAAGAGAACATCACAGACATCCAATGGGACAACATCACATAATACCTCATCCCTGAAGGGCTGGATGTTGTATGACAATTGACACTGCTGGCTAACACGGAGATCTCGTCCTTGGTGAAACCACCCAATGTTGTATGGTTGCGGGTGTGGTGTTGTCAACAATACCAACTGTTTGAAGAACTCTCCTGAGATGAGGTTCTTCTGGCTTCTGCTATAAACAATAAATGCAGTGGGGTCCCCTTCACCCACATCTGTGAATGAAAAATGCGCTCCCCCTCTTCAGGATCTGTTGCTTCTTCTGGTTGAATTGTTGCGGTCGCAAAAATAACAGTGGGGTCTACGTCGATGATCTGTCTTTTACCAGTATTTCCAGAATCAGATTCAGAATCAGCGTTTGGCTCCTTGTCTTTGATCTCGACCACCAATGATTGTTTTGAGCGACATTCATCGGTGTTGTTCCAGGGGATTTTGTGGAAATCGCACCATTTTCTAGTGTCCTTCGCCATCCCGTGACCCTTCTTTTCATGTGGCTTAGACTGGTTTTCAGGAAGCTATTTGTTAGGGACATATTTATCATACTTTGGTTGTTGCATATTTGCGGACCCAAACTCCCATTTGTTCTGGTGCTTAAATTTCTGCTCGATTTTAACAACATATCGATAAGCAACACCGAGTGATGAGATGTCCAAAAAATCCATTTCAGTTTGGATGTATCTGTGTAGAGCCCCACGGTATTTCAGAACCAAATGTCATTTGAAGTCTTTGATACCCATCTTGGTGCGCATGGTATGGAAGGTATTGGTGAACTCTGGAACTGCTTGGCCCCTCTCTTGTCACAGTGTGGTCCATCTCATGTACTAGTCCTCATAGTTGCCAACAGGGTAATACTGTTCCTTTACCGAGTCCACAAAAAAATCCCAAGTGGGATCGACCCCATATATTCTAGACTACTCTGTGGAAATTTGCTCCCAGTAAGTCTCCCACCAATGTTTGACATGGGGGAGAGCTTTAAGGAGTGCGAAGGTGATCTTTTCTTTGTGAGAAAAATTATGAACAGAGAAATAACCTTCTAGTAGGTTTAACCATTTGTCTAGGGATTCTGCATCTATTTGTCCTTCAAATATAGGAATATCAAAATTAACTTGTACCTTGAAAGGCGAGGTGCCTCCAAAGTGGTCGTTTGATGAAGATGCATTTGTTTCTATCGGCAGGCGTTGAAGGATGCATGAAAAATTCTCCATCATATCATCCCTTTGTCGCGTGAGAGCTTGCTCAAGCAACAGATTGATATGATTGTCCGCTCCGTCGTTTTTATTTTCTTCCGCCAATGAGGATTTCTTGGGTGTGCGAGAGCGATTATCTTCAAGAGAGAGAAGATTGAGACCCAACTTGATATACTCGGACCTTGTTGGGGACATGCACTAAAAAATGATCAAGAGCAACTTGCTCTGATAACACTAATCCAGATTATTTTCGGTACGAAATGAGAGCGGAGATATAATAAATAAATGCACAGAGATATCGCAGATATCAAATAATATAACATAAATGTATCAGAGATGCAACCATAAACACANAAATGTACAGAGATTGTAAAAATACAGAGTGAAAGACTCGCTAGAATGGTGACAACTTATCTTTGAGAAGAGATGTGACGGCTACTCGCATTCGCAAGAAGATGATTACAATGAGGCTCTGAAGACATTTTTACAATAAACTGGAATGCCCAAAATCCTAGACATCCAAAAACCTAACCCTAGGAGATGAAGCGCCAAAAGTCACGTGGGCCCTGTTTGGGTAAGTTAGTACATCAACTTCCTGGGGTCGTAACTTTTGCATACGATCTCTGTTTTAGGCATATGATAGCCCGTTGGAAAGGTATCATAGAGAAGATTCATTTTGGGGTCTCAATGATGCATTTGGTTATCATTGAGAAGTTCGATCTCGAAAAACCTTCATTTTGGCCCTCAAAATAGCCCCGGAAGTTAAAAATGCTAAAAATAGTAAATTGCCAAAATTGCCAGAAAACTGTTTTGAGCGAGTTGGAAAAGGTGGGTGGCCACCGATATCCACCTGGATCAATTCTCCCTCCTTAGGAAGAAATGGTATCCATTGCATTGAGTTCTTGGGGGAGAGGGAAAAGCGTTTGCTGAATCTGCATCTTGGTGAGTTGCTTGCCTTGCTGGAGACGTCGCGCTGCTAAGTTTGTGGAAGTCTATCACAAACCTTTTGAGGCTGAGGTTGTTCAACAAGTCGAGCTACACGAGGGGACGGTGTGTAGAATGAATCTTTGCGCTTTGCTACAACCTCGTCGATCTTCTTCTATTGGATAGAAGGTGCTTGGGGCGAGGCTGTAGTGGTTGAAGTGTCCTTTTGTTCCCCTTTTGAACAGATTGTGAAGAAGCTGAATTTTGCAGTATGAGATACTACCTTGCAACATTTTTTAGGTGGGACAATAGTCAGAATTACCTCTGGTATTCTGTAGATATGACCCCCCAAAGTAACAATGACACTACGAGGTCGAGACTCATAAATAACATGGTGCTTCCACATATATGGTTGGCCCAAGAGAACATCATAGACATCCAATGGGGCAACATCACATAATACCTCATCCCTGAAGGGATGGATGTTGTATGACAATCGACACTGCTGGCTAACATGGAGATCTCGTCCTTGGTGAAACCACCCAATGTTGTATGGTTGCGGGTGTGGTGTTGTCAACAATACCAACTGTTTAACGAACTCTCCTGAGATGAGGTTCTTCTGGCTTCTGCTATAAACAATAAATGCAGTGGGGTCCCCTTCACCCACATCTGTGAATGAAAAATGCGCTCCCCTTCTTCAGGATCTGTTGCTTCTTCTGGTTGAATTGTTGCGGTCGCAAAAATAGCAGTGGGGTCTACGTCGATGATCTGTCTTTTACCAGTATTTCCA
Organism: Picea glauca; assembly: GCA_000966675.3. NCBI lineage: Eukaryota > Viridiplantae > Streptophyta > Pinopsida > Pinales > Pinaceae > Picea > Picea glauca. The sequence continues at coordinate 33,931 of JZKD02S1795083.1, read as the reverse complement.
GAATCAGATTCAGAATCAGGGTTTGGCTCCTTGTCTTTGATCTCGACCACCAATGACTATTTTGAGCGACATTCATCGGTGTTGTTCCAGGGGATTTTGTGGAAATCACACCATTTTCTAGTGTCCTTCTTCGCCTTCCCGTGACCCTTCTTTTCATGTGGCTTAGACCGATTTTCAGGAAGCTATTTGTTAGGGACATATTTATCATACTTTGGTTGTTGCAGATTTGCGGACCCAAACTCCCATTTGTTCTGGTGCTTAAATTTATGCTTGATTTTAACAACATATCGATAAGCAACACCGAGTGATGAGATGTCCAAAAAATCCATTTCAGTTTGGATGTATCTGTGTAGAGCCCCACGGTATTTCAGAACCACATGTCGTTCGAATTCTTTGATACCTAGCTTGGTGCGCATGGTATGGAAGGTATTGGTGAACTCCAGAACTGCTTGGCCCCTCTCTTGTCACAGTGTGGTCCATCTCATGTACTGGTCCTCATAGTTGCCAACAGGGTAATATTGTTCCTTTACCGAGTCCACAAAAAAATCCCAAGTGGGATCGACCCCATATATTCTAGACTACTCTGTGAAAATTTGCTCCCAGTAAGTCTCCCACCAATGTTTGACATGGGGGAGAGCTTTAAGGAGTGCGAAGGTGATCTTTTCTCTGTGAGAAAAATTATGAACAGAGAAATAACCTTCTAGTAGGTTTAACCATTTGTCTAGGGATTCTGCATCTATTTGTCCTTCAAATATAGGAATATCAAAATTAACTTGTACCTTGAAAGGCGAGGTGCCTCCAAAGTGGTCGTTTGATGAAGATGCATTTGTTTCTATCGGCAGGCGTTGAAGGATGCATGAAAAATTCTCCATCATATCATCCCTTTGTCGCGTGAGAGCTTGCTCAAGCAACAGATTGATATGATTGTCCGCTCCGTCGTTTTTATTTTCTTCCGCCAATGAGGATTTCTTGGGTGTGCGAGAGCGATTATCTTCAAGAGAGAGAAGATTGAGACCCAACTTGATATACTCGGACCTTGTTGGGGACATGCACTAAAAAATGATCAAGAGCAACTTGCTCTGATAACACTAATCCAGATTATTTTCGGTACGAAATGAGAGCGGAGATATAATAAATAAATGCACAGAGATATCGCAGATATCAAATAATATAACATAAATGTATCAGAGATGCAACCATAAACACAGAGATACATTAATACACGATTTCTATTAATGAAATAAATGTACAGAGACTGTAAAAATACAAAGTAAAAGACCCGCTAGAATGGTGGCAGCTTATCTCTGAGAAGAGATGTGACGAATACTCGAATTCACAAGAAGATGATTACAATGAGGCTCTAAAGGCATTTTTATAATAAACCGGAATGCCAAAAACCCTAGACATCCAAAAACCTAACCCTAGGAGATGAAGTGCCAAAAGTCACGTGGGCCCCGTTTGGGTAAGTTAGTACATCAACTTCCTGGGGTCGTAACTTTTTCATAAGATCTCTATTTTAGGCGTATGATAGCCCGTTGGAAGGGTATCATCGAGGAGATTCATTTTGGGGGCTCACTCATGTCTTTGAATATCATTGAGAAGTTTGATATCGAAAAACCTTCATTTTGGCACTCAAAATAGCCTCAGAAGTTAAAACTGCTAAAAATAGTAAATTGCCAAAATTGCCAGAAAACTGTTTTGAGCCAGTTAGAAAAGGTGGGTGGCCACCAATATTCACCTGGATAAATCCTCCCTCCTTAGGAAGAAATGGTCTCCATTGCATTGAGTTCCTGGGGGAGAGGGAAAACGTTTGTTGAATCTGCATCTTGGAGAGTTGCTTGCCTTGCTGGAGACGTCACGCTGCTCAGTTTGTGGAATTATGTCACGAACCTTTTGAGGCTGAGGCTGTTAAACAAGTCGAGATACATGAGGGGACGGTGTGTAGAAGGAATCTTTGTGCTTTGCTGCAACCTCATCGATATGCTTATGTTGGATAGAAGGTGCTTGGGGCGAGACTATAGCGGTTGCAGTGTCCTTTTGTTCCCCTTTTGAACATATTGTGAAGAAGTTGAATTTTTCAGTATGAGATACTACCTTGCGACACTTTTTAGGTGGGACAATAGTAGGAATTACTTCTGGTATTCTGTAGAATGACCCCCCAAAGTAACAATGACACTACGGGGTTGAGACTCATAAATAACATGGCAATTCCACATATATGGCTGGCCCAAGAGAACATCACAGACATCCAGTGGAGCAACATCACATAATACCTCATCCCTGAAGGGTTGGATGCCATATGACAATCGACACTGTTGGCTGACATGAAGATCTCATCCTTGGTGAAGCCACCCAATGTTGTATGGCTGCGGGTGTGGTGTTGTCGACAATCCCAACTGTTTGACGACCTTTGCTGAGATGAGGTTCTTCTAGCTTCCGATATCAACAATAAAATGCAACGGGGTCCCCTTCACCCACATCTGTGAATGAAAAAGGCGCTCCCCTTCTTTAGGATCTGTAGGTTCTTCTGGTTGAATTGCTGCGGTCGTGACAATATCAGTGGTGTCTGCATCGATGATCTGTCTTTTACCAATATTTTCAAAATCAGATTCTGAATCAAATTTCGGCTCCTTGTCTTTAATCTCAGCCACCAATGACTGTTTTGAGCGACATTCATCGGTGTTGTGTCAGGGGCTTTTGTGGAAATCACACCATTTTCCGGTGTCCTTCTTCGCCTTCCCGTGACCCTTCTTTTCCTGTGGCTTAGACTGGTTTTCATGAAGCTATTTGTTAGGGACATATTTATCATACTTTGGTTGTTGCGGATTTGCAGACCCAAACTCCCGTTTGTTCTGGTGCTTAAATTTATGCTCGATTTTAAAAAACATATCGATAAACAACACCGAGTGATGAGATGTCCAGAAAACCCATTTCAGTTTGGATGTATCTGTATAGAGACCCACGATATTTCAGAACCAAATGTTGTTTGGAGTCTTTGATACCCAGCTTGATGCGCAAGGTATGGAAGGTATTGGTGAACTCCAAAACTGTTTGGCCCCTCTCTTGCCATAGTGTGGTCCATCTCATGTACTGGTCCTCATAGTTGCCAACATGGTAATATTGTTCCTTTACCACATCCACAAAAAAATCCCAAGTGGGCTCGGCCCCATATATTCCAGACTCCTCTGTACAAATTTTCTCCAAGTAAGTTTCCCACCAATGTTTGATATGGGGGAGAGCTTTAAGGAGTGCGAATGTGATCTTTTCTCTGTCGAAAAAATTATGAACAAAGAAATAACCTTCTAGCAGGTTTAACCATTTGTTTAGGGCTTCTGCATCTATCTGTCCTTCGAATACAGGAATATCAAAATTAACTTGTACCTTAAAAGGCAAGGTGCCTCCAAAGAGTCCATTTGATGAAGATGTTCCTGTTGCTATCGGCATGCATTGAAGGATGTGGGAAAAATTCTTCATCATTTCGTCCCTCTGTCGTGTGAGAGCTTGCTCAAGCAACAAATTGATAGGATCGTCCGCTCCGTCGTTTTCCTTTTCTTCCACCATTGAGGGTTTCTTGGGCGTGTGAGAGCGATTGTATTCAAGAGAGACAAGCTTGAGACCCAAATTCCTATACTCGGACCATGTCGGGGACATGCACTAAAAAACGATCAAGAGCAACTTGCTCTGATACCACTGATCCAGATTATTTTTGGCACGAAATGAGAGCGGAGATATAATAAAGAAATGCATAGAGATATCACAAATATCCAATAATATAACATAAATGTATCAGAGATGCAACCATAAACACAGAGATATATTAATACACGATTTCTATTAATGAAATAAATGTACAGAGACTGTAAAAATAAAGAGTGAAAGACTCATCAGAATGGTGGCAGCTTATCTCTGAGAAGAGATGTGAAGACTACTCGCATTCGTAAGAAGATGATTACAATGAGGATCTGAAGGCCTTTTTACAATAAACCGAAATGCCAAAAACCTAACCCGAGGAGATGAAGCGCCAAAAGTCATGTGGGCCCCATTTGGGTAAATTAGTACATCAACTTCCCGGGGTCGTAACTTTTGCATACGATCTCTGTTTTAGGCGTATGATAGCCCGTTAGAAAGGTATTGTCGAGGAGATTCATGCTGGGGCCCAATAATTCCTTTGACTATAATTGAGAATCTATATCTAGAAAAACCTTCATTTTGGCCCTCAAAATAGCCCGATAAGTTAAAACTGCTAAAAATAGTAAATTGCCAAAATTGCCAGAAAACTGTTTTGAGTGAGTTGGAAAAGGTGGGTGGCCACCGATATCCACCTGGATCAATCCTCCCTCCTTAGGAAGAAATGGTCTCCATTGCATTGAGTTCCTGGGGGAGAGGGAAAAACATTTGCTGAATCTACATCTTGGTGAGTTGCTTACCTTGCTGGAGACGTTGTGCTGCTCAGTTTGTAGAAGTCTGTCACGAACCTTTTGAGGCTGAGGCTGTTCAACAAGTCGAGCCACATGAGGGGATGGTGTGCAAAAGGAATCTTTATGATTTGCTGCAACCTCGTCGATCTGCTTCTGTTGGATAAAAGGTGCTTGGGGCGAGGCTGTAGTGGTTGCAGTGTCCTTCTATTCCCCTTTTGAACAGATTGTGAAGAAGCTGAATTTTGTAGTATGAGACACTACCTTGCGACACTTTTTAGGTGGGATAATAGTCAGAATTACCTCTAGTATTCTGTAGAGATGACTCCTCAAAGTAACAATGACACTACGGGGTTGAGACTCATAAATAGCATGGCGCTTCCACATATATGACTGGCCCAAGAGAACATCACAGACATCCAGTGGGGAAACATCACATAATACCTCATCCCTGAAGGTCTGGATGTTGTATGACAATCGACACTGTTGGCTGACACAGAGATCTCATCCTTGGCGAAGCCACCCAATGTTGTATGG
>JZKD02S1795083.1:0-19387 GCA_000966675.3 Picea glauca | reverse complement strand
CAAAAACCTAACCCTAGGAGATGAAGCGCCAAAAGTCATGTGGGCCCTGTTTGGGTAAGTTAGTACATCAACTTCCCGGGGTCGTAACTTTTGCATACGATCTCTGTTTTAGGAGTATGATATCCTGTTAAAAATGTATCATCGAGCAGATTCATTTTGGGGGCTCAAGCAAGCCAAAAAATATCATTGAGAAGCTCGATCTCGAAAAACCTTCATTTTGGCCATCAAAATAGCCCCAAAAGTTAAAGATGCTAAAAATAGTAAACTGCCAAAATTGCCAGAAAACTGTTTTGAGCCAGTTGGAAAAGGTGGGTGGCCACTGATATCCACCTGGATCAATCCTCCCTCCTTAGGAAGCAATGGTATCCATTGTGTTGAGTTGCCGGGGGAGAGGGAAAAACGTTTGCTGAATCTGCATCTTGGTGAGTTTCTTGCCTTGATAGTGAGGTCGCGCTACTCAGTTTGTGGAAGTCTGTCACGAACCTTTTGAGGTCGAGGCTATTCAACAAGTCGAGCTACATGAGGGGACAGTGTGAAGAAGGAATCTTTGTGCTTTGATGCAACTTCGTCGATCTTTTTTTGTTGGATAGAAGGTGCTTGGGGCGAGGCTGTAGTGGTTGCAGTGTCCTTCTGTTCCCCTTTTGAATAGATTGTGAAGAAGCTGAATTTTGCATTATGAGATACTACCTTGCGACACTTTTTAGGTGGGACAATAGTTGGAATTACCTCTGGTATTCTGTAGAGATGAAACCCCAAAGTAACAATGACACAGACATCCAGTGGGGCAACATCACATAATACCTCATCATTGAAGGGTTGGATGCCATATGACAATAGACACTGTTGGCTGACATGAAGATCTCTTCCTTGGTGAAGCCACCCAATGTTGTATGGTTGCGAGTGTGGTGTTGTCGACAATCCCAACTGTTTGATGACCTTTGCTGAGATGAGGTTCTTCTGGCTTCCGCTATCAACAATAAAATGCAGCGGGGTTCCCTTCACCCACATCTGTGAATGGAAAAGGTGCTCCCCCTCTTCAGGATCTGTTGGTTCTTCTGGTTGAATTGTTGCGGTCGTGACAATAATAGTGGGGTCTGCATCGATGATCTGTCTTTTACCAGTATTTTTAGAATCAGGGTTCGGATCCTTGTCTTTGATCTCAGCCACCAATGACTGTTTTGAGAGACATTTATCGGTGTTGTGCCAGGGGATTTTGTGGAAATTTCACCATTTTCCGGTGTCTTTCTTCGCCTTCCTGTGACCCTTCTTTTCTTGTGGCTTGGATTGGTTTTCAGGAAGCTGTTTGTTAGGGACATCTTTATCATACTTTGGTTGTTGTGGATTTTTAGACCAAACTCCCATTTGTTCTGGTGCTTAAATTTCTGCTCGATTTTAACAACATATCGATAAGCAACACCGAGTGATGAGATGTTCAGAAAATCCATTTTAGTTTGGATGTATCTGTGTAGAGCCCCACGGTATTTCAGAACCAAATGTCGTTCTGAGTCTTTGATACCCAACTTGGTGCACAAGGTATGGAAGGTATTGGTGAACTCCGTAACTACTTGGCTCCTCTCTTGTCACAGTGTGGTCCATCTTATGTACTGGTCCTCATAGTTGCCAACACGGTAATACTATTCCTTTACCGCGTCCACAAAAAAAATCCCAAGTGGGATCGACCCCATATATTCCAGAATCCTCTCTGGAACTTTGCTCCCAATAAGTTTACCACCAATGTTTGACATGGGGGAGATATTTAAGGAGTGAGAGGGTGATCTTTTCTCTGTCGGAAAAATTATGAACATAGAAATAACCTTCTAACAGGTTTAACCATTTGTCTAGGGCTTCTGCATCTATCTGTCCTTCAAATATAGGAATATCAAAATTAACTTGTACCTTGAAAGGTGAGGTGCCTCCAAATTGGTCATTTGATGAAGATGCACCTGTTGCTATCGACAGGCGTTGAAGGATGCAAGAAAAATTCTCCATCATTTCGTCCCTCTGTCGCGTGAGAGCCTGCTCAAGCAATATATTAATAGGATCGCCCACTCTGCCGTTTTTCTTTTCTTTCTTCATTGAGGGTTTCTTGGGTGTGCGAGAGCGATTGTCTTCAAGAGAGACAAGCTCGAGACCCAACTTTCTATACTCGGACCTCGTCAGGGACATGCACTGAAAAATGATCAAGAACAACCTGCTCTGATACCACTGATTCAGATTATTTTCGACAGGAAATGAGAGCGGAGATATAATAAAGAAATGCACAGAGATATCACAGATATCCAATAATATAACATAAATGTATCAGAGTTGCAACCATAAACAGAGAGATACAATAATACACAATTTCTATTAATGAAATAAATGTACAGAGACTGTAAAAATATAGAGTGAAAGACTCGCAAGAATGGTGGCAACTTATCTCTGAGAAGAGATGTGACGACTACTTGCTTTCAGAAGAAAATGATTAAAATGAGGCTCTAAAGGCCTTTTTACAATAAACCGGAATGCCAAAAACCCTAGACGTCCAAAAACCTAACCCTAGGAGATGAAGCGCCAAAAGTCATGTGGGCCCCGTTTGGGTAAGTTAGTACATCAACTTCCCGGGGTCGTAACTTTTGCATACGATCTCTGTTTTAGGCGTATGATAGCCCGTTGGAAAGGTATCATCGAGTAGATTCATTTTACGAGTTCAATCATGCATTTGAAAATCATTGAGAAGAATTATCTTGAAAATCCTTCATTTTGGCCCTCAAAATAGTCTCGGAAGTTAAAACTGCTAAAAATAGTAAATTGCCAAAATTGTCAAAAAACTGTTTTGAGCGAGTTGGAAAAGGTGGGTGGCCACCGATATCCACCTAAATCAATCCTCCCTCACTAGGAAGCAATGGTCTCCATTGTGTTGAGTTCCTAGGGGAGAGGGAGAAACGTTTGCTGAATCTACATCTTGGTGAGTTGCTTGGCTTGTTGGAGACATCGCATTGCTCAGTTTGTGGAAGTCTGTCACGAACCTTTTGAAGCTGAGGCTGTTCAACAAGTCGAGCTACATGAGGGGACGGTGTGCAGAAGGAATATTTGTGCTTTGTTGCAACCTTGTCGATCTGCTTCTGTTGGATAGAAGGTGCTTGGGGCGAGGTTGTAGTGGTTGTAGTGTCCTTTTGTTCCCCTTTTGAACATATTGTGAAGAAGCTGAATTTTGCAGTATGAGATACTACCTTGTGACACTTTTTAGGTGAAACAATAGTCGAAATTACCTCTGGTATTCTATAGAGATGACCCCCCAAAGTAACAATTACACTACGGGGTCGAGACTCATAAATAGCATGGTGCTTCTACATATATGGCTGGCCCAAGAGAAAATCAAAGACATCCAGTGGGGAAACATTACATAATACCTCATCCCTGAAGGGATGGATGTCGTATGACAATCGACACTGCTGGCTGACATAGAGATCTCGTCCTTGGCGAAGCCACCCAATGTTGTATGGTTGCGGGTGTGGTGTTGTCGACAATACCAACTGTTTGATGACCTCTGTTGAGATGAGGTTCTTCTGGCTTCCACTATCAACAATAAAATGCAGTGGGGTCCCCTTCACCAACATCTGTGAATGAAAAAGGCGCTCTCCCTCTTCAGGATCTGTTGGTTCTTCTAGTTGAATTGTTGCGGTCGCGACAATAGCAGTGGGGTCTGCGTCGACGATCTATCTTTTACCAGTATTTTTCGAATCAGATTCAGAATCAGGGTTCGACTCCTTGTCTTTGATATCGACCACCAATGACTATTTTGAGCGACATTCATCGATGTTGTGCTAGGGGCTTTTGTGGAAATCTCACCATTTTCTGGTGTCCTTCTTCGCCTTCCCATGACCCTCCTTTTCCTGTGGCTTAGACTGGTTTTCAGGAAGTTGTTTGTCAGGGACGTCTTTATCATACTTTGGTTGTTACAGATTTGCAGACCCAAACTCCCGTTTTTTCTGGTGCTTAAATTTCTGCTTGACTTTAACAACATATCGATAAGCAACACCGAGTGATGATATGTCCAGAAAATCCATTTCAGTTTGGATGTATCTATGTAGAGCCCCATGGTATTTCAGAACCAAATGTCGTTCAGAGTCTTTGATAGCCAGCTTGGTGTGCAAGGTATGGAAGGTGTTGGTGAACTCCATAACTTCTTGGCCCTTCTCTTGTTGCAGTGTGGTCCATCTCATGTACTGGTCCTCATAGTTGCCAACATGTTAACACTGTTCCTTTAACACGTCCACAAAGAAATCCCAAGTGGGATCGACCCCATATATTCCATAATCCTCTGTGGAACTTTGCTCCCAGTAAGTTTCCCACCAATGTTTGACATGGGAGAGAGATTTAAGGAGTGCGAAGGTGATCTTTTCTCTGTCGAAAAAATTATGAACAGATACAAGTATACAAGAAGTCCACAAGCTTGCTTACCTCTTTTCCTTTCCTAAGTGGGACAGACTGATCAAATGTTGGAGGAATTTCACATTCATTTACTTCTAGTTGTGTTCTAGATGAAGACGTCTGTTCACCTACAAATTCTCTTCTTGCTTCTTCAAAAGTATGCTTTTCTTTCCTTGGATCAAACAATGGTGCCTTCTCTGCAGCTCTTCTGATCCTTGATCCATCTGTAGTCTTTCCTGGAGTCACCATGTCTTCTCCTGTGACAATGCCTCCTCTAGTAATGACAATGACTCTGGGTTCCTCACCGCGAGGTTCAACTGATATTAGTTGGACTTGCTGGTTTCCACCTCGTCTCTCTTGAACTTTGGCTAACAATACTGGACAATCTTCAATGACATGATCAAACGAATTGCAATAGCTACAAGTAGTGCAAGGGTTCTTACAATCCCTTGCCAAATGACTTGGCTGGGCGCAATTATAGCAAATATCTGACCTCGACCTCGACCCATGCCTCCTCCTCGTCCTCTTCCTATGAACCCACCACGAGGATTGAAGTTTCCTCTTCCTGGGGAATTGAGCTATGCAACATTCCCTTCTTGTTGTAATTCTCCTTGAATTCTATATGCATCCCTTGACCTTTCATGAATGAGGTCATAAGCCTTATAGTCCTTCTCATCACGCCCAATAGATTTTCAGAATGTATAATAAAGATTGGCGGGTGTCTAGACATATTTCTTCATATAATAACATTCACCAGGGAGATGTCTAGTTTTACATACTTCGCACCAGGGTAGAGTATCCTGCTTCAAAGGGTTAAGAGCTCCAGAGGCCAAGTATTAATTAAATAAAGGACAATGATCTTTGTCATGACCCTCTGTTTTACATCTGATACACCATATATCTTCTCTTTTCTCCTTTCCTTTATCTTTCTTCATGTCTTCAACCTGTCAAGATAAACTAGTTAATTGATTCAAAATCTTACTCATACCTAGACTGGATTCCCCTACAGGGGTTGCTTCTAGTTTCATGGAAATCTCNCCCCATGCCCAATGAGTCTTGATCCATGACCACTTCATATACTTCACATGGATTAGAGAGGGATCACTTATGAAACACTCCTTGATCTAGGGAAAGATCTACCCAATAGGAAACCTCGTCAACCCTCATATACCCAAGATTGGAAAGTTGCATAATGTCTTTGACCACTTACTTATTTGATCGGGTAAAACCTTTGATGCACATGCTTAGGTGGCTCATTTATTTATTTTATTTACTCACCATGATATTTTGACTCGAGATCCTTGGAGGGCATGCTTATTTGTCTTTGTAGGACCTAGCTGGTGGACAATTTTGGAAGAAAGAGCCTAGCTTGGTCTTCCATGGGGTTGAAGCCCATAGGTTGGTTTCCAAGGGCCCGCATGCCAGATCATGATGAATTGCCTTTGGAGGCCTAGAAGAAATCATGGATGACATGACCTAGCCCTCACATGCCAAACAATTTTCCTAGGAGATGCAAAATGTCACTTGTAGAGGCTTGACGTCACCTAGAGGGATATGGTTTGGTGGTGAAGGTGTTGCTTGATGACATGTAGCATGTTTTAAAGGAAGGAATCTTGAAGAACATCAATAGAGGATTTGGATGAGTGACAAGTGGTCTTTGGAGGCCTAGCCATGCATCTACTACCCCAACAACTTCTTCAAAGTGCCAAAATGCCCCCTAAAGGGGCGACACCACCTTATTCTAGGGCTTCTTTTGTGCAAAAGTGAATTTTAAGATGAATTGCTTAATATTATTTTGTTGCAAGGGGTAAGATAAGGGTTGTAGACCCCTTATCTTATGTTTTACCCTTACTAATGTGGAAACACTATGTCATAAACATTTTGTATAAATAGAGATCATAAGATCTCATTTTGAATCATAACTCTCCCATTGTGAAGAGCTAAGGACTTGAATTTTCGCTACCCTTGATGATTTTTGTTATCTTGTGCTATCATATGGTGTTTATTTGGTTATGGAGTTGATGATTATGATGCACTAGCTCTTGGAGGTCTTTTCTAGCTATTGTGGCAGTTATCTTGGCATGTTATGGTTTATCTTGTTGCAATTTGGATTGGTAAGCTTTTTACTTGTTGATATCATTTGTAATTCAAGCTCAAGGTTGATTTTGCTAAGGCTAGGTAGGGAGTATAAGTGCATACACCCCTAATTTATCTCCATCATAATTTTAAGCATATAATTATTGTTTGCAAGGGTTTCCTAAGGAAGTATAAGGGCATACACCCCTTAGTTTTAAACCCTAGCTAGGTTACTTGACTTGGGGAATAAGATGATTTATATCCCCAAGGAGAAAGTAGATTTAGATCTTTTATTTTGACCCCATTAACCCATAATCAAAGGCATTATTCATTTAATTGAATAAATAAAATGTTGCATTGGTAAACATGAAAAGTTGAAGTTTTAAAGTTCTCTCACACAGACGTTTTTCCTTGAGTCCTAGGCTATCTTGACTCATTGAGGAATCCTCTTTCATTAACTATAAATTTTTGTTGTTACAATACTAACCTATATCCATTAGGACTACAAAAATATAACCATCTAAACCTATATAACTCCTAAACTAACCCTAGGAATTGGCTGCAATTTTTCCCTAACAAACTACTAACCCTAGCGCACTTTTTGAGTTAGTTGGAAGTAATTTTCATTGGATTATTTTTCTGTTATAAGGCTTGGCTTGCTACAACATAAGGCTGATAAATATATTTGTATTAAGCATTTTGTTTCAACCTTTCTTTGATGCTAAATTCTTATTCCATCATTGTTGAGTTGAACTAGTCTTTACTAGCTTGTCTCTTGCTTATTCAATTGGAATTTTAGCACTTGTTTTGCAGCCTCTATTATATTTTATATGCTGATATATATCACTCATTATTACTGCAATTAGGGAAAAAAATATTAACTTGCTTGTCCACCTAACATATTATATCATATACTTGGTTTTCCTTGTGTCTCAGGAAGGTATTCACCCTTGGCAGGTTACTCAAAGCATTGGAAACCTTAAGAAACCCTCTAGACTCATTTCCAAGTTCCCTTTTCCATATAGAAACTTGACCTTTAGGGGATTCCATTCATACATCTCATTTTTCATCTCAATCTCCCCTAGGGTCTCTGGGATTCCCCCCTTGAGGTGAGTACCTCACCTCTAAAGTGATGGGAACACTTGCCTAAGGTGACAGTGGGAAGGTTCTCTCTAAGTTGTCACCAATTGGTGGTTGGGTCAGGCTTTCCCCAACCTACAAATTGTGTGATAACATTTTGGCGCCGTTTTCAGGGAGGATTTTGAATGCTCTTCTAGACCCTAATGACACTTTGACAAGCTACTCCAAAGCCTTTTCTCTAACTTTCATGTCGAATCCACCCAAGGGACTTTCTCTTCCCATCTTTCTTTATGATCTCCTCTTGAAGCTCATATGGAAACTCCACCTTCCCAAAACCCACCTTATCCCTTTCCACCCTTGGATGAGCCTTGAGCTCATATGGCAACTCCATTGAGGTATTACCCTAAGTAATGGAAACATGCATTTGTAGCGCTTTCATGAAGCATACAAATCCCCAGATCTCGAAGCTATTGATAGATACCCGAAAAATTGCTCGATAAACCAATTTGATCACATCCCAAAGTTCGATGGTAATCCATTTTCGGTCGCAACACATGTTGTTGAGTATTCCAAATGCATCCACATTTTGAGTGCACAACATGAGGATGTATACTTGTGGTTGTTCTTGTTGTCCTTGGGAAGTGAATAAAGGGATTGGATCAAGGATTCTTACAAGCCAAGAAGTATATATTATTTGGCGATCCTCATCAGAGAGTTCCTTAAACATTGGGAACCAGAAGCCCAAAGTCTTGAAGATACAATTCATGACCCGGATGATGCTTTTTCGAGAGAAGGTTTTGACATTGATCCTATTGAAGGATTGAGAGAAACCCTTCTTCCAGAGTTTGTTGAAACAAAACTTGAAAGACAAGAAGGTGACAATAATAATGAGGAAAGTTTTAAGTGCCTCAAGGAAATCACAAAAGAAGATGATGAATTTTGTGAACAACTGATGAAACTTTGTCCTGACAAGGACTTTTTGGTTAAGTTCTGTCTATAGAGAGAAGAAGAGTATGACACCATCCTCGACAATTATGAGGAAATGCCTACTCTAAAATCAAACTGGGATGTGGCCATTGCATTTTTTGGAACAAGATCATTATACGATGATGTGACCAAGAAACATGGGTACCAAGTAAACTTCCTGAATGACAATGAACCTCTCACCATGCCCAAGGAAGTATGCAAAATCCTTGGAGATCAATATCAATATGGTGAATTATTTGATCCTAATTACGAAGATTTGATTAAGGAACAAATCCATCAAGAAATTTTCCAAGAAAAAGAAGACCTTAATGAGCAGAAGGAGACATTGATATCCATGCTACTACCTGAAGAATAAGATTTCCTTCTGCCTTGTTTTCCTCCTACATGTGAAGTTAAAGAAGCAATTAGTATTAATGATGAAGAAATTGAAGATCTAGTTGAACCTTACCTAGCCTCTATCCTTCCTGCACACAAAGGCAAAGAGACATTCATTTTCGGTCATGTTGATGGTCTTATGGGAGAACCTTTGGATACAGTTGATGAGCATATAGAAACTTTCATACAGATTGGCAGACGCAGGTGGGATTTTGGTCATCTCATTTTTTATAAAGACCCCATTTAAGATATTGAGGGTATCCCTCAACAAAATGGGTTTGAATTGTCATCTTCAGAGGACTACTTTTCATGTGTATATGATTCATATGTTTGGTAGCCTAATGATGACATGATTACAGATTTATTTGAGGATGATCGGTCACAATATTTTCAAGATAATTTTCAGTCATCCCTTGGGACTTGTGATGCATATATTTTTGGGAATGTAGATTTGATGTATGAGGACTCTCAACCACCTTTGTCCTCAATTTTGGAGGAATACCAAGACATGTCCATATCACAACGATGAGAGGCTCACTTTACAAAAAGGAAGTATTTTTACATTGAGGATTTCTACATGGATTCATAGATGAAGAGGCCGCATTTTCCTTCCCCTAGACCTGAACCTGTCCCTTCTTCTCAGGGAAATCATGAGGTATCCTTGGGATCTCTCATATCTTCTCTGTCTTTAGGAAGAAACAACCATGTTAATGAGGATTAAGATGAGCCATTGTCTACATATATTAGCCTTCTTCATAGATGGATTGAATAGGATTATGGTTACACTGCCATGCAGGATGAGCAGTCTGATGGTTTCTATTTCTAGTAGGATTTCCTCCCTCCCACCCATATTTAAGAGTTTCATTTTAAGATTGATTATATATCTATTTATGCTCATGATCATTTTGTTCTAGACTTATCTTTTTTGTTTCACATGATTAAGCATAGGGGGAGATACTTTGATGAGATGATCAACTAGTTGCATTGGTTGTATGACTTTACTTGACATCATCTGTCGCCTGATATTCAGGGCCCTAAGGCCCCCAGGTAAGTAGGTAGGTCATATTTCTTTCCTTTAATTTTTCATCTTGATTGCTCATATTATTTTAGATGCATTTCTTATTTCATTTTTCTTTACTTGCATATTGATTTCATGCTTAGTTTAGAATTTTTTGAAAAAAAAAATGCCAAAATTTTCTTTTCTAGATTAGTTTTCATTTGGATTTTTATGTATATGGATGAAGGGTGATAGAACCACCCTATATTCTATGATATTTTTATTTTATTTTTGGCAGGCACATGTCTACTAGGAGATGCTGCAGTTCTCATGCACTCTACGATGAGCACATGTCCCCAAAGAGGAGCCAGATGTTATCCCCATTTTGTGGGATAACTAAGAAGATCATGTCTTGAGGCCCTTAGGTTGCATATATTGAGTGTTGAGAGAATACATGACCAACAATGTCCACTTTCACATACAAAATACCACTCTGTCACCACTTTTGATCGATTTGTCATTGCATCCACCACACCAGCTGACTTCCGAAAGGCATGAGGCCTTGCTCCATGAGGTACAAGTCATGTATTATGATAAGTGTCATTTCAATATTTGAGTCATTTTGAGTATTTTGTATCTTATACTGCTTTAGATTTCATGACATATGCTTGGACATTATTCCTTTGCCCCCATTTCACCTTGGTGGTTGATATTTTTCCCTAGTAAGTGGTCTTCCTCGGGAATGGGTTTGCTACTAGGAACTCCCTTTAAGATCCATCGTATTGTTCCTAGCCATACTTACAACTTTCCATCACCTAAAACCCCCCATTTCCTTGTCTCTTGGGATTTTAGGGTGTATTGACCCAAGAATGGGTTGTTCCTCATTCCATGGGAAGAAGGGGTTAAAGGCCCAGAGGGATTTTTGTTGGATAAAAATATAAAATCCTATATATAAACCTTCCATATGCTTCGCCTAGGGATCCCTTGAGAAATAAATGAAACACTTCTTTGTAAGAAAATGGGGACCCGCAAGAATAAATGATAGTGAATGTTTAAGGGGTTAGTTGGAGGATAGGATGTCTCATCACGAGCTGGACTATCATGATAATGGGTATCTAGCAGTATGAAATTACCATCATCTGGACACCAAGACAAGGTAGTGGCTCTCGGTTACACAACTGAGAGAAAGGGGGTCTCATCACGATCCAAACTTCTCATTTCCGCAAGGTATTTGTGAGTGACACTGTCATTATCTAGACACCATGCCAAGACAATGGCCTTCAAATATTCCTTTAAAACATGAAAGAAACAAATAATGGAAAGAGGTTGGGCTTGGAAAAAGTGCATTGCAAACGAAGGTGCCACACACCCTTTACAAAGGCCCCCATGAATGAGACACTACAACCCCTTGTATGTCATGAACCCCATGTGTAGTGAGTCTTGATCCATGACCACTTCATCTAATTCACATGGCTTAGAGGAGGATCACTTGTGAAACACTCCTTTACCTAGGGAAAGATCTACCTGATATGACACCTCGTCGACCCTCCCATACCCAATCTTGGAAAGTTGCATAATATCTTTGAGAACTTACTTGTTTGACTGGGAAATATTTGATGCACATGCTTAGGTGGATAATTTATCAATTTTAATTACTCACCATGATATTTTTACTTGATATCCTTGGAGGGCATGCTTATTTTTCTTTGCAAGACCTAACTGGTGGACAGTTTTGGAAGAACAAGCCTAGTTTGGGATTCCATGGGGCTTGAATCCCATAGG
Source organism: Picea glauca (assembly GCA_000966675.3). Lineage (NCBI taxonomy): Eukaryota > Viridiplantae > Streptophyta > Pinopsida > Pinales > Pinaceae > Picea > Picea glauca. The sequence continues at coordinate 7,677 of JZKD02S1795083.1, read as the reverse complement.
TTGGTTTCCAAGGGCCCACATGCTGGATCATGATGACTTGCCTTTGGAGGCATAGAATACATCATGGATGACATGACCTATCCCTCATATGCCAAGTGTTTTTCCTAGGAGAGGCAAAACATCACTTTTAGAGGGTTGACATCACCTAGAGGGATAGGGTTTGGCGGTGAAGGTGTTGCTTGATGACATGTGGCACGTTTTGAAGGAAGGAAGCTTGAATACCATCAAGAGAGGATTTGGATGAGTGAAAAGTGGCCTTTGGAGGCATATCCATGCATATATTACCCCAACGACTTCTTCAAAGTGGCAAAACATCCCCTAAAGGGGTGATGTCACCTTATTCTAGGGTTTCTTTTGTGTAAAAGTGAATTTTAAGATGAATTTTTTAATATTATTTGTTGCAAGGGGTAAGATAAGGGTTGTGGACCCCTTATATTATTATTTACCCTTGCTAATTTGGAGAAACTATGTGATAGAAATTTTGTATAAATAGAGGTCATAAGATCTCATTTTGAATCATAATTCTCCCATTGTGAAGAGCTAATGACTAAAATGTTCGCTAACCTTGAGGATTTTTGTTATATTGTTCTATGATATGGTTTTTATTTGGTTATGGAGTTGATGATGATGATGCACTATCTCTTGGAGGTATTTTCTAGCTATTGTGGTGGTTGTCTTGACATGCTATAGTTTATCTTGTTGCAATTTGGATTGGTAAGATTTTTATTTGTTGCTATCATTTGTAATTCAAGCTCAAGGTTAATTTTTCTAAGGATATGTAGGGAGTATAATTGCAAACACCCATACTTTAGCTCCATCATAATTTTAAGCATAGAATTATTGTTTGCAAGGGTTTGCTAAGGAAGTATAAGGGCATACACCCCTTAGTTTTAAACCCTAGCTAGGTTACTTGCCTTGGGGAATAAGAGGATTTATACCCCTAAGGAGGTAGTAGCTTTAGCTCTTTTATTTTGACCTAATTAACCCATAATCAAAGGCACTAGTCGTTTCATAAGAGAAATAAAACATTGCATTGGTAAACGTGAACAGTTTAAGTTTTAAAGTTCTCTCACTTGGACGTTGTTCCTTGAGCCCTAGGCTATTTTGCCTCTTTGAGGCGTCCTCTTTCATTCAATATAACTTTATTCTGTTACAAAACTAACATACAACCTATAGGGCTACAAAAATGTAACCATCTAACCCTAGATAACTCCTAAACTAACCCTAGGAATTGGCTATAATTTTTCCCTAACAAACTACTAACCCTAGCACACTTTTTGAGCTAGTTGGAAGTAATTTTCATTGGATGATTTTTATTTTATAAGGATTGGTTTGATACAGATATAAGGATTATAAATATCTCTGCAGTAATCATTTTGTTGCAGCCTTTCTTTTATGCTAAAGTCTTATGATATCATTGTTGAGTTGAACTAGTCTTTAGTAGCTTGTCTCTTGCTTATTCAATTGGATTTTTAGCACTTATTTTGTAGCCCCTATTATATTTTATATGCTGATATGTATCACTGACTATTTCTGAAATTAGGGAAAACAAGCTTAACTTGCTTGTCCACCTAACATATTATATCATATACTTGGTTTTCCTTGTGTCTTAGGTAGGTATTCACTTTTGGCAGGTTACTCAAAGCTGTGGAAACCTTAAGCAACACTCTAGAATCATTTACAATTTCCCTTTTCCATATAGAAACTTGACCTTTGGGGGCTTCCTTTCATACATCTCATTTTTCATCTCAATCTCCCCTAGGATCACTAGGATTCCCCCCTTTAGGTGAATACCTCACCTCTAAAGTGACGGGAACACCTACCTAAGGTGACAGTGGGTAGGTTCTCTATAACTTGTCGCCAATTGGTGATTGGGATGGGATTTTCCCAACCTAGGACCTGTGCGATAACATTTTTGCACCGTTTCCAGGGAGGATTTTGGATCCTCTTCTGGACCCTAAGTGACAATTTTGTTTTCAATATTGTATATCTTGGTCTGTACTAGTGTAGTATATAATTATTTTTTTAAATGGGTAAAGGCATACAAATTTATAGCACAAATTAAATACATATATGTTTTAAAATTTTGATATTTATTAAGACAAAAATGAATTACAAATAGCATAAAATAGTATATTTAAAAAAAAAATCATATATTTGGAATTCACATAGTCACATCTACAATGTAGTTTCATTTACAATTGATTTGAGCAACATTTGTTTTTGTCAATAATCCAGAACTAGTTATATTTTTTTTTGTTAGCTAAATATCCTTGAACTGTAGGATTGGACTATGGTTGAGATACCATGACCCAGGGGCATCTAAGCCATCAAAATCACCTCGGAATCACACCTGGCCTGGACCACACCAACCCTTAACATGGATGGATTTGAGGTGTCCTTAGAGGTTTTGAACCAATGACTTCACTTACTGAGTGCCTTAACAACACACTCCTTCACTGGCTGCTCTACACCACGGGGACCCAGAGCTAGTTATATTTCCATTGAAACTATTACAAAAAGTCTTATTGTTTGCCTGCCACTAGGGAAACCAGACCAATAATAGTGCAATAGTTTGTCTAATGGTTTTCATGAAAGTTGTCTTGTAAATATAGAGGATTGACAGTAGCTATTTCTAGAACCCCGAAAATGACTTAAAATTGGTCTAATTATATGCCTAGCTAGATAATTGTTGGGTATGGACCAGAGTCCATGATCTACAATCTGAGTTATGATATAAAAAAATAAACTTTTCATATAAAAAAAACTGAGTATTGGACGGCCCAGCCTCCTGTTGCACCTGGGTGGGAGGTGCTGCCACAACTTCAAGGTCGATGTCGACAATGTTCCTTTCCAACAGGTTCATCTTGTGGTCCAGGAGTTGAATCTGCGCTTGCATCTCGTCCATTTGGAGCATTATCTCTTCCTTATCATCCCTTTTTTCTGCAAGGGCTTGTCCTAAGATAAGTTTCATCTTCCAATAGAGTTCAATGGTTCAAAATGTGCCAAGTGTCATTCACCACCAAAACCCTAGCCCTAGGGTGACGCCAAGCTCCTCAAATGTGACATTTTATCCTTAAAGGAAAGACGTTAGGATGGAAATGGGATAGGATAAATCCTTCAGGGTGTTTCTCATGGGCTCCAAAGGCTACTATCATTGTTTGGTGTGTGGCCCATGGTATCCAACCTATGGGATTCAAACCCCAAGGAACCCCAAGCTAGGCTTGTTCTTCCAAATCTGTCCACCAATCAAGGTCCTGCAAAGACAATGAATATGCCCTCCAAGGATCTCAAGTCAAATGCATCATGATAAGTATATCGATTCAATAAAAGAGCCATCTAATCATGTGCATAAAAAACTACCTCACCAAAACAAACAAGTGCTCAAAGACTCTATGCAATTTGCCAAATTTGGGTATGGGAGGGTTGAGAAAGTGACCTATTGGGTGAATCATACCTCAAGTTTAGGAGTGTTTCCCAAGTAGACCCCTCTCTAGGTCATGTGGACAAAGTGTCATGGATGGGGGTAAGAATTTTGGGCATGGGGTTCATGACATACAAGTGATAGTAGTGTCTCATTTATGGGTGCCTTTGTAGAGGGTGTGTTGCACCTTTGTTTTCAATGCATTCTTTTTCCAAACCCATTTATTTCCTTTTGTTCTTTTAAGATGTTTCCAGGTTGAAGCCAAGGTGGGGCTTCTAACTAAGCATGAAAAACAATTCCCACCTTGAATCTACGCCGGTCACATTATGCTTCCCCAAGTTGAAGATAATGTGTGGATATTCTACCTAAGCATGAAAAACATTTCCCACACATGCTCCACCTTGGTTGGCATTTTGTATTAGTTATTTTTCACGGGTCCCATCGGTTTCTTATGAGAGACATTTCATTGTCCCCGGGATCCCTGGGAGAGAATATAAGAGGTTCATGATTGGATTTTATCGTTTTCCAACTACAAGCCTCTGGGCCTTCAACCCCTTCTTCCTATGAAATGAGGGACAATCCCTTCTTGGTTCAATATACCCGAAAATACCAAAAGGTAAGGAGATGAGTGGATGAAGTGTGGAAAGTGACAAGTATGGTCAGGAATGGAACAATGACTTGTCAAGAGGAACTCCCAATAGAAAACCTATCCCTAAGGGTGACCACTTACTAGGGCGCGATGTCAACCACCAAGGTGAAACAAGGCAAAGAGCATAATTTCCGAGAAGACGTTACATAATGAAAAGCAATTTAAAATGAAACAATCTCAAATGCCTCAAATATTGAAATGAAACTCAACATAATACCTAGATTGTACCTCATGGATCAAGACCCAATGACTTCCAGAAGCAAGTTGATGTGTTGGATACCCTCATGATGAACCTGAGATCTGTGGTGGTGAAGCGAGCCTCTATCTGTGCAAGTGGACATTGCTGGTCAAACCGTCTCTCGGTACTCCATGTATGCAACCTAAGGGCCTCGAGACATCATCTCCTTAGTTATCCCTAAGAATTGGGGATAACAAGAACCATTGAGGTTTTCCACACTAGATGGTTCTTGAGACACAACCCATGGTCCTAGGATAAAATTAATGTCTTATGTACTAAAATATGCTTTTATGGTTTGTGGATCATGCATAGGGTCAAAAATCACCACACAAGCCCTGCAAATCAAATCGTTACCCCACAAGTATAATATGGACACCATTAAGAGGTTTGGAAAACTAGGTATTGGTATCAATACCTTGACCATGGTACAAGGACAACCGCTAGGGAATAAAAAATATATTTTTAAGGTTCATGATCATATGTGCCACCTTTGGATTTCATGCTATCATTTCAAGTGATGCCAATTTTGTTACAATCCAAGCCACTTAGTACTTGAGTGGCCTTTTTGTAGGAATTTTCAACTTCTCCTTGCATAGTAGATAGATAGATTAAGAGATTAAGACTAGTTTTTTATTATAAAGGCTCTTACATTAGCATAGTTTAATCCTTTAATCATTATATTGTATTCATCTACTAAGAAATTTGTATGTGGTTGTCCCTAATATTCTAGTGGTTTTCCTTGCACCATTCTTAGGGCCATGATACCGATTCTTAGCATGCCAAACTATGTAATGGCATCCATATGATACTTATGGGATAAATATTCCATTTGTAGGGATTGTGTGGTGTTTTTGAATCCTATGAATGGTCCATGAACCATAAAATCATATTTTGTTTCCTAATACATTGTTTTTTATCATTAGACCATGCATGGGGTAGCGTCTCAAGAACCATCTAGTGTGCAAAACCTTGCAATGGTTCCCATATGACCATGGATAAGGCTTTGTGACCCATCCCTGGTGAACAAAATATTCTAATGGCGTATGTATCCCACTTGGTGGCTAAAGATATCCTCTAAAGGGTATGTGCAATGGTTCAATATCTCCTTTTATCCCATGAACCTTAGGATCTTTATTTAGGTCATATGGCCCTTCTTTTCCCAACTTGACCATGGTCAAGACCCAGGATCAATATTGTTACCACATAAACTTGCACTTTAGGAGATAAATTCCAAAATCTCAAATGTGATCTAAGTGAAACTAAGAGGGGGGGAATTTTCATCTCATCAACCCTCTTCTACACTTCAAACTGTACTCCTTTGGCTCGAGGGGGGTTTCCCTAGGTTGATGTTGCTAGGACTTAGGGAAATGAAGCTCAAGGTTACATGAAGAGTAAATAAAGGCAAAATGGTTTTGGTAAATTTTAGGGTATGAAAGATGATGGGAGGATCATGGAACATTGTCTTTTCATTAGGCATATGGGTTCAACCAGGGACTCTCTTGAGAAGGAAAATAATGGATATTGGATGATACCTAAGGTAGTCTACTACAAACCTTAGGAGACCCTCCTATAGGGTGATGACTAGGGTAGTCCACTACAAACCCTTAGAAGATCCTCCTATGTCCTTTAAAAATATTTTAAGTCAACATCAATGGAAGGTAGTCCACTACAAACATTCCTAGGGTTTATAAGACAAGATCTATTCAAAAAAAATACAAGGAAAATTCACCTTTGCCACTTGAAAAAACATTTTCACTTGATACATCCAACAAATAAATCCACAAAGACTTAAAAAGAAAGATTACTAGGTAAACCCTTTCTCATCCATGAAAACCTAACCATGAATCATCCATCAAACTTGAAAAATCATCCACAATTAGTATCCTCAATAAAGGCGCCTTAGTTTTCCATTCATAGCACAAATCCAAGACAAAAGTACTCCAACCAATTTCACAAATTTCAGACTTGCTATGGGATTTCTCCCCAAATCCAACTATGATAAAATGAGAGAAAGTGCATCTCTATTTATAGAGGATATTATCAACTTCCTTTACATTAAAATATTGATTTTTAAGCTAAAATCCTCTAATCTAGCCTATGTGGGGACAAAAGGCCCTCTTCTCTAATTTAATCCAAAATATACTAAACTTTGGCTTTTTTAAGCCACTTGTACAAAATCAAGGGGCTCAAGCCATAAAAAATGACCCATCTCAATAAATGAGGGGAATAGGGGGATTTGGTGCAACATTCATCCTCCAAAGGCCCTTCAAAGCTCCTTTTCCTCCACAAAATTAACATGTGGAAAATGGGCTTCAAGATGCATGATCTAGCCTCCAAAAGCCCTTCCATGATTGATACTTCAACAATCAAGTCTTCATTGAGTTTCCAAAAGTGGGCACAAAACCTCCAAACATGTAAAGTCTATCCTTCAATGAACTTCAAAAGGGTTAGTTCAAAACTTCAAAATGTATAAGCCAACCTAGTCATCATCACATTTGTTCTTGAAGGTCGACCTTATCTGCAATGGGGAGTTTTAGGTTGGATCCCATATGTTTACCACACATATATATGTACACTTCAACTCATTACAAATGAGGAACCTCTATGTATTAAGGCTACTCTGAAAAACATCATGGCATAGGAGAACTTACACCAAATCCACATCATTATTCATTCATGTTATGAACATACTCTGTAAAACTCTGTAAAACTCTTACATATCTGAAATGGTTACGGGTTAGCTTTTAATTGCAGGATGGAAACAATAGTCATCAAGGCTAGAAGAAGCTATAGATGCTACATACTCTTTCCATTATTCTAATAAATTTATCCTTCAACTTGAAAATCAAGTATTTATCATTGCATGAATCCATGAGATGAGCTAGATTCCTTATATTTTTATTTTTGATTTGATTAAGCTTCAAGACTTGTTGATTTATCATGTATTCATATCCAATATTAACGCCATTGGCCAAAACCTATGATAAGACAACCATCTATTTCCATTCAAAATTTGGCAAAGAGTATTGTGCCTTGGCCATGATTTTTAACCCCATAGATTCTTCACATTCATCTTCTGTCGATGAATTTGATAGAAGTGTAAACACTAATCCTGCAACAATTAGGTAAGAAGGTTTCCCTCCTTCAATGTGATATGTAACCAAAGGAACACAAGGCTTCAATGTTGTTAGAACATTCATTTTATTTCTTCCTTGAATAATTCCAAACTCTGATATATCACTTTTTGACCGGTGATAAATCCAAATGCAATACGCTCCGTGGAACCCTCTTTTGGTAATTCAAAGTGAGATAACTTCCCATATATGTAGTCCTTCAGAATTTGTTGGTTTGCATATGTCTCATTTG
>JZKD02S1795072.1:58524-83194 GCA_000966675.3 Picea glauca | reverse complement strand
CTTAGCAATCGATTGGTCCATGATATCTATTTAAAGAGCATGGAGGGTTATTTGTCGATGATCGATTGTGAGAAAATATCTTGTAAATCTCTCTGTAAATTTTTATTTGCATTAATAAATTGCTCCAAGTGACCACGTTGGCTAGGGATGTGGATGTTTCCTCATAGGGGTTTTACCACGTGAAAACATCGGTGTGTTGATATTTGATCTAGTTGCATAAGTGTTTACTGAAGGTGTTCATCCTCTATTGGAATACTTGTTTTTTTTAACACTAAGAGTACATACAATGTGTTGGTAAACTATTTGATGAAAGTCTCATCCACAAATTCTCTAATGAAAAAACTAAATAATTTTTTGTCTTATTAGAAGGATTCCAAACCTTCACACTACAGATGAAATCCGCAATTTTTTAGCTTCTTTAAAGAAAATTTGCATCTTAAGAAGGGGATCCTCCTTGCTCAACACCAATTGCATTTCATTCACAAGGAGTTAGTTGATCATTGCTTGCTATTTGCATATGAAATTGGAAAATATTCAATTGTGTCTTGGTGTTGTGACTTTGTGGAGGAGTCTCGGGCAGTGATGTACTAATGTATTACATAGGGTATGCAAATCGAAGTACACAATGGAAACACAACTTACAATATCATTTGTAATAAAATCCAACACAACAATAAGTTTGTTTCTTTTATTGTAAACATAAAGGATTCAAAAACCTTTGGAATTCATTAGATCATGAAATAGGGTATAAGATTGAACGTTTATACTATCATAGGCATCTACAACCATGGCCAAAGCCCTCTTTTCACTTCTACACTCATAGGATAAAAAACCCGATTTATCTTAACTCTCATTATATTTAAAACAAGGGACTTGGGAGTTGGTTCATTACAGGGGAAACCTATTCTTTCATCTTCCAATTGAGGACTAAGTGTAAAGTATGTGAAATGAAGTCTTTATTGGTATTAAAAAATAATAATTATTCAATCTATTACAAGAATATTTGACTTGGAATAATTGCAAAAATCGTATAAGCCAAATATATGAAAATTTTGAGAAATTTGAATTCAAGGCATTAAAACAGAGTGCAAATAATCCTTATGTGGCTCAAGGAAATGCCTAACATTCCCTATAGGAGCATGTTTCTTGAAATCCAAAAGTATATGGAAAAATTTAACAAAATTTCCTAAAATACATATGCCTTATATTTTCCAAATTATTCTTTAGATTTATTGTGTTGATTAACAAAATCAACAATTTCACTTATTGACCAATTTTGACCCATGTCACAAATATTCACCTCGAAGCTTCATTAAAAGTCCAAATTGAGTGATCCAACTTGATAAGTATTACATAGGAAACACCACATCTTTCTACATTGTTATATTTCACCTTGAATCCAAAAAGTCTTAGAATATTTAGACACTTAGGAGTTAGTTAAGTTCAACTTGGTCTAATGTGTCTTTAGGTAAAATGTGTTTCTTTAATGTGTTTTTGTAACTATATAATCTAACGATCACGATTATGTTCTAGACAAAGAGTGATTCAATTGGTCCATGATCTCTATATAAAGTGAGGGTTTTTTTGTGATACATGTTCATATAATCTATAGTTTTTCTTTTTGCATCAATATATTACCTCAAGCGGTTATTTTGGTTGGGATCGTGGAGTAGTGTATCAATATTTGATTAGTGTGTGTGAGTCTTTTTCTTAATTTGTTCAGTCTATGTTCATACCCTGTTTTTTATTGTAACACAACCAACCCCTAAATACACTTTTAAGGGATGGGGTATTAAAATTTCACTTTCTCTCAAACATATCTAAACCTCTTCTCGAGGGAACCATCATATTTTTCTCATCAAGAGATTTCCAACGACTATTGTCATGCTAAAAAATGATCCTTGGATAATAATTTATGGCCCATTAAAGTTTTGGCGTCCTTACCATATCTTCCTCAAGTCACTTCATTTCCACGTGGCTCCTGCCACTTGTATTCCTACATGGAATCCTCCACCTACTCCTTTGTCTCTCATCCTATCGTACCCTCATCCCTACTCCAAATCGATGACTCTGATTCATTCAGGCCTCTCTCATCAGAGGGATTTCTCCACAAAGTTGTATCCCTCTACGAACAACATACTTTGACTGTTCATATTCTGACAGATTTGATGACTCTTGGGGTTAATCAATCAATGACCCTGAATGTGTCAGAGTCTTTACCCAAACAACAATTAACGTCCATTCCTTTTTAACCCTTTATCCTCGACCATGTGGGGCCCACAAGGATCAATGGCTAAGATCACATATCGCCTATTCATCGATCTACGAATGTGATCACCTCACAGAGTCCCTTCTGTCAGAGTGCCTCGTAGAGATTGTGACAAATCACAGTTGTCGTTTCCTCATGGTCTTCTCTGATCAACGGTTCAGATCTTCCCTCAGGTTTTCACCTACATGTGCCAAATCCTATTGAAACATGACGCCGTGTCTACATGACACATGGCACCACCTCCCCCTGACACATGGCACTTATTTTTCTCATAGACATTCACCTACAGGTGCCAAATCACTATGTCACCTGACACCTTCTATGCTTGACACATGGAATCATCCAAGTCATCCTCTCGAGCCCTTAACTAAAGTTCAATGATCCAGATTGTACGCTGAGTCCCTCTGATCTTGGTAGATCAACGATCCATATTTCATCTTGGAGCTTCTCCGATATCGATGGATTAACGGTTGTGATTGTGTCTCATAGCTCCTTTGGTTTTAGTATATCAACTATCCAATATCCTCTTGGAGCTCCTTCGTTGGAGTATATATTTGTAACTCTCTCCAAATAACACCCTACGATGACTGGTCAATATATCTACACCTGATATCTAACAATAAGGGTTAAGACACTTGTCCCTAGGTACAAAATCAATGTGGCTCATACTAGGCCTATCATATGAATTGAAAATCAACACATGTACACCTATATACATGTTGGTTTCCACCTATCCAAACATGTGGCCCTGCCACCTGGTCATGACATGTGGCACTCAAAAACCATTACAAGGCCCCACCTAAGAACTTGATTCTACTTGACACGTGGCACAATTCCTTCATGACACGTGGACCAATCTTTGTATGCCACATGGGCTAATTGCAATTTGACATGTCACCATCGAGCATATGACCCTTCTTAGTTTGTAGGCTTAAATCTCAAAACCAATGGCTAGGATCAGATCTTCCTTTTTCCAATCTATGGTCCTAGTCATCCCTTGGAGCACTCCCATTGGAATTCCTTCCCTATCGGGGCCACCACTTGTTTTGATAACCCCTCTCTGATGAATGGTCAGGATTTTTTGACACTTAGAGCTAACGACTAATGTTCAAATGGAGTTTTTAAGGCCCTTCTCACCCAATTGGGCCATGCTCAACCCATCATCCAATCGACTATCACCATGTGTCACCCTAAGGGACATACAAGATACCATGTTGTTGAGACACTTGGAGTCATGTCGTTTTACGACCACCCTCTCAACAAGCCAAGGTACCATGACATGTGGCATAAACATCATTCAACACATGGACCTCCATGTGGACTTCACATGGCATAAACGTCACCACTAATGCACTCAGATTGTCTAATCAGGTGCAGACACATGTCCTACATGTGGCACACTAATCGTTAGGCTAACACCTCCATCACCCTAAGGTCACTCCCCTTTGTCATTATTCAGTAAGGGAAAATGGTAGGTTCCACAACGAATTGACGACTGGAATTGATTCTTGTGTCCTCGTCGATCAATGACCCAGATCGCCTCTCAAGATTTCCCCATCATAATTCCTCCACTATGGGTCTCCAGGAATTACTTCAACCTTCATTCCTTGATGAGATATCCATAAACAATCCAATGGTCCATATTATCTCTCAGAACTCTCCCCATCGTGGTACCAGAACTAAGGGTACTCCGAACATCTAACTCTGATGATGCTCACTGCAGGGGGTTCCAACAGTCCCAATTATCTCTTGGATTCACTCTCTGATAGATCAAAAATCCTTATTGGTTAAGGATACTTCATCTCCTGGCACCGTAACCTACTACAATGGAGGGTCATGATCTATTCGCGATGCCAAATGAACAACTGCAATTCTTTTAATCTTAAAACATTGAATTTCTCCAGGTTATCAGTATGAAATCGAGACTTAGTAAAATTTTAAGGGTTCTTCCTTCAATTAACAGTCTAATATTGGACTTAGCCTTTGCAGGAACTTTTCCAGGCCCCTTCTCCGGGCTTACTAGACCTTCTGGAACACTCACCTTGCCCCAAAACTTCTAAGGAATTCTTTATTTTCCATTTAGGTGGGGTTAGAATTTTTCTTCTGCACAATGTCCACACCAGGAAAAAGGTTTCACTAGATATTAAGGCTTCCCACATTAAACAAATACCTATCTTGAACCAAATCTATAGTTATGGTTTCATCCCTTCTAGGAGGAAGATTAAATTACTTCTTTCTCTTGGACCTATCATGTGTCTCTTAGCTAAAATGCCCGGACATATTTTCCTATACATCACACTGCAACAAACGTTCTACTACATACAAAGGAGGAAAATTTCATCCATAAGAGGGAACCCTTGTATAGTTCCTTAATCATTCAAGGTAAAAGGCAGGGTTCCCCTTCTTAAATATGCACTACATATACAATTCCATACAAATACATTATCATACTAGTATAATAACTTTCCAAAGGATGATACACAAGCCATAAAACAAGTATACACTTACCATACCATCACAAGCATGAATCTTTTGCTTTCAATTAAGTTAAACATGGTGGAAGATACGTATCTGTTACAAATTATAGGCAACCAACTGACTGTGGGTGTATGCCTTTCCACTCTACCATAGGCTCTTCATGCTCGGTCGCTTTGGTAGTAGAACACCCCCTTGCTAGGCCATGATACCACCAGGGAAACTCTCTCTCTGGATCTCAACAATTTGTTATGGGCACTCTTCCTCACACTATTCTTGGTAGATATTCCCCACACCCACCTAGCTCAGGCCTCAACAAGTTTTTTCAGACACTTTCCTAGTATCAAGCTTTCATCCTTCTCTTCTTAGGTCAGGTTCTAGACTCTCCCATGAGCCTCGTTACTCCCTCTTAAAATATCCTCTCTTCTCTCTAAAATTGTGTGCTTCTCTTGCATGCATAACATGGGAGGGTTATCAACTTGTCCTTCTATTTCCTCTATCAGAAGGAAACTTGTGGGTCAATCATGGGAACCCATGGTAATCTTTCCTGTTGTCCTCTAGATGAAAACTTTATGTCCCTTATGGAATCCCTCCATACTTCCATTCATTGGGGTGGTTGTTCAACTATCAATCCTCCCTCATCAACTAATTTGCATTGAAATCAGAGCTATCAGAAATAATTTGAATAGGGCTTAAGGTCCTTTAGTTTAATAGGGGATCCTTTCATTCCTTTAGTGATATCATGGACAATACTTTAAGGCTTCACCCCACAGTCAATTTTTGGCATTCACAATTAAACAATAGTACATTTACAATATTTACATGTCATTGTATGGAAATCATCAATCATGATTAATTAAATATACTGAGGATTTAGAGAGGGGGGTGTTACAATCCCCACCCCCTTCAAAGGAACACCATCCTCAGTGTTCTTTACTTCTCAACAACACCTTCCATGCCTTCTTCTTTCAACTGATTTAGCAATGTCTTCCTTTTCTTGGTATGGTCCTTTTCCGGACTCTTGGCCTTTGTCACATGCCTACAATAGTTTCAAACAACAAGCATATTAATCACAATTTCATGCACAAACACTTTATTGTTGTTCATAACTCAAGAGGAAATATTCCTACCAACACAATACTTATCTGTGCAATTTCATGGATCCACATTCAGTTGGCTATATTACTAACTTGGCCCACTATTTCCTTGACATACCCATTGTGTGCATGATCCCAACCAATAGTTGACAATAATTATCGAAGTCTCCTCTTCCTTGTAGTCACTCAACCTCCAATCCTAGACTTAAGCACCCCCTTCACTGCTATACAGTCCCTCGGGTGATCCATCTTTCATTGCCAAGAATTTCTTTCACAAAACAAGTTTCTAAAACTTCATAGAGTCTTACAACTGAGGTGTCCCTTTGACTTGCTCTGTCGAGTCTTCCCTCCGGCCTATGTTACCACAACACAATATATTCTATGGAAATCATGACTTATCATAAGGTTCCCATGTCACAATAGTAGCCTTTTTCCATGCTTTCCATCTTGATAGCCAATCATATGTCCTTCTAGGACAGATCTATCATCTCACATGTATTCACACGTATACAGTAATTCGTGAGATATTATCATCAATTTCTCATTAAAATTTTCTTTCAAATATGTTAACCACAAATTTCTAATTTCACATTTTCTTTTTTCAGATATGTTCCACACATGAACCAGATTCCACTTGTATGAGAATCCCTTCTCATAACAATTTGGATATGTTATAACCAACAAGCATTAGTCCCCGTTATCAACTTATTTTTCTTCCATAGCCAATACCTTCTTCCTACAATTCAATCTTCACACAACCAAACAAATTGTTAGTTTCTCATGCACATCTATACTTTCATTGCACACTTGCAGTGGCTTCCAATTAATTTTAGAACTATACATACTAACAATTAAATCATTTTTATCTATTCAATGATATAGAGCAATAAGAAATATCATTCCTTACACATGCATCATTTCAGCATACCAAACTTTTTCCAAATGAAATTCAACATTAAATGAATTGAATCAATGTGCCAATTCCCATTGTCGCATTCACACACAATGCACCCTTGCATTGATTTCAATTACTTTTTCATTTTAGGTACTCTTTCCATGGTGTGTTGGATTCTCAACCAACCTTTTACTACATGGATTCTCTATTCACATTCATCAGTACAACAGAACCATATTTCCTTCTTTTAAATGATCATAACCTCAAATCAACATAATATAATATGGAATCAAAGTTTCATATGAATGCATTCAAGCATTATTTCTTTACTAGTAACCATGGTGCCAATATTCATGGCTACCCAATTCCTCTCTTTACCATTCTACAACCCCAGTAGAGTATTGGAAGGTCCTCCTTCCATAATGGGCAGTCCATTGTTTGCCTTCTCATGCAAACATCCATTTCACTAATGCATTCAATTATATGTGCTTCTTATCAACACTTTTGTTCCCAATCAATCTTGATTGGTCAATGTACCCATGACACTATTGGTTCATGAGTTTTGTTGCAAGGATTTTAATCATTCTTGATTGGAAGATATTTCCTCTCCCTATTATTCAGATTCTTCTTCCTTAAATCTTACCGTGATTGGGTATCATTGGCATACAACAACCACTCATGATCACATGAAAATTAAGATAATATAATATCTCATAAGGGATTATTTACCCAATCCATTCATACCATATACCATACTGGTATGCAAAATATTTATACCTGTCTGGATGACAACACCCCTTTTTGATTTTACCTCATTAGTGGTGCTCCATGGGGACTCCCCAAAGTCCCTTCATCAATATTTCAACAAAAACCTTCTTGTATATCTCCTCTTCTTGAGGTTGTCCATCACTGGCAACTGTCTTCCCCAACAACTCCAATAGTTTTCTACACATGCATGCATTATCACAATCACAATTATATTAGTATTCATGTTAAATTAAAATGAATGTGTCATAGCATTTAATTTCAGTAGAAAAACTCTATATTTGTCTCAACATATTCATATGCACTCTACAAAATTATTCCTCACTGCTTTTATGAGTGCAAGCACAATCAAATTTTCATCTATCTCTAAAATCTTGCAACCATCAACATTTTCATGTCAAAACAATTGCATGCATCAACATAACAATTTACCATCCCAGAGAAACATAACACTCAACAAGAAAGGAGTTAAGGGAGTCTTCCCCTTTTCTAACTCCCTCTACATAGTCTAGAACTTTTCAGTTCATTTGAGTTATTTCCAAGGCCTCATTACCTTTACTTAACATGGCTCAACCAAGCCTATTCATTTAAACATACTTATTTGTTTATTTTCCTTTTCTCTCACAACTGTTCCTTTTTTAGGTTTATAAACTTGTTAAGCAAATAAGATCTTTCAGAGCAAGGGAAGTGTTTCTCATTTCCTCCTCCTTTGCTTAAAAAATATATCCTTCTTGGGATTTGTTTACTCTTTTCCTTGAGCAATTTTATCCAGGATTCATCTTGACTTCTTTGGATAATTCAACATGCCACAACAATAAGATTTTTCCCACAAATTAAGAACTAGTGCATTCTGCACATTCACCAAAGAGAAAATCAGGATCGTCAAATTTCATTTGCACTTCTCTCATTCCTGCACTATATTTTTAGAATGTAATCCAGGATTCTTATGTAAATAGGCTTTGCATCCCCACTACCTAATTCTCAGCACTTACTAATGTTGTGGCTTTGTTCTCCAGATAAAGTCTATACATAGTTTCTCCACGTGGAACTTCTTCCCCATGCAACTTTCTTGTTGCACATCCATCTCTTATTTGAAATGATCTCATCCTTGAGTCAACCTTAGTTTTATCATTTCATATTTCCACCCAATATTCCATAAGGATCATAGGCATGATTTCTCATGATGTATTCCCTATACACATTTAAACATGTATCTTTATGCTATCATCTTGCTTCGAGTTTGTGCTTTCATGCACATTGCACTTAACCATATGCATCATCATAGGTCTATGTGTGTCTACCATAGGCATAATTTACAGTTCACATGCACAATCTCTTTAAAATCATTTAATTCATAATTGTTCACAATCATTCTCATGCAATCCCCAAAGGTAAAATCACATTTCCTTCCTTTATGATAACAAATAATTTTTGTTCATTTATTCTTTCAATAGTTTACACTAGCATCTCTTGAGAGAAGAACATAACTATCCCTTAGGCTATCATTCAATCAAGAAATTCAGACCCTGCAACATAGGGTCAACCATGCATCCATAGAATTAATCAGATATGGAAAGTACACATCTTGCCTCACAACTCATTTATCCAGACAATCATACCATACCTTAAGTGTGTGTGTGTGTGTGTGTGTCGTGCACATAAATTTCACCTTGTTACCTCATTCATTCACATTTATTTATCATCATCCTATCTTAATGAAACTCACATTCATAACCATGACCAGACTCATAGTCATAATCCTGCTTGTATTTTCGTCTCTATATGGAAACAAATAGCAAGAGGCCACCCTTTCCCTTCTACTACAAAAGAATTCCAAATCATAAATATAGACCAGGCAATTTAAACATTACCCGAGGAAGCAATACAACCATTTCAAATTTTCTCCACATGCCTCAAACCATTATTGGTCAATAGATACTTTATCATGGAAATAGTTTCCTAGATTCCCTTTTACTGATGCTTGAATATACTAATCCACACCCATATGGATACCATCCATTCTTGGGTGTCAATCTAATCCATTGGTCATCTATAAATATTCCAACACTTCCTTTATTAGCCTTATATTAGTCTCTCATTAATCATTACATCCCTATCTTCACAAAGAAATAGGCAGTAATATTATCAACATTTAAATCATGTTGTTAAGTCTGATGCTCACATATGGTCATCCTCAACTAGTAGGTCCATCAGTAGTCCATACCTTACAAACCAACATAGGTTATGTTAGCACTTTGTTTCAACCTACTTTAGAGCTAGGCACTAGCCTACTCAACTCAGAGAGAGCTCTCTCGTGTCACTTGATATATTTTTGTCAATCAGTGGCTAGGTTCAGATTGTTTTGGGGTTTTTTTTATAAAATTGTTGGCAAAGAAGGGGAGGGACACTCAGGGCTATGGAGTCAAAATTATGAAATTGAATGAAAACAATGACTGGCCAATAGAACTCTCTAGAGGATAAAGGCTAAATGAGGAAATTAATCTGAGTTGTTAATTGAGTTTAAGCAAGGTGTCATAAGAAAGAGAAAACAAATAACTGCATTAGAGCATTACTAAAATGTATTCTGAATTAGTTAAGAGGAAATTCACATAGTTTAAATTACTTAAGCCGAGAGCATCACAAGATGAATTCTGAGATTTTAACTATCCAATTTAAACAGAAGACAATGCAAATGGAAATAATTAATCACAGGAAATACATACGATGAGAGAAGACAAACTCATATCACCACCATTAGAATATTTTCAAAGAGACTTCAAAACCTTCTGCATATGTATTCAATTCAGCTCCAGAAAATTACAATAGAGTTTAGAAGCAACAAAAATTTTCCCTTTCACTTCTACCAACACTGATACATACGTATCTCTTAACATTTATACAAACAGTGAGTCCTTTCGTTTCCAAACTGGTTACAAATAAAGAAACGTTTCGTTTGGAAACCGTTTACACGAAAAAATAGGCTTCAAAATGCCACCTATAAATCTCAAACCATAATATATGTGTAAAATATGAGAATGGTTTTTGTAGATAATATCATTATGAAGAAAAACCTCTCTCGATTTCTCCAAATTCATCTCCAACTGGCTGGAACACGTGCCGCAGAAACATGTCTCGAACAGGAAATCATGAAAACTGAAAAATAGGGTTCAAATATTTCTTCAAATCTCCTGATCGGTGACACCTGTGTAAAATATGGGGGATTTTTTTGTATAGCATATTGTCTTGAGTAAAAACCTCTCTCAATTTTTTGAATTTTTCTCCATCTGTCCAAGATCTGGATTTGAAAAAGATGTCTTCCCAAAAGAAAATCTCGAATCCAGAAATGTAAGGCTACAAGACGTCCTCGATTCTCCCAGTATGTAACAACTCTGAGAAATATGGGAGAGATTATTGTTATTTGGCTCCTGATGAGTATAAACCTCTTTCAGTTTCTCAAAATATGCTTTGGTTTGCCCAGAATTCACCTTGGAAGACAACTGGTCAAAATTAATTGAAATCATGGAAACTGAGACTTGAAAACTGATGTGGATGCAACTGATCGAATTCGTCTGCAAATGGTCCAAGTTGCCAATGGTATAATCCCCAACTTACTTTCGCTGTCCATTTCACAACAATCTCTGTGGCACTTGTCTTTTGGAGATTTTGGGGACGAGGAAAAGCGGTTTGGGGTAGAATGCTTTTCGCCCCGATATGCATCTGGTGGCACCACGTGGTCCTGATCCAAAACCACGGTATTTTCATCGGCACACATTCAAATACTTAATATCCACGCTAGCTCCCCACTCGATGTGGTTGCTGACCGTTGATCTGTGGTGTCTGAGATTTGTGATTTTTCTTGTCTCATCAACTCCGTGCCCCTACTAGACTTAGCTTTATTCCACTAGATGTGGCTCCGTCCTCCATTTTATCGCGCCTCTATACCGGTTTGGCCCCTCGCTAAATCCGAGATTTGGATTCCATAAAAAATTGTATGGTGATAACATGGGCTCCAACAGGGGATGCTATCCTCCCTACGAGGTAGCAAATAACGATAGACCGAGTGCCTATCCATTGGGTTGTTCTCAAAACATGTGCGTACCCTGCTCTGACCTGTCACCATTATCCATCGATAAAATTTCATTGATAATTAATCCTCAAATACTTGGTAGAGTCCCAACAATTAATCACCCAGATGTTTAACATGAATATGCATTCATCTTGCATTAGCCTTTGAATAGATTTTGTGTTAACTCCAGGTGTTCTTTGATCTCGCAACGAATTTCCTCAGTGATTTAAAACAACACCCATAAACATCATTGAAATAACGTATATTAATTAACTCATCATAAAATAGAGCATGCATAATGAAAACTTGGATTTAATAACAGAGCAATCTGTCTTTGAACCAGAACTTCAAAAAGAACCTCAGGTACAAACAACGTATTTCTCGGGCCAATGGCATTTTGAATTTCCATTTTAATATCATCGCCAGTTAAATCCTTGCATGGATCCATCACATCACGTCTTGTTTTTTGAACTGCACTGCTTACCTTCCTCCCCAAGAATCTCTACAATGGTTTCCCCCACAAAATGACAATGGACAAAATGAAAACAAAATCTTCTTACTCAATTGGATTGCTACCAGTACATGATATATTCTTTAGATGAGAAGTGTTTGTCTTTCATTAAAGCTATTTTGTTGTAGTAAGATTCTAAATTGTGAATAATTATTCTTCATGACTTTTCCAAAGATATGAGCAGGTGGGGAGGGCCATTGTCAAAAATTGGAATGGACTGAATGAGCCACGGAGATCTCCACATTCCCTTTTCTCTCTTAATCTTATTACATTCATCAAGTGCACTTAAAATAAATTTCAATATCCAAGAATTTCATTTCTTTTCAAAATCCTCGAAAATGAAAACGAAATCTCCTTTTGGGATGGTGCATGTGTATTGCGTGCTAGGCAATTTCGTTTCCTCCTTCGTGTTTTAGTGCCAATCCTCCACGTTGACTTGTATGTGACTTCGGTGAGTGTTGTGGGCGGTTTCAATCACACCATTCCCATCCCCGATATAAACCATGAGATGCCATGTACCCTGGTCGCTTTACCACTGTTTTCATATCGGGCCACTTTAGGAAAATTAAACATCAGTTACTTTCTCCCCCCAATATGAATATGTTTCGTTGATTACATTAGGAATTGTGATCTGAGCACTCCCACCAATATTCATCGACATATGTCTTCAAGACATGTTTTGCATATAGTTTGATATCGCATCCAAGACGTTCAAACCGCCACCCTGATGTTCAATGGCCCAGTCGATCACGATGTGCCAACCTAACACACACAATAGCAGAGATCCCTGGAGTTCTGAATGATGCGTTCAGGTTCATTGTCACTTCCTGGTGTCGACCTCCTTGGCGCTCCTTTGTCGACAATAGATCCTAGGGGAGGTTTTTGTATATCATATTGTATTGAGTAAAAACCTCTCTCAGTTTTGTGAAATTGTTCTCCATCTGTCCGGGATCTGCATTTGAAAAATATGTTTTCCCAGAAGAAAATATCAAATGCGAAAATGTAAGGCTACAAGATGTCCTCGATTCTCCTAGTATATAACAGCTATGAGAAATATGGGAGAGGTTATTGTTCTTTGGATCGTGATGAGTATAAACCTATTTCAGTTTCTCAAAATATGATCTGGTTTGCTAGAAATTCACCTTGGAAGACGACTAGTCAAAATTACTTGAAATCATGGAAACTAAGACTTGAAAACTGATGTGTGTGCAATTGATCGAATTCATCTGCAAATGGTCAAACCTTCCAATGGTCTAATCCCCAACTTACTTTCGCTATCCATTTCGCAGAAATATCTATGGCACTTGTCTTTCAGAGATTTCGGGGACGAGGCAAATTGGTTTGGGGTAGACTACTTTCATCCGGTGGTGCCACATGGTCTCGAGCCGAAACCACAGTCTTTTCATCAGCTCACCTTCAAATAATTAATCTTTGTGTTAGTTCCCCACCCGATGTGGTTGTTGACCATTGATATGTGGTTTCCAAGACCTTTGATCTATCTTGTCTCGTCAACTCCGCGCCCCTGCTAGACTTAGATTTATTCCACTAGATGTGTCTTTGTCCTCCATTTTATCGCCCCTCTATACCGATTTGGCCCCTCGCTAAATCTGAGATTTGGATTCCATAAAAAATTATATGGTGATAACAGGTTATAACATATCCATTTGCATGTTACATTCATGCTTACTTATTACCATATGCATTACATCATATCCCATGTTTCAAGTATTTTACCCATGCCTACAATGCATATAGGTTCCAATTATATATCTCTTATATTCTTATATATAGGCATGTCTTTAGGTTAAAATGCATGTACACATTTGTACAATCATGCGCTCAGAATTTGGCTCACATTTTCATGCTATCCCTTCTCTTTTATGAGGATTAGCAACAATCAAAAGAACTCCTCCTTACTTTCTTAGATAGATCATATTAGAAATAAGTTTCATTCATTATAAGTCAAATAAACCAAGCTTACAAATTTTCCATTAGTCCTCTAGATATGAGGACATATACATACAATATTTATTCTTTTATTTAGGCAACAATCACAATTTACAGAGCTCCAACAACCCATACATCCAACAAACATTACAACCATCGGTTCATTCATTTTCTAGACTCATATAATCCTATAGTAGGATTCTACCATTTTGCATTTAGGTCTTACCTTTAATATCAACATATTCCTACTCCTTGTAAGAGTAGTTATCAGATTGACAAAGGAACAACATAATTCCTCTGTTTTAATAAACAAGAAAATTCCAAAATACAATTTCAACCTACAATACTTCTTCTCAAGGAACTTGTGCAGACAGTAGACAAGATTTTAGCACAGAGAAAATATTTCTAACAAGCTCTTCTTGGCCTTTCTATACAAGTATTGTGACTAGTCTCTATCCCATCCAATACTGGTGTTTGAACTCTACTCTGATACCACTTTGTAACATACCCAACCCCCTAAGTACCCTTTTAAGGGATGGGATATTAAAAATTTTCTTTCTCTCAAACATCTCTAAACCTCTTCTCGAGGGAAACATCATCTTCTGCTCATCAGGAGATTTCCAATGACTGTCATCATGCTCAAAATAGAGCCCTAGATCAAAGTTTATGGCCCCTTAAAGTTTTGGGGTCCTTACCATATCCGCCTCAAGTCACTTCATTTCCACGTTTCTCCTGCCACTTGTCTTCCTAAGAGGCGTAGATGCGGCATTTTCCACCTACCCCTTCGACTCTCATCCTATCGAACCCTTGGCCGTACTCCAGATCGATGAATCTGATTCATTCATGCCTCTCTCGTCAAAGTGCTTTCTCCATGGATTTGTATCCCGCTCCAAATGGAATACTTCAACTGTTCATATTCCAACAGATCCAACGACTCTCGGGGTTATTCAATCAATGTCCCTAAACATGTCAGAGTCTTTACCCACAGGATGGTTAATGTCCATTCCTTTTTAACCCTTTCTCCTTGACCATGTGGGGCCCTTAGGGATCGATGGATGAGATCACATCTCTCTTATTCACCGATCTATGGCTATGATCACCTCTCATAATCCCTCTTTTCAGAGTTCCTCGTAGAACCTGCGACAAATCACGGTTATTGTTTCCTTGTGTTATTCTTCGATCAATGGTTCAGACATTGCCTCGGGTTTTCACCTACATGCACCAAATCCTCTTGACATGTGATGCCATGTATGCATGATACATGGCACCACTACCCCCTGACACATGCACTTATTTTTATCACATACATTAAACTACATGTGCCAAATCACTATGTCACGTGGCACCTTCCATGCTCGACATGTGGCACCATCCACATCATCCTCTTGCTCCCTTAACTAAAGTTTAATGATACAAATCATATGCAGATTCCCTCTGATTTTGGAAAATCAATGATCCACATTTCATCTCAAAGATTCTTTGATCCTAGTGGATCAACGATCATGATTGCATCTTGAAGCTCCTTTGGTTTCAGTAGATCAACGGTCCAAGTCTCTTCCCTGAGCTCCTTCATCGAAGTATATCTATGTAAATCTCTCCAAATAGAACCCTACAATGAATGGTTGGGATATATTCATCTGAGATCTAATGGTAAGGGCTAAGGCACATGTCCTCGGGTAAAAAACTAACGTGACTTGTATTAGGCCTATCCTACGAATTGAAAATTGACACGTTTCCACCTCTGTACATGTTGTTTTCCACCTGACCAGACACGTGGCCCTACCACATTGTCCTGACACATGGCACTCAAAAACCATTACAAGGTCATGCCTAAGAAATAAATTCTACTTAACACATGGCACAATTCCCACATGACACATGGACCAATCTCCATATGCCACATGGGATAATTAAAATTCGACACGTCACCGTTAGGCATACGACCCTCCTCAGTTTTAGGCATACAACCCTCCTCAGTTTTCATGCTTAAATCTCAAAACCAACGGCTGGATCAAATATTCCTTTCATCGATCTACGGTCCTGGTCATCCCTCGGAGTACTCCCATCAGATTTCCTTCCCTACCGAGGCCACCACTCATTTTGATCATCCTTCTTTGATGAACAGTTGATATTTTTCGACACTTAGATCTAATAACTAATGTTCAAGAGGAGTTTTTAAGGCCCTTCTCGCCCAATTGGGCCACACTCCTCCCATCGACCAATCGATTAACACCATGTGTCACCCTAAAGGACACATAAGATACCATGCTAGTGATACACGTGGCACTCATGTCATGTCATGGCCACCCTCTCAATAATCCAAGGTACCATGACACATGGCATAACCATCATTTGATGCATGGACCTCCACCTAGAATTGACATGGTGTACACATCACCACTAATGCACTTGACTTGTCTAATCAGGTGCAGACACCTGTTCTACTTGTGGCACACTAACTACCAAGCTAGATCCTCGTCACCCTAATGTTAGTCCCCTTCGTCAATATTCACTAAGGGAAAAGGGTAGGGCCCATGAAGAATTGATGACTAGGATTGATTCTAGCGTCCTCGTCGATCAATGACCTAGATCGCCTCTTGAGATTTCCCCATCGGAATTCCTCCACTCTAGGTCTCTAGAAATTAATCTGACCATCGTTCCCCTATGAGATCTATGTAAAGGATCCAACGGTCCATATTATTCCTCGGAAATATCCCCATCATAGTACCTGAAATAAGGGTACTTCGATCATCTAAATTTGACGATGCTCACCACAGGGGGTTCCAAATTTCCGGATTATATCTCAGAGTCACTCTCTGATAGATCAACGGTCCTTATAGATTTCCTTCCCTACCGAGGCCACAACTCATTCTGATCATCCTTCTTTGATGAACGATCGATATTTTTCGACACTTAGATCTAACAACTAATGTTAAAGAGGAGTTTTTAAGGCCCTTCTCACCCAATTGGGCCACACTCGTCCCATCGGCAAATCGATTATCACCACGTGTCACCCTAAAGGACACATAAGATACCACACTAGTGAGACACATGGCACTCATTTCATTTCATGGCCACCCTCTCAATAAGACAAGGTACCATGATAAGTGGCATAAACATCGTTTGATGCATGGACCTCCACTTGGAATTGACGTGGTGTACACATCACCACTTATGCACCCGACTTGTCTAATCAGGTGCAGACACCTATCCTACCTATGGCATGCTAACCACCAGGCTAGATCCTCATCACCCTAACGTAAGTCCCCTTCGTCAATATTCACTAAGGGAAAAGGGTAGGTCCCATGAAGAATTGATGACTAGGATTGATTCTAGTGCCCTCGTCAATCAATGACCTAGATTGCCTCTTGAGCTTTCCCCATCAGAATTCCTCCACTCTAGATCTCCAGAAATTACTCTGAAAATCGTTCCCCTATGAAATATTTGTAAAGGATTCAACGGTCCAGATTATTCCTCGGAACTCTCCCCATCGTAGTACCTGAACTAAGGGTACTTCGACCATCTAAATTCAACAATGCTCAGCACAGGGAGTTCCAAATTTCTGGATTATCTCTCAGAGTCACTCTCTGATATATAAATGGTCCTTATTGGCTTGGGATACATCGTCTCCTGGCACTGTAACCTACTCCTATGGAGGGATGGGATATATTCACGATGTTGAATGAACGACTATGATTCCTTAAGCTTAAAACATTAGATTTCTCCAGGTTATGAGTCCAAAATCAAGATTTAGTAAATTTCTATGTGTTCTTCCTTCAATTAATAGTACGATCTTCGACTTATCCTTTCCAGGGACTATTCCAAGCCCCTTCTCCAAGTTTACCAGACCATCTGGAACACTCACCTTGCCCCTAAATCGTTGAGGCATTATTTCTTCGTCGTTTAGGTGGGGTTAGAGTTTTTCTTTTGCATGATGTCCACACCGAGACAAAGGTTTTATTGGAGATTAAGGCCCCCACATTATACATAGACCTATATTGAATCAAAATTATGGTTACAGTTTCATCCCTTCTAGGAGGAAGATAAAATTACTTCTTCCTCTCGGACCTATCATGGGTCTCTTGGCTAAAATATATGGCTATATTTTCCTAGACATCACACCTAAACAAACTTTCTACTACATACACAGGAGACACGAATATATAATTTCATCCACGCGAGGGAACCCTTGTACAATTCATTAATCATTCAAGGTAAAAGGCAGGGTTCCCCTGCTCAAATATGCATTACACACATAATTTCATACAAATACATTATCATACCAGTATAATAACTTTCCAAAGGATGATACACAAGCCATAAAATAGGTATACACTTACTATACCATCACAAGCATGAGTCCTTTGTTTTAAATTAGGTTACACAGGGTGGAATATACTTATCTATTACAGATTATAGTCAACCAACTGACTGTGGGTGTACACCTTTCCACCCTACCATGGGATTTGCATGCTTGGACACTCCGACAACAGGCCACCACCATGCCAGGCCATGATACCACCAGGGAACCTCTCTCTCTGGTTCTCAACAATTTTCAGGGGCGCTCTCCCTCACACTATTATTGGTAAAGATTCCCACACCCACCTATCTTAGGCCTCAATGATGGTTTTTAGATGCTTTCCCAGTATCAAGCTCACAACCTTCTCTGCTTAGGTCAGGTTCTAAACTCTCCCATGAGTCCTGCTACGCTCTCTTAGAATATCCTCTCTTCTCTTTGAAATCGTGTGCTTTTGTTGCATGCAGAACATGTGAAGGTTCTAGACCTATCCTTCTATTTCCTCTGTCATAAGGAAACTCATGGGTCAATCAAGGGAACCCGTGGTGATCTTTCCTATTGTCCTCTAGATGACAACTACTTGTCCCTTATGGCATCCCTCCATACTTCCATTCAATGGGGTGGTTTGTTGTTCAACTACCAATCCTCCCTCATTAAATGATTTTCCTTGAAATTGAGGCTAAGGGAAATAATATGAATAGGTCTTGAGGTCCTTTAGATTAATAGGGCCTCCTCTCATTCCTCTAGTGATATCATGGCCAGTACTTTAAGTCTTCACCCCACAATATTTTTTTGGCATTTACAATTAAACAATAAAACATTTACAATATTTACATGTCATTGTATGGAAATCATCAATCATGATTAATTACATATACTCAAGATTTAGAGAGGGGGTGTTACAATTATAACATAGTACTAGAGCTTTTATGAATATCTACTCCCCTTGTTGATCAAGATACTAAACCTATGTCCTTGCATGCAATAAATGACTTCTATATTCTATTATTTTTTAGCATTTATGGGTTGAGTAAACCATTCAAGTACACTTGGAGTACCATTTCCAGTAGGGAACCCTTTTCATTTCAAATGAAAATGTTTTCATTTACCCAAGATATAATGATTTGTCTCATATTCTAAAGTAAACCGCTTTATTTTTAAGTTTAAAAAATTAAAACCTCTTTTATGTTGTTTTAATTTATTGTTTCTATTTTTTTTCTATTTATATTATCATTTTTCTTCCTTTTCAATATATGTATACTCTTTGCCCCACATTTTGGGTGATATTAGTAAATCAAAAACATAGAGGGAATTATTTCTTAGTTTACATGTTCTCTTTTCTCTGCATCTCATGTGTTCTTGGCAACTCAGAAACAAAGAGGAAAAGTTGCATTTTCTGAGTAGACTAATTGAAATATAATGTTGGATTACTAGGAGGGGGGTTGAATCAGTAATACATAAATTTAATCCTTTTTAACCATATAATGAAAGTGTTATATCAATGTAGCATTATCATCCAATAATTGCAGAGTAAATAAACAATGAACAAATGAGAAATCATACACATACATAGTACACCATTGTTTTTATGTGGAAACCCAAAGCGGGAGAAAACCACAGAATGTTTTTTCTTATATGTATTTAAGAATTACATTCATTGTAAGCACCAACTTCCTTTGTTTTCCAGCTGCAACTGGAAGGAGGCTCCAACCCCCTAGTTTCTCAGGATACAACCTAAAGGAAGCTCCAACTCCAAAATTCTCTGGCTACAAATAGAAGGAGTCTACGACCCCCTATGTTCTCTGGATACAACCGGAAGGTGGATACAACCACCCGTCCTTTCCCCATCCAACCGCCCCTTGTTATCCGACTACAACCGAAAGGTGGCTACAACCACCTGTCATTACCCCATCCAACCGCCCTGAAATAAAAGTAGAATGATGGAACCACTGTCACACTATCACTGTGAGATATACTGCAGTAAACCTGAACCAATCAAACTATAATAAAATTGTACCATAAACAAGTGCATCAACCATGCACCAACCTATACCAAATAACATGTAATCATCCTGTACCATAAACAAGTGCATCAACCATGCGTCAACCTGTACCTCAACCTGTAATCAGCTTGTACCATAAACAAGTTCATCAACCATGCACCAAACTATACCTCAAAATGTACCATCAATGATTGCATCAACCATGCACCAAATATGTACCAATCATGCATCAAATACACATAAACTATGACTCATCAAGATGTACCAACCTCATCAACTATACACTTCATGTATGTGCCAACTCATCAACTACTTGTCTCAACCATGTACCCAACATGTACCCTAACCATATACCAAATACATATACCAATATAACCATCAAAATTTCTCTAGCAATACATCACACTGTCCATAACCAAATACCATAAACCATTACATCAAACCATATGCCACAACCTCACTGTTATACAACATCTATCTGTAACATACCTCAACCAAAATCCCTCATCAATTTCATCATCCAAATCCGATTTGTAACTCTGTAATAAACCTGGTGTATATGATCACATACCTGCAAACCTTCCTTAACTTTAACAACAAGAGACTAGCATTTTATCAAACTTTACTTTAGTCTCACATGACTAATTTTGGATTAGTCAACAACCCTAACTTGAAATAATCATAACTATGTACTTGTAATGAATAAAGATATGAAAATGGTACAAAATGTTCTTCAGTGTCTTTTATTCAATTCCTCCATATTTCACTACTTGGAACCTCTCAGAAAAGGATTTATATAAAAAAATGGCATACCTTGTTGAATTCTGGCTTATTCTAGAAAGAGAAATTGTAGTGCATTCCCTTCATAGAATATTTGTTGTATGGATATGAAAATGGTACAAAGAATACTAAAGTCTGTAATATAACCAACACATTTGGTCTTACTAAATTTGGATATGTTATGAAGAATTTATAACATTTTTTACCCGAAACACTTGTTTTAGACTAGTTTCAGGACTAGCCACGAACCCTATTTTCCACAGAGTGTAACTCCAAAAATAAAACGACCCACAAGCTGAAAGTTTTATCAAAACTACTTGGATATGTTTCCTCAATGGCCTCCCAATTTCACGGTTTGAATCATTCTAGAAAAAAAAATATTGTGAAAATGTTGAGATGACCTATAAATAACATACCTTAGAAAGCATCATCAAAATAATTTATACTCCCTTGAATTTCGGCCTTCTTTAATTCACCTTCCCTCTGAAATTCAGCTTAGATATACTTTGGTTACCTCAGTCACTTGTAGATATTCAATATGCTCAAGAGTTATTAAAAATGAGAGACCCTTGCCTCTTATTTATAATTTCATGTAGCTTCCTCAAGGGGTGATCTAGGTGGATATCAATGTCCACCCACCTTTTCTGACTAGCCCAAAACAGTTTTCTGGCAATTTTGGCAATTTACTATTTTTAGCAGTTTTTAACTTCTGGGGCCAATTTGAGGGCCCAAATGAAGGTTTTTCAATATTGAGGTTCTTAATGATAGCCTATGGAATGATTTAATCCCCAAAATGAATCTCCTCAACAATACCTTTCCAACGGGCTATCATATGCCTAAAAAAGAGATTGTATGCAAAAGTTACGACCCCGGGAAGTT
Organism: Picea glauca; assembly: GCA_000966675.3. Classification (NCBI taxonomy): domain Eukaryota; kingdom Viridiplantae; phylum Streptophyta; class Pinopsida; order Pinales; family Pinaceae; genus Picea; species Picea glauca. Next base: position 61,210 of record JZKD02S1795072.1, on the reverse strand, counting down.
AATGCACTAACTTACCCAAACATGGCCCACATGACCTTTGGCGCTTCATCTCCTAGTGTTAGGTTTTTGGATGTCTAGAGTTTTTGGCATTCCTGTTTATTGTAAAAAGGCCTTCATGGCCTCATTGTAATCATCTTCTTGCGAATGAGCGCAATTGTCACATCTCTTCTTAGAGATAAGTCGCCACCATTCTAGCGAGTCTTTCACTCTGTATTTTTACAGTCTCTGTACATTTCTTTCATTAATAGAAATCGTGTATTACTGTATATCCATGTTTATGGTTGCATCTCTGATAAATTTATGTTATATGATTGAATATCTGTGATATCTTTATGCATTTATTTATTATATCTCCACTCTCATTTCGTGCCAAAAATAATCCGGATCAGTGGTATCAAAGTAAGCTGCTCTTGATCATTTTTCAGTGCATGTCCCTGACGAGGTCTAAGTATAACAAGTTGGGTCTCGATCTTGTCTCTATTGAAGACAATCTCTCTTGCACACCCAAGAAACCCTCAATGGCAGAAGAAAAGAAAAATGATGGAGTAGACGATCCTATCAGTCTGTTGCTTGAGCAAGCTCTCACGCTATAGAGGGATGAAATGATGGACAATTTTTCCCACATCCTTCAATGCCTACCAATAGAAACAGGCGCATCTTCATCAAGCAACCACTTTGGAAGCACCTCGCCTTTCAAGGTACAAGTTAATTTTGATATTCCTGTATTTGAAGGACAGATAGTTGCAGATGCCCTAGACAAATGGTTAAAGTTGCTAGAAGGTTATTTCTCTGTTCACAATTTTTCCGACAGAGAAAAGATCACCTTTGCACTCCTTAAATCTCTCCCTCATGGCAAACATTGGTGGGAAACGGACTGGGAGAAAAGTTCCATTGAGGAGTCTGGAAGATATGGGGCCGAGCCCACTTGGGATTTTTTTGTGGATGTGGTAAAGGAACAGTATTACCTTTTTGGCAACTATGAGGAATAGTACATGAGATGGACCACACTGTGGAAAAAGAGGGGACAAGTAGTTCCGTAGTTCACCAATACCTTCCATACCTTGCGCACCAAGATGGGTATCAAAGACTTTGAATGACATTTGTTTCTGAAATACCGTGGGGCTCTACACAGATACATCCAAACTAAAATGGATTTTCTGGAAATCTCATCACTTGGTGCTGCTTATCGATATTCTATTAAAATAGAGCAAAAATTTAAGCACCAGAACAAACGGGAGTTCGGGTTTGCAAATCCGCAACAACCAAAGTTTGATAAAGATAGTCCTAACAAACAGTCTCCCGAAAACCCATCCAAGCCACAGGAAAATAAGGGTCACGATTTCCACAAAATCCCCTGGCACAACATCGATGAATGTTTCTCAAAATAGTCATTGGTGGACGAGATCAAAGATAAGGAGCCGAACCCTGATCCAGAATATGATTCTAAAAATATAGGTAAAGGACAGATCATTGACGCAGACCCTACTGCTATTGTCGCAACCGCAACAATTCAACCAGAAGAACCAACAGATCCTGAAGAGGGGGAGCGCCTTTTTCATTCACAGATGTGGGTGAAGGGTACCTCGATGCATTTTATTGTTCATAGCGGAATCCATAAGAACCTCATCTCAGCAGAGGTCGTCAAACAGTTGGGATTATCGACAACACCACACCCTCAACCATACAACATCAGGTGGCTTCGCCAAGGACGAGATCTCTGTGTTAGCCAACAGTGTCAATTATCATACGACATCCAACCCTTCAAGGATGAGGTATTATGTTATGTTGCCCCACTGTATGTCTATGATGTTTTCTTGGGCCAACCATATATGTGGAGACGCCATGTTGTTTATGAGTCTCAACCCCATAGTGTCATTGTTACTTTAAGGGGTCATCTCTATAGAATACCAGAGGTAGTTCTGACTATTGTTCCACCTAAAAAGTGTTGCAAGGTAGTATCTCATACTGCAAAATTCAGCTTCTTCACAATCTGTTAAAAAGGAGAACAAACGGGCACTGCAACCACTACAGCCTTGCCCCAAGCACCTTCTATCCAACAAAAGCAGGTCGAAAAAGATGCAACAAAGCGAAAAGATTCCTTCTGCACACCATCCTCTCATGTATCTCTACTTGTTGAACAACCTCAGCCCCAATAGGTTCATGACAAACTTCCACAAACGGAGCAGCGCGACGTCTCCAGTAAGGCAAGCAGCTCACCGAGATGCAGATTAAACAAATGTTTTTCCCTCTCCCCCATGAACTCAATGCAATGGATACCATTGCTTCCTAAGGAGGGAATATTGATATAGGTGGATATCTGTGGCCACCCACCTTTTCCGACTAGCCCAAAACAGTTTTCTAGCAATTTTGGCAATTTACTAATTTTTAACAGTTTTTAACTTTTGAGACCAATTTGAGGGCCCAAATGAAGGTTTTTCGATATCGAGGTTCTCAATGATCGCTTATGACATTATTGAGGCCCAAAAATGAATATCCTCGACAATACCTTTCCAACGGACTATGATACACCTAAAACGGAGATTGTATGCAAAAGTTACGACCCCGGGAAGTTAATGCACTAACTTACCCAAACGGGGCCCACATGACTTTTGGCACTTCATCTCCTAGGGTTAGGTTTTTGGATGTCTATATTTTTTTGCATTCCTGTTTATTGTAAAAAGGCCTT
>JZKD02S1795072.1:18480-33452 GCA_000966675.3 Picea glauca | reverse complement strand
CGTGTGTTGGCATCCTATCATTGTAGGTGCCCAATGCCTAGAGATATGGACCAAAGCTTCAACCCCCTATAAAGTAGTCATTGATTCCTAGCATGAGGTCATATGAGGTAAGGTTGAATTTGAGGAGCTAAAGTCTTTCTCTTGGTCTAGCATATGGTTCCATGAAAAGTAGTTCAGAGAGAAAAGTATTTAAAAAATTAGTTTAGTTCTTTTGGTTCGAGTTACTAATCAACAAACCAAGACCAAATTGAAATTGTTTTTGAATTTGATCCAAGGGACAATAAGAGTTTATTTGTTGTAACAAAGTTGTGTTTGAGAACTCTGTGAGTGGGTTTTTGACGTGGTCTACCATCATTTTCGGTATCAGAGTGAATACAGTAAGTTTTCTCATGGAGAAAGAGAATATTCCACCCAGAAGACAAGGTCTAGGAAGACTAGTTGCAGCTGCAAAATTGCAACAAGAGATGAGAAAAATTCAAGCAAGGATGAAAGATATGGATACTTCCATGAATAGAGAGCTTGACACAAGAGATTTAAGCAAAAGTGAAGCAACAACCTCTGAGAAAGAGGAAGAAGAGGAAACAACAGAAGAGAAATTGATAGGGGTGACCATAAAGGTCAGTGCCATACCAAAGGTAGAGGTACCAATGTATGAAGTTAACGTGAATGTTGAAGAATTGATTCATTGGATTAATGCCCTAGAAAAATATTTTGACTATGAAGATGTAGATGAAGGGAAGAAGGTAAAGTATGCAATGACAAGGCTAAAAGGTCACGCAAACCCTATGGTGGGATGAATTGCAAGCTGACAGGAACCGTAAAGGTAAAGCCAACATTAAGAATTGGGACATAATGATTGCTAAATTCAAGAAAAATTTCATTCCTAAGGACTATCAGCTGAACTTATTCAAACAGTTGTAGAATCTTAGACAGAAGGCTATGATTGTGAAAGAATATACATAAGAGTTTTACAAGTTGACAATTAGAGTTGGTCATATTAAAGAAGATGTTGAAAAAGTTGCTAGATACATTAATGGATTGAGGTATGATATACAATATGAAATTATCATTTTGTTCCTAAATACAGTTGAAGATTCCTATCAAGCAACTTTGAAGGCAGAGGAGAAGTTGGCTAGAAAAAAAAATCCAGAAAGTCAGAGGAAGAATTTCAACAAGAGGAAAAGGAAAATTTAGTGGCAAAGGAATATTTTAGACTCCAAGAGATGAAGGATGAAGCTCAAGCTCAAGTAATAAACCATCAAGAGGAGGAGAATCAAGAGGTAGAATATTTTTTCTCCAAAAGCAGAGGTAGAAGAGGCAGGGAAACTAGATGTTATATTTGTGGAAAGACATGCCATATGGCATGGGACTATATATAAAATAAATCAACAGGTCAAAGAAATGAAAATATAGTAGAATCCAAAGAAGAGAATGTGAATACATACATAAAAGGAGAAGATCCTAAGGTAAGAGAATCATTGTTAATTAGGAGAGTTCAGATCAAGTCAAAAAAGTAATCTAAGGAAACAACCCAGAGGAAGAGTTTATTCAGCTATGTATGTAAGTCAAGAGGAAAGTGTTGTAAAGTTGTCATAGATAGTGGTAGAACAAACAATTTGGTTTCCACAAAGATGGTATAGAAGTTGGGATTGAAGAGGACATCACATCCCTTTCTCTACAAAGTGTCCTAGTTGGTGCAGAAAGGACATCAAATTTTGGTGAATGGAAAATTTGTAATGTGGAAATTCATTTTGGTAGCTACAAGGATGAGGTATTATGCGACATATGGATGTTTTCCATGTTTTTTTTGGAAGGCCATGGTAGTATGAACGAAAATCCATTCATGATGGTAGGAAAAAAACCTATTATTTTGAAAATGATGGGAACAAGCATGTATTGTTTCCTTTGTAGGATGAAGGAGCCAAAGAGGAAGTTAGTCCAAGCGTATTTTTGATAAGTGGGAAGAAACTGTTGCAACAAGTTAAGAAAGAAGAAGAGGTACATTTTTCCTTAATTGGTAAGCCAAAGGTAATACTCACTAATAAAACTCTAGATGATTTACCTGAAGATGTTAAAGTTATGCTTGATGAATTTGTTGATATTGGATGACTTTCCAAATGATTTACCTCATGTGAGGAGTATTAGTCATCATATTGACCTGATACCTAGAGCAAGTTTTCCCTAAAGTAGCTTACAAAATGACCCCACAAGAGAATGAAGAAATTCAGAAATAGGTGCAAGAGCTTCTGGATAAAGGATTGGTAAAGGAAAGTCTGAGCCCATGTGTTGTGCCAACAATACTCATCCAAAATAAGGATGGAGGATGGTTCATGTGTATTGATTGAAGATAAATCAACAAGATTATTATAAGGTACAAATTTCCATTTCCTCGCATTGATGACTTGTCAGGTTGTTGAAGTGGTGTTGAGTATTTCTCAAATATTTACCGAAAGAGTGGATATCATCAAATTAGGATAAGAGAAGGGGATGAATGGAAAACTTCTTTCAAAACTAATAGTGGAATATATGAATGGTTGGTGATGTTGTTTGGGCTCACAAATGCTCCAAGTACATTTATGATGTTGATGAATGAGGTTTTGAAAGAATTTATTGGAAATTGTGTGATAGTATATTTAGATGATATATTGATATATAACCAAAAAAAAGAGGTGTTAGAAAATAATAGATGTTATCATTTAACCATAGACAATATATCAATATTGTCACCCAACCATAGGCCGAAGCCACCCCCGAGCACCTTAACCTTGACAAAGAATGATTCTAGAAGAAAACCCTAGGCCTAATAGCCAATCAATGTAGTGTGCCTCTCTTCAGAGAAAGCATACGGGGAATAAAGTCCAAACCATAACCAATAGAAATCTCAAGACTAAACCGAGAATAAAGATTGCAGTAGTTGCAACTGCAACTACTCTCCAGTCTTGCACACTTACCCAGTTTTTGTAGTGCGCACTTGTACATTTCTATAGTTTGCGAGCTGTGTGTACCAAATGAGATCTAGATTCCTGTATTTATACTGTTTTTCCTGATATTTCTAGGCCAAATTCTCATTTTGGAGGTTAAACACTTAATATTAAATATTTCCTTAAGCCGACTTGACTTCTAGGGTTATGTTCAATGCTTTATGGTTTCTTCTTGCTTCCCAAAATATTCTATTCTCGTTAGGGTTACACGTGGAGATAAATACCTCCCACAACTACCATAATATCAACACTCCATCCTAGATAGGGAGGTATTGAAGGAAATGGTATTGAGCACAAACATACCATTCAACCGGTAGCATCATCATAGTCGTACAAACTATCTCATGATTAGATCATGAGCACCATCATCACTATCATCTGATAGCATCAACTGCATCATCTCTCAAAGCCATACTCCATCTGAGTAATCAGGCATGATGCTGAATAAGTCACTCACTCCACATAGTGATACAAGGACCATTCTTTTAATCCGGACATACGTCCTAGAAGAATGACTATCCCAACAGATGCTAAAATCTACGCCATGGACTATAGAGACCATTCCTATGGGAATTTCAATCTAGGACTATTTTCTAATCAAGTCATATGTACCATAGAGATCCATCTCAACCTATATGCCTTAGAAAATATCGGTCCTGAACCATTTTCCTAATCAGTCCACAATCTGTGCCTTAGGAAAATACTAGTCCATGACATGTCAACAAACTGTCAACCTAGACCATTCTCCATAGAGAGAATACCTGTCCACCAGAAATCTGTTCTATTTGGACCATTCTCCGCCTGGAGAATGTTCGTCCACAAGCACACTAACTATCCATCTAGATGATAATCATTTTCAACACTATTGATAGTCTACATGGAAATCAAAACAATGTCATTCAATGGAACACAACTGTGTCTATCCATAGTGGTACACGACTACAATCCAATGGTACACTACCACACCAAGTAGCACATGGCTACTTAATCAGTGACACATAGTCACATCCAATGGAACAAATCCACCACAGTAGCATACATCTACTGTCCAGAGACATACAGTTTCCATAGAAATCATATCATCTGATATAAACCTGCACAGAAAACAATATCATGATATAAATTGAGTCATCTGAGCCATTCTTCCACTCATATATGTGATATCTGGAAGAGCATATGCCCTCAGAAAGTAAAACATCATCCATGGGCCATCTGGACTATTATTCTCAAGCATAGAAGAATAATTGTCCCTGGTTTATGAGCCTAGACCATTCACCTAACTGGGCCATTCCTCCAGCACTAAACATAGTGAAACCTGGATAGAATGAGTCTGCCCTAGGGAATGCATGTACCTAATTGTTAAACCTTGACCATTCACCTAACTGGTCCATTCCTCCGAAACTAAGAATAGTGAAACCTGGAGAGAATGAGTATGCCCTAGGGAATGACTGTCCAAAATATTTCCTGATGGAAATGAATGTCCTGCACAAACCTCCTAAATGAACCATTCTTAGAAACTTCTCACAATTGTGAACTTTGAAAGAATGACTACCCGACAAGGCGGGCCATTCTACTTGACCACTACTCAGAGTGACTGCTAAGAAGAATAATTGTCCTAGACCATTCCCCCACACTGGCCACAAGGGGAATAATTATCTATGGTACATCAACAATCTATCAAACCATTTTCATTATGAAAATTACTATTCGATCTAGACCATTTTCTGAACTGGAAAATGCCTATCCGTCAGAAATATCAAGCCAATTTCTGAACTAGAAAGGAACTGCTCATCCTGGACAATTTTTCAAACTGAAAAATGATTGTCCATAACATATCAGTGCTCCCTCCCAACCTGGGAGTAATATATTATTTTTTCAATAAGGAATTTGTCTCCACAGGCCCCAACTTGTTTCTTAAGTACACAAACTTTTCATCTTGGATAGAGGCTTTACCAAAATATTTGATATCTTCTCATCTGTGGAGATACACTGAAGAACCACTTCTCTTTTCTGGAGTTCATCACAGAGAATGTAATTCTTGATCTCAATGTACTTCGGTCTGTCTGGAACACTGGTTTGCTCTGAAGGCTTCATATAGATCTTATCATTACAATATATCATGGTTGAATTCAACACTTTTATTTCATGCTATCTCATGACATCGTGACAAGGCTCAAACTGAAATGTATCCAAGTAGCACTTCTTCTATCATCATGAGAGTTTGTCATGGATTATAAATCCATCATTATGAACTTTTGAGTAACCATTCTGATACATTATCTCTGTTATAGAAAGTTTTTACCACACTTCTACTATGCATGAGAGGCTCTGCACCAAGTAGTTTGAATCCATACAAGATATTCTTCCATATGCATACAAGGGTCTCTTTCTAGTATACCTCAAAACCTTGAGGTTTCTCTATATACTCTTCTTGTTCAATTACTCTCTTGAGGATAATAGTCCTTACATTCATATGATGTAAACTCCAACCCATGGATATTGTAGAATATATAATGGCTCAGGTAGAGGTATGTCTTTTTGCTGGAACAAGCTATCACCATAGTCTTCTCCCTCCATCTGGGAGAACCTCTAGTTTTGAATCTCATAATGCTTCCATTCATAAGTATTTCATACATATATATTCATCACAACTTCTATTTCTTCTACTTGATTGCTTCTAGTGGGTTCAAACCAAGCTAGTAGTCTTGTGATTCTCGATATAATGATTAGTTGTTCTGGCTTTTATTTCTCTCTCAGAATATTCATGTTCTTCCTCATGTTTCTCTTTAGCTCTTGGGTCCATGGAGTCTTATATAGATTCCATTCCCTGAAGATTCCAACTTCTTCCTTTCATCATAGGATCATGGATGTGGACGGATAACTAGGGACACTTTAAGGCTTATTTTCGAAGAAGACTTCTTCTAAAGTCAAACTAAACTCATGTTGCTTTTCATGTTTTCTATCATCAATGGGAACATGGATAGATATTTCATAGTCCTCAATGGATCATATTATTTAGGATCATATCCCTCCCGATCCTTGCTTCATGCATGAATGCATTCTCTTCTTTGGGAATTATATAATCAGCTCCATCCCTCTAAGAGAGTCCATACTTTCGTCTGCATCCTTATTACCTTCTGCAAAAGTGTCATAAGTCTTCTAATTTCCTCTCGATTGTTGACTTCTTTCTATTTTTACTTCTTCCAAGTTTCTTCAAGTTTGATTTTGATTTTGGCTTATCTTGCAGTTGTTACTTATGTAATAGCTTCCACAGGAATTGTTACCAAGGATTGTCAATGTACTTCATCTTTTCATGTGTATTGCTTGACTTGTAGTCATCATGATAGCAAACCTTATCTTGTTATTCTTCCCTAGGTGTTGTTTCTCTTTGAACATATTATATGAAAGATATGTACAGAAACTATGTAAACATGGTACGTACAAGAACTATGAAGAATATTGTTACATTGTCTTAGAAGAATAAGTTTGTTTTATCTTGCTTGGACTTCTTTGAGGGTTCCCTTTCTTCGGCAACTGATGCTTCATGTGTTTCCTTCCTTTTCTTTAACTCATGACAATGATTCTTGCAGTGACCATATTTTCGACAAATGAAGCATTGTATTTTTGACATATATCTCTCTTGATTTGGTTTCTTCCTTGAGTTAAACTTTTTCTTATTCCTGAATTTCTTGAACTTTGTTGTGTAGGCTTGATCATCATCTTTCCTTTGTAATTTCTCTTTTGCACTAATCCTTGATTCTTCTTGTGCACAACAAGTCCAAATTTCTTCAAATGTGGGATACTCCTTCCTTGTGTTCATGCTTGCGGAAAATGCATCCCATGTATTGGGAAGGCCATTGAGTACTATAATTACCAGTTCCTTCTCTGAAATGATTTCTTCAATAGCTTGTATTTTATCTCTTAACTGAGATATTCTCACAAAGTATGATGTTATGTTTTCATCATCATTCATTTTCATGTCACGAAGCTCATTCTTCAGACTCATTACTTGTCCAATGTTTTGTTGGATTACTGAGAGGGGGGGCGAATCAGTAATGGAGCAATTTAATTCTTTTTCACCATAAAATGCAAGTGTTATATCAATGTAGCATTATCATCCAATAGTTGTAGAGTAAATAAACAATGAACAAATGAGCAATCACACACATACACAATACACCAGTGTTTTACGTGGAAAACCAAAGCAGGAGAAAACCACATAATGCTTTTTCTTATATATCTTTAATAATTACATTCATTGGAAGCACCAACTTCCTTTGTTTTCCAGCTGCAACTGGAAGGAAGCTCCAACCCCCTATTTTCTCAGGATAGAACTTGAAGGAAGCTCCAACTCCCAAATTCTATGGCTACAACCAGAAGGAGGCTACAACCCCCTATGTTCTCCGGATACAACCGGAAGGTGACTACAACCACCTGTCCTTGCCACGTCCAACCACCTTGATGTAGAAGTAGAATGATGGAACCCCTATCACACTATCATAATGAGATATATTGCTTTAAACATGTACCAATCAACCTGCACCAAACAACCTGTACCAATAACCTGAACCATGCATCAACCATGCATCAACCTGTACCTCAACATGTAATCAACCCGTACCATAAACAAGTGCATCAACCATGCACCAACCTGTACCAAACATGTAGTCAACCTATACCATAAACAAGTGCATCAACCATGCACCAACCTGTACCTCAACATGTACCATGAACAAGTGCATCAACCATGCACCAAACTTGTACCATGAACAAGTGCATCAACGATGCACCAATCTGTACCTCAACCCGTAATCAACCTGTACCATAAACAAGTGCATCAACCATGCACCAACCTGTACCTCAACCTATAATCAACTTGTACCATAAACAAGTGCATCAACCATGCACCAACCTGTACCTCAACCTATACCATGAAAAAGTGCATCAACCATGCACCAAGTATGTACCAAACATGTATCAACTACTCATCAACTATGAATGATCAAGATGTACCAATATCATCAACTATACACCTCATGTATTTGTCAACTCATCAACTACTTGTCTCAACCATGTAGCCAACATGTACCTCAACCAAAAGCCCTCATCAATTTCATCATACAAATCTGATTTGTAACTCTGTAATAGACCTGATATATATGATCACATACCTGCAAACCGTCCTTAACTTTAACAACAAGAGACTAGCATTTTCATCTAACTTTACTTTAGTCTCACATGACTAGTTTTGGATTAGTCAACAACCCTAACTTGAAATAATAATAACTATGTCCCTGTAATGAATAAAGATCTAAAAATAATACACAATGTGCTTCAGTGTGTTCTATGCAATTCCTCCAGGTGTCATTACTTGGATATGTTTTCACATTGTCCTATCAATTTCACAGTCTAAATCATTCTAGAAAAAATGTTATTGTAAAAATGGTGAGATGACCTGTAAATAACATACCTTAGAAAGCATCATCAAAAGAATTTATCCTCCCTTGAATTTCGGCCTTCTTTACTTCACCTTCTCTTTGAAATTTGGATTAGATATCCTTCGGTTACATCAGTCACTTGTAGATATTCAATATTCTCAAGTGTGATGTAAAATGAGAGAGCCTTTCCTCTTATTTATACTTTCATGTAGCTTCCTCAATGAGTTACCTTTTAACCATCTTAACCCACTTTCCTTATTTTAGGGTTATCCAACTTCTAACCACTTGTCCAATTAGTAATTTATCCATTAAATTTATCATTTAAATAATTTATTTTGTATCCACTTTGAATTATAGTACACTCATCAATTCACTTTACCTCAAGGGGTTGCCTTCTAACCATCTTAAACCACTTTTCTTATTTTAGGGCTAACCCACTTCTAACCACTTGTCAACTTAGTAATTTCTCCATTAAATTTATTATTTAAATCATTTATTTTGTATTCACTTTGAATTATAGTACACTCATCACTTCACTTTATTATTTACCTTCTAAAAAAACGTTAAACCACTTTGACTACTTTGACCTTTCGGGGCTTCTAGATGACTCATGAGGGTTCTCCAACTTCACATGGCCATAACTCTCTAACCGTGAAGATTTATGTGGCGTTCCACATACAAATGGAAATGGCATAACATGTACTATCCATCTAGAATAGTCTTACCTGCAAATATATCAAAACTCATACCAGTATTCATCAAACAAACTTGGGTCCATTACCCAAACCTAGGTTCTCCAACTTCACATGGCCATAACTCTCTAACTGTGAGGATTTATGTGATGTTCCACATACCACCATAAATGGCATGACATGTACTACCCATATAGAATAATATTACTTTCAAATATATTAAAACTCATACAATTATGCATAAAACAAACTTGGGTCCATTACCCAAACCTTTGTGCTACCGAAATTTCTCCAAGGGTTGACATAAATCTACAATATCACTCTCCAATGGTTGACATCAATGAAAACCAATAATCCATACCAATTTTCCATCAACCTAATATAATTGTCTAACAATCTCCCCCTTTGGCATTGATGGCAACACTTAGTCATGATAACATTCATGCTTATTATCCTCATCAATGTTTCTATATCTCCGCCTTTGACATCATGAAAAAGTGTTTCTACTTTGAGGCTACTCCCCTTGAATAAACTCTCCTTGGGATGCTCCCCCTGTCTACATGCCTCTGTTCTCTCTCTCCGAGCATTTCTATCCTGCATATGATAAATATCTCCCCCTTTGTTATCAATGGAAAAGGTATCTTTCCATTCGGGGTTGCTCCCCCTAACTGAACTATCCTTGGGGATACTCCCCCTGACTAAGATCTTCCTAAAACTGTTATCCCAACATGAATTGTCTTCTTTATGGTGATTCCTCATGTAAATATAAGACATATAAGATAAGTATTCAAAATCATTCATTTTGGAGTAGAAATTACTCTGAGTCTTTGGCGAAGATACTCAAAGGCTTCCCGTGGAAGCGATTTTGTAAATATGTCTGCCACTTGTTCTTTTGTGCCCACATATTCAACTCTGATGTTCTTCTCTGCAACATGTTCTCGTAGAAAGTGATACTTGATTGGAATGCGCTTCATTTTGGAGTGCATCACCGGGTTCTTTGAGATACTTATGGCGCTTGTATTATCACAATAGATTGAAATGGGATCATCATACTCAATGTGTATATCTATCAGAGTTTGTTTCATCCATAGAACCTGTGTACAACATGTTGTTTCTACAATATACTCTGCCTTGGTTGTAGATAAAGATAATGATGATTGTTTCTTTCTTAGCCATGATACTAAACACTCACCCAAATAGAACGTTGCTCCACTAGTGCTTCGTCGGTCATCAATGCAACCTGCCCAATATGCATCTGTACATGCAATAAGTGATATATCCTTTCCTTTTGGATACCATAATCCAAAATTTTATGTTCCTTTGAGATCTCTAAAATTCCTCTTCACTGCTAATACATGTGATTCCTTTGGTGTTGCTTGAAATCGTGCCAACTGTCCAACTGCGTTCATTACATTTGGTTTGGATGTTGTCACATATAGTAGGCTACCAATCATTGACCTGTATTGCCTTTGATATGTTGACTCGAATCATCATCTTTTCTCAACTTGTTTATCCTAGGAGTGATAACTGGTTTGCAATCTTCCATTCCAAACCTCTTTAGTATTTCTCTGATATAATTGGTTTTAGAAATAAAATTTCCTTGGTTGCTTTGACGTATCTTGATGTAGAGGTTGTTGTCTGTGCTTCCTTTCCATAGTTCGTAGGGAGTTTTGTCATTGTTGTTTCTGAGCATTACTCTGTTTTGAATGTGAACTGTTGTATGCACTACATGTGTCCAAAAAATATCTATCAATTTGGAATCCATTAGCGTTGTTAGAGACATTTCTTGTGTAATTATCATCCATTATGATAATGTTCCTTTTTCTCTGAACCACTCTCTGAACCAATATATGAATCCATGCTCCCATCTATTGTCATATATCTGTCCAAACCTGCTAAGTATTCTTATGAATCCATCTCTGTCCATATTGTCCAAGACTCTACTTGTGCAACTGTCCATAATGCTAACCCATTTATCACTATACTATCATGAATTCTTGATTAATATATCAAAATGTACTTTTGCTAACTGATTGCTCTGGATATGTCTTCTCAAACTCTGCAAGCTGCTTGAAGGATGGTTCTTTGGTCTATCACAACTATCGCATAGACTTGCCCTGTCTAATATTCATATTACCTGGGAGTCTCTAAGCCGGATGGCTCATAACAATTCTTTCTCTAATGTTTATTCATCATCATATTCATTGGTAGATTCATCATCTCTCTGAGCTCTGACTTATTTCTTTCTGTCTGTGGATTCATCTTTCACTATAATGCCTAAAAGTACAATCTCTTGAACCTATTCCTTATTTACCTATCCTTCTTTTCTTTCAGTTATTTTCCAAACCTTTTTGTATTTGACATCTTTATTTTTCTCTGTATAATTTTCTTCATCTTGTTTTATTGCCAATCTTGTGATCTTTGGGACTTGGTCTTTGTTCACTTATTCTTCGTGTTTTCTTATCCACACTTTCTTACATCTGATATCAATGTTCTCTTTCATGGAAGTATTGATCATGCTTCTACAATCACTAGCTATGTGTCCATAGTTATGACATTTGTAACATTTAATGTTACATGGGGCCACATAGGCATTTATTGCTTGAACATTTATTTTATAATCCCTACAATCTACAACCTTGTGTCCAAAGTTAGTACAATAAAAACAATGACCATAAAATAAATTTGCATACCTCAGAGAGAATGATCTTCTTTGTGGCGTAGTCCTTCTGAATTTTTTCCTTGAATGATCATGATCATGATTGAAGCTTCTTTGTGGCTTGAACATGGATGGTCTTCTTGAAGATGTATCTTCAATGGTTTTCTTAGATTCTGGTTGACCATGATTCCTTCCTTTGAGTACTTCTGCATAACTCTTTTTATTGTCTTCATTCTTCTTTTCTAGCAACCTAGAGTGCTTCTCTTCATTCTATATAACTGATGTGGATGTTTTTGTCTCTTCAACGTTCTTGTTGAGATTGACGATTTTACTTCCCAATGTGACAAATTCTTCTTCAATCTTCTCAGCCTCTTCTTCTTTCTTCATTATCTGAGACTCCGTGACTTCTTCTGTTCTTTTTTCTTTTTCAAGCTGAATTTTTAATGTGATTATTTCTTCTTCAAGTCCTTTCTCTTCTTGACCAAACTCTGCCTCAAGCTAGTTTAGATCGTTAGTTCTTTCCTTAAGATGATTTGTCAATATATTCTCTCTCATTTATGCTTCTTCCTTCTTTGCTTCTATTTTGGCTTCTAAATACTACCTTTGATATTCAAGATTTTCTTCGATCTTTCTGGCCTCTTCTAGCTGAGTTCTTAAGTTCTCGATGACCTGTTTGGATTCTTAAAAAATGTGAACACTTTCCTTTTGTTTCATCAATTATTTCTTGAGTGACTTGTTTTCTTCTCTTAGTTCATCTAAAGCACTAATCAATTCCCTGGTGATTATGTATTCTTCATCTTCTGAATCTGTTTGACATGGTGAACATAATTCTTCTTGATCTGTATCTTCATCTTCTTTGGAATTTTATGAATCTGTGATGGGTGAAGAATATATGTCATGTAACTTATCCCAAAGTTCTTTGGTTGATGAAAATTTACCAACCTTTTCTCTTACCAGATTAGGTAATCCTTCCCATATGAAATCCATTGCTATTTTGTTATTCTTCTTCAATTCCTTCTTGGTTGCAGTCTTTTCCCTTTTTGAACTATCATATCCTGTAACAACTGATAGCCAAATATAATGTCCCTGTGCCTGTAAAAATACTTTCTTCCTTATGCTCCACATATCATACTTAAAACCATTCTGACCATTAAATATTCATACTCCATTCTCAGAATAATCCATGATCTCCTTCCAATGGTTAAAATGTTTCCTGAAGGAACCTTCTCTGATCCCAATCGTTGGATTACTGAGAGGGGGTGTGACTCAGTAATAGAGAAATTTAAACCTTTTTCACCATAAAATGCAAGTGTTATATCAATGTATCATTATCATCCAATAGTTGTAGAGTAAATAAACAATGAACAAATGAGAAATCACACACATACACAATACACCGGTGTCTTACGTGGAAACCTAAAGCGGGAGAAAACCACATAATGCTTTTTCTTATATATCTTTAAGAATTACATTCATTGGAAACACCAACTTCCTTTGTTTTCCAACTGCAACTAGAAGGAGTCTCCAACCCCCTAGTTTCTCAGGCTACAACTTGAAGGAAGCTCCAAATCCCCAATTCTCTAGCTACAACCAGAAGGAGGCTACAACCCCCTATGTTCTCTGACTACAAACGGAATTGGGCTACAACCACCTGTCCTTGCCCCGTCCAACCACCCTAACGTAGAAGTAGAATGATGGAACCACTGTCACACTATCACAATGAGATATACTTCTTTAAACTTGTACCAATCAACCTGCACCAAACAACATGTACCAATAACCTGAACCATGCATCAACCTGTAATCAACCTGTACCATAAACAAGTGCATCAGCCATGCACCAACCTATACCAAACAACTTGTAGTCAACCTCTACCATAAACAAGTGCATCAACCATGCACTAACTTGTACCTCAACCTGTACCATGAACGAGTACATCAACCATGCACCAAACCTATACCTCAACCTATACCATGAACAAGTGAATCAACCATGCACCAACCTATACCTCAACCTGTAATCAACATGTACCATAAACAATTGCATCAACCATGCACCAATATGTACCTCAACCTGTACCATGAACAAGTGAATCAACCATGCACCAAGTATGTACCAATAATGTATCAACTACTCATAGACTATGACTCTTCAATATGTACCAACATCATCAACTATACACCTCATGTATGTGCCAACTCATCAACTACTTGTCTCAACCATGTAGCCAACATGTACCTCAACCAAAAGACCTCATCAATTTCACCATACAAATCTGATTTGTAACTCTGTAATAGACCTCGTGTATATGATCACATACTTGCAAACCTTCCTTAACTTTAACAACAAGAGACTAGCATTTTCATCAAACTTTACTTTAGTCTCACATGACTAGTTTTGGATTAGTCAACAATCCTAACTTGAAATAATAATAACTATGTCCCTGTAATGAATAAATATCTAAAAATAATACACAATGTTCTTCAATGTGTTTTATGCAATTCCTCCAGGTGTCACTACTTGGAACCTCTCATAAAAGGATTTATAGAAAAAAATGCCATACCTTGTTGAATTTTGGCTTATTCTAGAGAGAGAACTTGTAGAGCGTGCCCCGCACGAAATATTTTTTTATGGATCTGAACATTTTTTCTTAATTAATTTGGATCGTTTATGAATAAGTTATGACATTTTTACCCGAAACACCTATTTTATACTAGTTTCAGGACTAGCCACAAACCCTATTTTCCATGGAATGTAACTCCAGAACTACAACGACCCACAAGCTTAAATTTGTACCACATCTACTATGATATGTTTTCTCAATATAATATCAAATTCACGGTCTGAATCATTCTAGAAAAAAAGTTATTGCAAAAATAGTGAGATGACCTGTAAATAACATACCTTAGAAAGCATCATCAAAAGAATTTATCCTGCCTTGAATTTCATCCTTCTTTACTTCACCTTCTCTCTAAAATTCGGCTTAGATATCCTTTGGTTACCTCAATCACCTATAGTTATTCAATATTCTCAAGTGTGATATAAAATGAGAGAACCTTTCCTCTTATTTATACTTTCATGTAGCGTCCTCAAGGGGTTACCTTTTAACCATCTTAACCCACTTTCCTTATTTTAGGGTTAGCCAACTTCTAACCACTTGTCCAATTAGTAATTTATCCATTAACTTTATTATTTAAATAA
>JZKD02S1795072.1:0-18368 GCA_000966675.3 Picea glauca | reverse complement strand
ATTTTGTATCCACTTTGACTTATAGTACACTCATCACTTCACTTTACCTCAAGGGGTTGCCTTCTAACCATCTTAAACCACTTTTCTTATTTTAGGGCTAACCCACTTCTAACCAATTGTCAACTTAGTAATTTCTCCATTAAATTTATTATTTAAATAATTTATTTTGTATTCACTTTAAATTATAGTACACTCATCACTTCACTTTATTATTTACCTTCTAAAAATATCTTAAACCACTTTGACTACTTTGACCTTTTGGGGCTTCTAGATGACTCATGAGGGTTCTCCAACTTCACATGGCCATAACTCTCTAATCGTGAAGAGTTATGTGTCGTTCCACATACCACTGGAAATGGCATGACATGTAATATCCATATAGAATAGTCTTACCTGAAAATATATCAAAACTCATACCATTATACATCAAACAAACTTGGGTCCATTACCCAAACCTGGGTTCTCCAACTACACATGGCCATAACTCTCTAACCGTGAGGAGTTATGTGATGTTCCACATACCACCAAAAATGGAATGACATGTACTACCCTTATAGAATAGTATTACCTTTAAATATATTAAAACTCATACCATTATACATCAAACAAAATTGGGTCCATTACCCAAACCTTTGTGCTTCCATAATTTCTCCAAGAGTTAACATCAATCACTAAGGGTTGACATCAATCTACAATATCACTCTCCAATGGTTGACATCAATGAAAACCAACAATCCATACCAACTGTCCATCAACCTAAGCCAATTGTCTGACATGTTTCTAACTGAGAAGAGGTTAGTTAGGGCATCATACATCTTCTTAGATGAGTCAAGATGGGAGATGTAGGGTATCAAGTGGTCTTTTACAGAGTCCAGTATGATACTCATGGCATTGATGTCATTGTCTTTGAACTTCTCCATAACTTCAACGTTCTGAGGTTCCTTCTCTTTTCCTTCTTCAAACTCTGGTTCCACGATATTTCCTTACACGATATCCAACACTTTATTCTTGGAAAGGATGAGATCAATACTTGTCTTCCATGCTCTGAATTTAGAAGCCCCTTATAACTTGTTTTCTGACTTCATAGAGTAAGTCACGATAGATTTTGACTTGGTAAACCTTTGAATTTGACCAAAAAATCAAACTTGATGTCTTAGCTTGCTGAGAGTACCAGGAGGTGCGCTAGGCTAGGGCGCACTAGGCTATCTAGAAATTAGGTCAAACTCTTCACTTAAGGTGCCTCAATAAGAGGGTTAGGGTTTCGTTGCTGCAACAAAACTTTGACTGCAACTGCAACTACAACTAAGCAAATCGTCCCAATCTATCTTCCAGTGGTTGGAATGTCTCGAAGATAGTGTGGGCCCATAACTTGCTATAAAATAATATATGTGCCCATTTAACCATAGACAATATAGAAATATTTTCACCCAACCATAGGCCGATGCCACCCCCGATCACCTTAACCTTGACAAAGAATGATTCTGGAAGAAAACCCTAGGCCTAATAGCCAATCAATTTAGTGTACCTTTCTAGAGAGAAAGCATACATGGTAGAATGTCCAAACCATAACCAATAGAAAGTCCAAGCCTAAACCAAGAATATAGATTGCAGTAGCTGCAGCTGCAGATACTCTCCAGTCTTGTGCACTTACCCAGTTTCTGCAGTGTGCACTTGTACATTTCTGTAGTTGCGAGTTGTGTGTACCAAATGAGATCTAGCTTCTTATATTTATATTGTTTTTCCTGAGCTATCTGGGCCAACTTATCATTCTCGAGGCTAAACACTTAATAGTAAATATTTCCTTGAGTCGACTTGTCTTCTAGGGTTATGTTCTAGGGTTTCTTCTTGCTTCTCGAAATATTCTATTCTCGCCAGGGTTACACATGGAGGTAAATACCTCCCGTAACTACCATAATATCAACAAGAGGAACATATAAGGAATCTCAGAATGGTTTTGAATACTTTGCAAAAAGAAAAGTTATTGATAAATCTAAAGAAATGTAGTTTTATGAAGAATGAGCTAATACATTTTGGATTTGTAGTATCTAAAGATGGATTGAATATGGACCCAGAGAAGGTTAAAGCAATAGTAAGTTTTCCTACACCCAGAAATGTGTATGATCAGGTAAGGAGTTTCCATGGTTTAGAAAGATTTTATAGGAAATATATCAGAAACTTCAGTCAGTTATGTGCTCCAATTATTGAGACTATCAAAGAGAACATACAACCATTCAAATGGACAATAGCAACTGATCAAAATCTTCAAATTTTGAAGGAAAATATCACTGAACAACATGTGCTAGCTTTTCCAGACTTTGATAAGTTTTTCCAAGTTGATATTGATGCCAGTGGGAGTGCAATAGGAGTTGTATTGATCCAGGAACAAAGAGCAATTGCATATTTTAGTGAGAAGATGAATGAGGATAAAAAAAAAAAATTGTGTTATGATAAGGATTTTTATGCAACTGTGTAGGCACTGGATAAATGGAGACAATACCTCATGCCAAAAGAGATTATTCTTTACACTAACAATCATCCATTACAATTTATAATTAGTCAACCAACACTGAATAAAAGACATGTTAAGTGGGTTGAATTTTTGCAGAATTTTACCTTTATGATTAAACACACAAGTGGTAAGGCAAATAAAGTTGTTGATGCATTGAGTAGGATTAATTTAATTTTGAAAGAATTTCAAGTCAGTAATTTAGGATTTGATGGTTTAAAAGAAATGTATCGAGATGATGCATATTTCAAAAATGTTTATGCAGCTTGTGAAAATCCTGTTTCCAACAATAGGAGTCAATGGTTGTACTACAGGCTATAGGAAGGATTGTTGTTCAAGAACAATAAGTTGTGCATACCCAAGTGTTCAATGAGGGAGAATATAATCAAAGAGAATGACAGTGGAGGATTGTCAGGACATTTTGGCTAGGATAAAACTTTTTCTCGGGTAAATTCTTTTTATTTTTTTTCCTGCATAATTTGTTAGTATGCTAAAGGGAGAAGTTAGAATGTAGGGTTGTATCAACCACTACCCATTCCAAGAAGGCCATAGAATGCAATGAGTGTGGAATTTGTGTGGGGATGTTCTAGGTGGATATCGGTGGCCACCCACCTATTCCAACTGGCTCAAAATAGTTTGATGCTAACTTACTATTTTTAGCAGTTTTTTAGTTCCTAAACTTCCAAGGCCATTTTGAGGGCCTAAACAACACTTTTTCGTGATAGGGAACCTCAATAAAATCCAACGGATCTCATTGAGTCCCCAAAATGAATCTCCTCTTTGATACCTTTCCAACGAGCTATCGTGCGCCCCAAAAATATATTGTATGCTAAAGTTACACCCCCGAGAAGTTGATACACCAAACTACCCAAAACAAGGTCCACAAATCTGTTGGCTTTTCATCTTCCGAGGTTAGGGTTTTGGATTTTATTTATGTTAAAAAGGCCTTTGGAGACTCATTTTAAGAATCATCTTCTTGTGAATGTGAGTAGCCGTCACATCTCTTCTCAGAGATAAGTTAACACCATTCTACCAAGTCTTTCACTCTTTATTTCTACAATTTTGTACATTTCGCTCATTAATAGAAATTGTGTACTACTATATCTATGTGTTTATGGTTATATCTCAGATTTATATCCGTTATATTATTAGACATATGATATATCTCTATAAATTTCTTTGTTATATCTCCGCTCTCATTTTGTGCCAAAAATATTATGGATCAGTGCTATCATAGCAGACTGCTCATGATCGTTTTTTCAGTGCATGTCCCCGACGAGGTCCAAGTATATCAAGTTGGGTCTCGATCTTGTCTCTCTTGAGGACGATTTCTCTCAAAAACCCAAGAAACCCTCCATGGCAGAAGAAAATAAAAATGATAGAGAAAAAGATTCTATTAATCTGTTGCTTGAGCAAGCTCTCACGCGACAGAGGGACGAAATGTTGGATAATTTTTCCCACATCCTTCAGTGCATGTCGATAACGACAAGAATGTCTTCATAAAGAGACCACTTTGGAGGCACCTCTCCTATCAAGGTACAATTTAATTTTTATATTACCATATTTGAAGGTCAAATAGATGTGGATGCCCTAGAAAAATGGTTAAATATGCTAGAAGTTTATTTCTCCATGCACAATTTTTTCGACAGGGAAAGACAAGCTTCGCACTCCTTAAGTCTCTCCCATGTCAAACATTGGTGGGAAAATTACTGGGAGAAAAGTTCCAGAGAGGATTCTAGAATATATGGGGTCGATCCCACTTGGGATTTTTTTGTGGATGTGGTCAAGGAACAATATTACCTTGTTGATAATATCATGACCAGTACATGAGATGGACCACACTAAGGAAAGAGAGGGGCCAAACAATGTTAGAGTTCAAAAATAATTTTGATACCTTGTGCACCAATATGGGTATCAAATACTCCCAGTAGCATCTGGTTCTGAAATATCTTGGGGCTATATATAGGTACATCCAAACCAAAATGGATTTACTAGACATATCATCAATGGGAGCTTCCTATCAATATGTTGTCAAAATCAAGTAGAAATTTAGTCACTAGAATAAATGGGAGTTTGGGTCTACAAATCCACAACAACCAAAGTATGATAAAGAAATCCCTAACAAACAACCTCTTAAAAACTAGTCTAAGCCATAGGAAAATAAGGGTCATGGAAAGACGAATGACACTGAAAAGTGGTACGATTTCCACAAAAAACCCTGGCACAACATCGATGAATGTCGGTCAAAACAGTCATTGGTGGCCGAGATCAAAGAAAAAGAGTTGAACCCAAATTCAGAATTTGATTCAACAAAATATTGGTAGAAGACAGATCATCGACGTAGACTCCATTGTTATTGTCTCAACTGCAACAATTCAACCAGAAGAACCAACAGATATTGAATATGGGGAGCGCCTATTCCATTCACAGATGTGGGTGAAGGGGACCCCATTACATTTCATTGTTGATAGTGGAAGCCAGAAGAACCCAATCTCAGCAGAGGTCGTCAAACAATTGAGATTGTCAACAACACCACACCTGCAACCATTCAACATCAGGTGGCTTCGCCAGGGATGAGATCTTTGTGTCAACCAATAGTGTGTATTTTCATATGGCATCTATCCCTTCAATGATGAGGTATTATGTGATGTTTCCCAGTTGGATGTTTGTGATGTTATTTTGGGCCAACCATATATGTGGAAACGTCATGTTGTTTATGAGTCTCGACCCCGTAGTGTCATTGTTACTCTGGGGGGGCAGCTCTACAGGATATCAAAGGTAGTTCTAACTATTATTCCACCAAAACAATGTCACAAGGTAATATCTCATACTGCAAAATTTAGCCTCGTCACAATCTGTTCAAAAGATAAACAAAAGGACACTACAACCACTGTAGCCTTGGCCCAAGACCTTTCTATCCAACAAAAGAAAATTACAAAAGAGAAATAAGATAATGTTTCTTTACCTACAATGGTGCCTACACACTGCCCAATCAAGCCAAGATACAACAGGTTGGTTGAACAAATTCGCTACCGGACTTTCTCCATGGGTTGAAATCAATCACTAAGGGTTGAAATCAATCACTAAGGGTTGACATCAATCTACAATATCAATCTCCAATGGTTGACATCAATATCAACCAAAAATCCATACCAACTATCCCTCAACCTAAGCCAATTGTTTGACAAGAAGGACACTACAACCACTGCAGCCTTGGCCCAAGACCTTTGTATCCAATAGAAGCAGATTGCAGAAGAGAAAGAATATATTGTTTATTCACCTAAAATGGTGCCTACACACTTCCCAGTCAAGCCAATATACAACAGGTTGGTTGAAAAAATTCAACCCCCCCAGGAACATGTTCGTGATAGTCTTCAACAAGCTAAGCAACGCAACTTCTCCAACAAGGCAAGCAACTCACAAAGGTTTAGATTCAACAAACACTTATCCCTCTCCCTCGGGAAATCAACAAAATGGAGATCATTTATTCCTAAGGAGGGAGGATTGATCCAGGTGGATATCAGTGTCCACCCACCTATTCCAACTGGCTCAAAACAATTTGTTGGCAACTTGCTATTTTTAGCAGTTTTTCGGTTCCTAAACTTCCGGGGCCATTTTGAGGGCCTAAACAATATTTTTTCGCGATCGGGCACCTATTTGATAATCCAAGGCTCTAATTGAACCCCAAAAATGAATCTCCTCATCGATACCTTTCCAACAATCTATCGTGTGCCCCAAATGGATATTGTATGCCAAAGTTACGCCCCCAGGAAGTTGATACACCAAACTACCCAAAACAGGGTCCACAAAACTGTTGGCTTTTCATCTTCCAGGGTTAGGGTTTTGGATTTTATTTATGTTAAATAGGAATTTGGAGCCTTGTTGTAAGAATCATCTTCTTTCAAATGTGAGTAATTGTCACATCTCTTCTCATAGATAAGTTGCGACCATTCTAGTGAGTCTTTCACTCTGTGTTTCTACAGTTTTGTACATTTCGCTCATTAATAGAAATTGTGTATTATTGTATCTCTATGTTTATGTTTATGTCTTTGTTATATTATTAGATATGTGATATATATCTGTACATTTATTTATTATATCTCTGCTCTCATTTCGTTCCAAAAATAATATGGAGCAATGGTATCAGAGTAGGCTACTCTTGATCGTTTTTCAGTGAATGTCTCTGACGAGGTCCAAGTATAGCAAGTTGGGTCTTGAGCTTGTCTCTCTTGAGGAAAATCTCTCTCACATGCCCAAGAAACCCTCCATGGCGGAAGAAAATAAAAATGACAAAGCAGAAGATTCTATTAATCTATTGCTTGAGCAAGCTCTCACGTGACAGAGGGACGAAATGATGGAGAATTTTTCCCACATCCTTCAATGCATGTCGATAACAACAGGCATGTTTTCATCAAGTGAGCACTTTGGAGGCACCTCTCCTTTCATGGTACAGTTCAATTTTGATATTCTCATATTTGAAGGTAAGATAGATGTGGATGCCCTAGAAAAATGGTTAAATATGCTAGAAGGTTATTTCTCCATGCACAATATTTCTAACAAGGAAAAGGTCACCTTTGCAATCCTTAAGGATATCCCCCATGTCAAAAATTGGTGGGAAACTTATTGGGATAAAATTTACATAGAGTCTGGAATATATGGGGCGAGACCACTTGGGATTTTTTTGTGGATGCAGTCAAGGAATAATATTACCCTGTTGGTAACTATGATGACCAATACATGAGATGGACCACACTACGGTAAGAGAGAGGCCAAATAGTGTCAGAATTTACAAATAATTTTCATACCTTGCGCACCACGCTAGGTATCAAAGACTCTGAGCGACATCTGGTTTTGAAATATCATAGGGCTCTATATAGGTACATCCAAACCAAAATGGGTTTCCTAGACATATCATCACTAGGAGATGCCTATCGATATGCTGTCAAAATTGAGGAGAAATTTAGGCACCAGAACAAACATGAGTTTGGGTATGAAAATCCGCAGCAACTAAAGTATGATAAAGACTGCCCTAACAAACAGTCTCATGAAAACTAGTCTAAGCCATAGGAAAAGAAGGGTCTCAGAAAGACGAAGAAGGACACTAGAAAGTGGTGTGATTTCCACAAGATCCCTGGAAAAACACCGATGAATGTCACTCAAAATATTCATTGGTGGCCAAGATCAAAGAAAAATATTCAAACCCAGATTCAGAATCTGATTCAGAAAGTACTAGCAAAAGACATCTCATCGACACAGGCCCCACTGTTATTATCGTGACCACAACAATTCAACCAAAAAAACCAGGAGATCCTGAAGATGGGGAGCACCTCTTCCATTCATAGATGTGGGTGAAGGGGACCCCATTGTATTTCATTGTTTATAGTGGAAGCCAGAAGAACCTCATCTCAGCAGAGGTCGTCAAATAGTTGGGATTGTCAACAACACCACACCCACAACCATACAACATCGGGTGGCTTTGCCAGGGATGAGATCTTCGTTTCAATGAGTAGTGTCGATTGTCATATCCAACCCTCCAAGGATGAGTTATTATGTGATGTTTCCCCATTGGATGTTTGTGATGTTCTTTTGGGCCATCCATATATGTGGAAACATCATGTTTTTTATGAGTCTCGACCTCATAGTTTCATTGTTACTCTAGGGGGTCAGCTCTATAGGATACTAGAGGTAGTTCTGATTATTGTTCCACCAAAACATTGTTTCAAGGTAATCTCTCATACTGCAAAATTCAACCTCTTCACAATCTATTCAAAAGGTGAACAGAAGGACACTGCAACCATTGCAGCCTTGGCCCAAGACCTTTCTATCCAATAGAAGCAGATTGCAGAAGAGAAAGAAGATATTGTTTCTTCACGTACAATGGTGCCTACACACTGCCCAGTCAAACCAAGATACAATAGGTTGGTTGAAAAAATTCAACCCCCCCAACAACAAGTTTGTGATAGTCTTCAACAAGCTAAGCAACGCAACTTCTCCAGCAAGGTAAGCAACTCACAAAGGTTCAAATTCAACAAAAATTTTCCCCTCTCCCCTGGAAACTCAATGCAATGGAGACCATTGCTTCCTACGGAGGGAGGATTGATCCATGTGGATATCAGTAGCCACCCACCTATTCTTGCTGGCTCAAAATAGTTTGTTGGCAACTTACTATTTTTAGCAGTTTTTCGGTTCCTAAACTTCCAGGGCCATTTTGAGGGACTGAACAACACTTTTTCATGATCATGCACCTCAATGGTGGTCAAAGGATCTCATTGAGCCCCAAAACCGAAGCTCCTCTTCAATACCTTTCCAACAAGATATTGTGCACCCCAAAGGGAGATTGTATGCCAAAGTTACGCCCCTGAGAAGTTGATACACCAAACTACCCAACACAGGGTCCACAAACCTATTGGATTTTCATCTTCTGGGGTTAGGGTTTTGAATTTTATTTATGTTAAAAATGTATTTGGAGCCCCATTATAAGAATCACATTCTTGTGAATGTGAGTAGTCGTCACATCTCTTCTCAGAGATAAGTTGTCACCATTCTAGCAAGTCTTTCACTCTATATTTCTATAGTTTTGTACATTTCGTTCATTACTAGAAATTGTGTATCATTGCATCTCTGTGTTTATGGTTGTATCTCTTATATAATTCTCTGTTATATTATTGGATATATGATATATCTTTGTACATTTCTTTATTATATCTCCACTCTCATTCCGTGCCAAAAATAATTCGGATTAGGGGATTGCCAAGGACACAGAGAGGTAATGATTCTATCTATGTTGTGGTATATAGATTTTTAAAAATGGCTCATTTTATTAATAGTGCAAAAACCAGTGATGCTAAAAATATTTCCAATGCGTTCTTTAGAGAGGTGGTAATATTGCATGGTTTACCCAAAAGTATAGTTTCAGATAGAGACACTAGTTTTATGGGACACTTTTGAAGAACCTTGTGGAAGAAGCTTGGTACTAAACTCAGTTTTATCTCATCCTATAACCCACAAACTGATGAGAAAATAGAAGTGGTAAACATAAGCCTAGGAAACATTTTGAGGAGCTTTGTGAATGAGAATCCCATGCAATGGGATCAGATGCTTTCTCAAGCTGATTTTGCATATAATGACTCACTGAATAGAAGCACATGGATTAGTCCATTCCAAATATTGTATGGAATGCATCCAAGAGGAGTGTATGAATTAAGAAATTTAGGAAAATAAGAATTGAGGAGTGTTGATGGTGAGGATTTTGCAATGAGTATGCATGAATTACAGGAAAAGGTCAAGAAGAAGTTACAAAGAAAGAAGACACCAATATAAGCAGAGGGAAGACATGAGAATAAGGCCAATCTATTTCGAAGTTGGTGAACTGGTCATGGCATACCTAAGGAAAGAGAGGTTTCCTGTAGGGACCTATAACAAACAGAAACTTAAAAAGATTGGGCCATGTAAGATTTTAAGGAAATTTTCTTCTAATGCATGTGAGATAGAATTTCCAAGTGGTGTTGGAATTTCTCCAATATTTAATGTTGCAAATTTGTATCCCTTCAAGGAGACAAAAGGAATTTCAACAGATGAACCTATAATTGATGAAGATCAGACCATAGGATGAAAAGGAAAAATACCTAAAGTAGTGCAAAAAGAGATTGAGGCACTGTTGGATCAAAAAGTGACAAAGAAAACTAGAGGCAAAAATATTTCCAATACTTAGTCAAATTGAAGGGTCAGACAATGGAGGATGCCACTTGGATGACAGTAGAAAATATTTCCATGTATGGAGAATACCTTGAAGACCTAATGAATAGTTATTTTCTTCCCGGAAGTCAAATGCAGGAGCATCTTGAAGTAAATTTAAAGATTGACCCCGAGGGTCGCAAACATTTACCAAGGGAGTTGGTTCCCTAATTTCTTTTATTATATTTGTAATAATTATGAAATGTATCTAGAGGACATTTTCGTTGAGTTTGTTTGCTAGGTGTCAAGTTATTGCTAGAGTTTAGGAACAGTGTCCATATTTGGATTTTGTTAAGATAACTTGGGGATTTTGTTGGTTTGTGAGCTATTCGAGGGATAAAGATATATTGAATGTTTTTGTAAGATTCAGGAGTTATATAGAGATATCTTGTGTGAAATTGAGAGAGTGTGGATTGTAAAGGTCCAAAAGACCAAAAGTTGTTGTACTTGTCTATTCCTTTGTCAGATCTAATGAATGAGAAATTCTCAATTTTGTATACCTCTATGAGTTGTTCTATGTATGAGTGAGTAAACTCTGATCACGACATTCACAACATTGAAATTCTAGGTTAAATTTGTGTTGTAGGAAAGTGGATTGTGCACAAAGTGGTTCCAAGACTGAACCAAAACCCTCTTAAATTTCCCTTGTTTTTATGGACGACTAGGATTAACTGAATAAACGGATCGATGAGACACATTCCATCAAACATCGCCTAGCGGTGTTTTCATTTATCCTGGAATTCAGTTAAATCTGAGATCACGAGATCAAATGAGTTATTGAAAATATCGTGTATTGGGATTGAATGATCACAATTAGATTGGGACCAGAGGACCTTCCAGATTGACCATCAGATCAAGTCTTACATAGATTATTTATCAATTTTGTATCAATAGTGATCTGACCTTCGACGTTATCACGAGTATATGAGATTTAGTCGTCCGATAAAAAGGTGAGATCAACAGTCCTTATAAATTGTGCAAAGCAAAAGAGATCGAGGTTTAACATCGCTTGAACCCCCCCCCACAATTTTGACATGTGATGAAAATTGGAGACATGTGTCAACATCGTGTCATTGTGGGCACCTACTTCCTAGAGATTCGGACCAAAGCGTGAGCCCCCCACAAAGTAGCCATCGGTTCCTACCGTGAGGTCATATGAGGTATGTTGGATTTGAGGAGCTAAAGTATAGCTCTTGGTCTAGCGCTCGGTTCCATGAAGAGTATTCTAGAGCACAAAGTATTTAAGAACTTAGTTTAGTTCTTCTGGTTTGAGTCGCTAATCAATGAACCAAGACCGGATTGAAATTGTTGTAGAATTCAATACAAGGGACAACGAGAGATTATTCGTTGTAACAGAGTTGTGTTCAAGAACTCTGTGAGTGGGTTTTGGACAGGGTCTGCCATCAAGAATGCAATTTTGTGTGCATTGACAGATATAGTTGACATTTAATAAATGTAAATATTAAAATAATGTTAGAACGATTAATAATATGATTTCTATATTTTGTGCAGATGCATGGATTCTTGCATGGTGGTGTAGGTGACACTTTTGCATGAAAGTTAGAAAAGGAGGATGGAGAGCTATGAAAATCATTCAAGTTTTGGATGGTTTTCATAATGTTAATTTGATGGACAAGGTGGTGAGAGTAGGCATGTTATACTAGGACCTTGGTTTCTCTTTTGTTTCATGTGGTTGGGGATACACATATTAGCATAGCTAAGGTGGTAGGGATAAGGAAAACCATATCTTGTGTTACTCTTTTGGTAGTCCTCATAGCTTAGTGGGGTTCAAGGGAACTTGAGCAAGGTGGAGTGGTACTTTAGTTGGCATTTTGTTGGCAAGGATTGGAATAAAACTTGGAGCAAGGAGTGGAACAAACATACTCAACCAAGGATTCCCCTTTTATGTTCTAGTCATGTTTAATTTCATTAATGAGAATATAATAAAGGAAATTAAAATAATAATGAAGTAAAACCCAAATTTTACTCCAGTAGTTAATGTTCAATTTTATTTGCAAATAGATAAATAATATAGTTTATTAAAATATGAACACGGGGATTTTGACTCAGTTTTATATAGTTTATGTTGTATGAATGGGGCTAAGTAATTAAATGAAATTATAATGGGTATGGGATATTAATGAAGATATACAACAAGGGTTAATATTATTCCTATCTATAAGCTAATGTGCACAAGTTAAACATGAAAATCTATAATTTTAAATTTGTATATAGCCATTTAATTTTAAATTACTAGGGTGAGGTTAAAATTAATTTATTAAATTGCTAATTTTCCTCTCAAAACTCTAAAAACAACTTATAAAAATAGAACAAAGAGAGGAAAGATATTTCTTTTGCATTATTTTCTTTGTAGAATGAACAAGGGAAGTAAGTGAGGGGAGGTAATCAATCCTCTTTCTTATCCTCCTTCACCATTTGAATAAAGCATTCCATGTTGGGCACGGAAGAAACCCTTCCTAGTACTTCTTCTTTCTTGTTGTAGTAGCTTTTTATTTTTCCTTTCAATATAGCAAATGCAAATGAGAAGGGAGAGGGAGGAGGAGAAAGCCTCCTTAATTTTTCTCCAGCATCTTACTCAGATGCATCCACATATGATGTAGTTTATTTATTTATGCAGGTCTATATGGCATTGTTTTACATAATCAAGGGAGTGTTTTAATTTTTCAGATTGGAATGGGCACAACCTTGTTGAAGCTTTGTATTACCTTTTTCTTATTAATTTTTTAATGGGTATTTCCCTCTAGAGATTTTAGTATATTAATATTGCTTCATTGTGCATATTTGGGTTATGCCCTTCGTTTTTAGTTGTTGAAGGCTTTCTTTATGTTATCGAGTAACTTTTATTTTGTGCATCTAATTTATATTTTGTAGTTTTTTCGTTGGGTGTTACACCCCAAACCATTACCCTCATTCATTATCTTTAAATTAATTATAGTTATGTTGAATTATTGTTATTGCATTCTAGTCATCTTTGTATCCCTAATACACATCAAGGGACTCACTTGAATGATCATCTTATCGTGTGTATGTGATATCGTGTAATAGAATGTTTCCCCCTTGAAGAGGCTTCTTATTCATTCACTCTTTCACTTGATTTAGGTGTGCCACTACTAAAATAGATCTTTGTTGTGTTTATTTCTCTATTTGGCACATAACATTTGGTATCAAAGCAAACAATACTTAGTTTGTCTCCTACAAATGAGTCATCTAATCATTTTTTATCTATTTTATTTTTGGATCATTGGCATCACATGGAAATTTAAGGATTAACAAACGACAAAGCAAAGTAAATTGGGCAAAAATTATAGAATCATGTCCGCCATATTTTCAAAGTTATAGGATGTGCAAGTTAGGGTTTTTTCTAGTCCTCAAACTAGACTAAAACATGTGAATTTTGTAAGACATTCATATTTAAAGATTTCGAGGTCCAATTGAGTATCAATAGTGGAATTGGGAAGAAGAAATGCAAATGTGTTTCAGGTTCAAATTTTATACCCTTTAGGGAAATATTGGTGAAGTGACAATCCATATAAGTTTTCTCTCCTAAAATAGGGGTAAAATAACAAGTTATAGTAATTCCATCATAACTTTCTCTTGGAAGTTCCAAATTACATGGGGCTTAATGGAACCATAAATAGGACATATTGTGGACACATTATAGTGTATCATGTAAAAAAATCATCCATACAGGATTAGAATTGAAAATTTTATAACATGTTCAATGTTTTTCAATAGAGTAGACCCTGAATCAAGGCTTTACAAGGGTTTTGAGGAGATCCCAATTTTAGAATTTTTTTCTCTATTTTGTAGAAATTACATTTTTTAGGTTGGAGATGTGTATCAACATCTATAAAGATATACATTTGTAGTTCAAGGGATAAAGGTATAGTTGAGAAACATGCATGCATAAAATATAGGTCGGCTCTGCATAAGACACACTTGAACACCTTTATTGGTATATGATAAGTGGTACCATATTAGATAGAATATTTTTAGCGGTTTGATGTTATGTGTATCCTAGGAAATATTAGAATCCCAATAGGCATACCTAAGACCATA
Organism: Picea glauca; assembly: GCA_000966675.3. Taxonomy (NCBI): domain Eukaryota; kingdom Viridiplantae; phylum Streptophyta; class Pinopsida; order Pinales; family Pinaceae; genus Picea; species Picea glauca. The sequence goes on along the minus strand of JZKD02S1795072.1, from coordinate 4,048 downwards.
CCTAGATCACCTTTTGAATGTTTGTATCTATGGTACATTAAGCATAACACTCAAGGAGATCATTATCACATACTTGGGAATTAGGTATTATAGCTACGGGTATGGTCCATCCTCCTTAATAAGAGCCATGAAATATCAGTTGAGTACTATTGTTGGAAACCCAATGATATATTAGAGAGTTGTGGAGCATTACACTCCCTTTCCCATAATACCCTGTATAACACCCTAAGCCCATCATTTCTAGACATAGTAAGCCAAATGTGATTCATGCAAAGACTTTTGAAGGTTCACTTGTCCAAGTTAGAAGAGAAAACAATAAGCATGGAAAATACAGTTGACACCCTAAATATGGTAAGTGAAACAAATTTCCAAAATTTTAAAGATGATATCAAGTCAAACATGACAACCAAAGATGATCTCAAAGGGATGGAAAACAAATATGAACTTGAAGACATGAAGGAGGGTCTTATGAAGGAACCAATAAGCCTCCTTAGCCTAAATTCTTAAGAAGAGAAGAAAAAGAACAAGAGGATTGAGTCCCATTCACGTATGAAAAATAAATTAACACATTTGGAGAACAATAGGATTGAGTTCCATATACCTAATCATCCATTACTCCAACATCCACACCAATGTGGTTTTAACTCATAGCTAATGAACTACTCAATTGCAAAGACCAATATGTGGAAGTTTGATGATAATGATCCCACAACCTGGATATTCCATATGGGGAAATCATTTGATTTTAACTCTACAAAAGGTAACCATTTCCTTATACTTTAGAAACTAATTAATTTGTGTGGTATTTACAATTTTGTGAATTTAGAAAGGAATTTATTGTCTCTTGGTATATTTTTATGGACAAATTAATAGAAGATAATGGAGATAGTATTAGTAACACATTATTTATCCAACTAACAAATATCTAGCAAATAGGTCAAGTTACATAGCATATTCAACAGTATCAAAAGTTAAGTCTTAGAGTGAAGGACCTTTCAAAGGATAAATTGTTGGACTTATTTATATTTTAAAAGAGAGAATTCACCAAGTGGTGTGTCTCTTGTAACCTAAATATTTGGATAAGGATTTCAATGTGGAAAAGAGAGTTGAAGGTAAAAATATGGCTAACAAAGGTTTTTCACTAACACCTATAGGGAGAACAATGTTCCCATGTCTAACCTCCCTCAACCTACAATATTGACACCTCAACATTGGATGAAAGAAGAGCGACGAGATTTTTTTCAATTGTGATGACAAGTATAGTAAGTGGCATAAGAGTGGTGATAAAAAAGTATTCTATACATATTGTGAAGAGGAAGAAGAACTAGAGCTAAAACTATCTATAGATCCAAAACCATACGATACTACTCCAACCATATTTTGTCATGGTTTGGTCGGCATTAGCACTCCCCAAACTCTTAATATAGAAGGACACATAAAGAAAAAGATAACAATGTTGATTGATTATGGTAGTGCCCATAACTTCATTAACCACAAATTAAACAGACTCTTCAATTACTTTATATATACAACACTAATGTTTAAAGTATGATTGTGGATGGAGGTACCCTAAATTGTTTAGGGGAGTGCCATAGTATTAAGAAAATATGGGGGATTATTTCATGGATAGCCCAATGTTTGTTATCCAAATGGGTGGTGTTGATGTGGTCTTGGGGGTCTAATAGTTACAATTTTTGGGAACATTGGCTTTTAATTTTCAAAAACTTTTCATGAGAGTATTCTCAAAAGGAAAGGAAATTGAATTCATAAGTATGAAAGGAAAACCATATAAAATAGTAGAAAGATCTAGCAACATGACAAAAATACTAAAAAAGGGACACCTAGGAGTGACTCATTGCACAATTATGCTCACTAGATGTTCAAACATCTAACCCCTCTATCCCCTTAGATATACAAAGAGTTATTGGCAATCATTCTAAGGTATTTAATTAGATTCCCAAAGGTATTCATCCTACTCAATATCATGGACATGCTATTCAACTCATCCTGGGAGCCTACCTCCTAACATTCAGCCTTACAGATTCCCCTATGCTCGACAGATTAAGATTGAGCATATGGTTCAATAAATTCTAGAGGTTGGCAGCATTTAACCTAGCCAAAGTGTTTTCTCTTCGCCATTGGTGATGGTTTATGAAAAATATTCTTCATGGTGTGTCTCTAGATTATAGATATCTCAACAACATCACTATTAAATATGCATATGAGTTAATAGAGGATTGGATCATAAAAGAGGTGAAGGTATATAGAGTGGATTCTATTGTTTGGAGGGCACTAGTGAAATCATATCCTTTGGTAGGTATACAGTTGGTATGGAAGTTAGGTATAGGGTGCAAAGTAAAAATTGAAGAGGATAATTGGATGGATTTTTTAGACAACTTCAGGCTATTTGACCCTTTAAAAATTGCTCTTCATGACTTGGAGCTATATAGTTTGGCAAATGCACCAAAAACATGGATTAACTCTATTTGGAACTAAGGTTGGAAATATGTCACACAATTAGGTCTTTAAGGGGGATTAGTGGAAGAATGGAAACAATATATTTCCCGTCTCAAACATATTGCTATAAGATTAAAATGTCAAGAAGATGAGATCACATGGTCAAAAAATAAAACATTTGAGATGTACACAAAAAAAATAGAATGTGAGGTAAGGGTAGAAGAGAATGAGGAAGAGGATAAGAGATGGTGGTGAAAGGTAGTTTGGAAGTTGAGAAATCCTTTAAAAACTATAATATTTTTATGGTTCGCTCTATCCATAAAGTTCTCACCTCAGATAACTATAAGAAAAGGCGAGGTAGGTGTGTTCTCTGTAAAAATAATGATGGGCCACTAGATCATTTATTCATGTTGTGTCATTTTTAAAAAACGCTTGGTGTGATGCTCTAAAAATAAAAATGGAAATGGGAAGTGGAAAGGGGAGTCCATCACTAAGTTTTTAAAGGTTGGTGTAAGGACAAAACAATCTTGAAACATAAGGATTTACCTTATATAATTGCATGAACACTTTCACTAGCTAGGAATGAAATGATATTTCAAGGGAAAGAGTTATAGCAATTTAAGTAAGTTATTAGGGAAGATATAAGATATGAAGAAATATGGAAGCTTATGAAGTATGAAGGTAAAAACTCCCAAAATTTTCAAATCTCCAGCTATTGATTTTTCTAAAGATTGAGGATACTTTGATGGAGCAAGCCAAGGGCACTCCTTATGTATCTATGGATATGGTGGCATTTTATTCTTATTTGAAACTATCACAGTTCTTTCAAAACAACCTTTGGACAACACTCAAACAATATATATGAAATGTGTGCTCTGTGGGTGCTCTTAAAAATTGCAGTGGAGAGAGGAATATTAAGTCATAAAATTTTGAGGGATTTGAAACTTATAGTAGATTGGGAAAATGGTATCATTAAATTGAAGAGTTTACTTCTTATCTATATAATGGAAAAAATTAGAGAGGTAAGGAACATGTTTGAAGGTGACCCCTTTCCACATGTATATAGAGAGCTCAATGAGACAATAAATAAGATTTCCAAAGAAGCTTTAGTACTTCAAGAAGGAACGTGAGTGATAATAGAAGTTGATGAGAGCGGTCCTCTTCCTAAATAGGTTGTATCTCTTAATTGTGAAGCAACATATTAGAAGACGATATATTTGTTTATTTTGATTTTAGTAATGAATTTAACCTCTGCACATGTGTATAGAGAGCTCAATGAGACAATAAATAAGCTTTCCATAGAAGTTTTAATACTTCAAGAAGGCAAGTGAGTGATAATAGAAGCTGATGAGAGTGGTCCTCTTCCTAAAGAGGTTGTATCTCTTAATTGTGAAGCAACATATTGGAAGACGATATATTTGTTTATTCTGATTTTAGTAATGAATTTAACCTCTGCAGTAAGGGCTTCTAGCTCTTTATGTTGTTTTGAAGTTTCTTATTTGTAGTCAAGATTCTTTCTGTTGTTTTGAAGTTTCTTATTTGTAGTCAAGATTTATTTAGAAGATAATAACATAGTTTATTTTGACCTCTC
>JZKD02S1795071.1:638622-649759 GCA_000966675.3 Picea glauca | reverse complement strand
CTTCTCAACTCCAATGGAAAAAAATACTGTACCATTGAGATCAGAACACATAAAAACCCCAAAAATGACTAATAGAACTCTGAAAATGGATCATGGCTCATCCGGGCATGACCTCGTCTACATGTGGCCATAAGATTCCCTGAGCTTCTCTTTGGGAAAAAAACCTGTAAAAGTACTCAAAAGCCTCTGAAACCTGTCCCAATGTGTTCAGAGCATATTAATTAGCCAAAAATGATTATTCAATCACATAAAACAAACATAGGCTCACCAAACCATGTCCTCCATCAATGAGGGCTTCAAGCTCCCTGGAGCTTGCTGAAACTTAAATGGTGAAAAACTTGCAGAAGAAGTCTTCAAATGGCCTTGAAAACAGCACCAATGGATCCAGCACATCCAAAAACCCCTATCTGGGCTGTTACGACACCTCAATTGGCCAAAAGATGAAGAAGTTAGGCCTCCTCCATTTTCCTCATTCAAGCTTTCTGAAACTGGTTCGCCAAAACGCACCTCTGTGTGCATGAACCAAGAACACGCTCCAAAATGCACGTTAAAACCTAGCACTGGGTGCAACCGTGCCAATGGTGCAAACCATAGGACATTTAAGGGTGCGCCAACCCCTAACCACCTCGGCACCTGGGTGTATGGAACATATGACCGCGCGCTAGGCAAACGAGTGGTTAAGTCGTTATTCCGTTTCAAAACCGCATAACTCCCGTGCATTTTAATCCACCGGTCATATAACAAAACCACGGGTTATAACCCCCACGCATTTAACCGTTGGTTATAGTTCCAAACCCCAATGCATATGTTTAATACAATATAACATATAGTATATGTGGTATACAATTATAATGCACGTGCGATTTGGCGTTTACAATGGTCATATGTTGCGGAATGAAACCACGGGTCGGGGCTAAGCCCCGGCCCGCCCCCCTTTCCATTGAATACAACTACCAAGTTTAAATATATGCGCATTGACATATGAAACAAGGAACAAAGGTCGGCATAGTGGTTAGCGAAAGGTTGTGAAGTCTTTGCAAAAAGGGGAGGTCTAGGGGTCAAACCCCGCGGACTCCCATTACATTTTATATAACACATAAACCAATAATGAGGGGGACACGTGACGCCCAAGGATTGGGCCACATGTCCTCATATTATTTGCCACCAACCAGACACATGTCAACACCCGATTTGCCAGTGATCAACCAATAAACAACTGCCACATCATCACCATACGGTCTGTAAGGCCCTGCCACATCAGACCGTACGGACTATACGGACTGTACGCACAGGTACAGTCAGCATCTAAAATTTTACCTGTTTGTCTTGGTGAACATATCGCGATATCTTCTCCATACATACTCCGTTTAAGAAGGTAAATATACTGTCGGAATCAGGAAGACGAGACAGACGCAATGGCATCGTTTTCATTACATTCTGAGCACTTTGAAATTTGAACAAAATTTTGACCCCTGGTCCAGATTTTGATCATTCATTGTACTAGATTGGATCCAAGTTGTTCTCCAGGAATGGATACAACATTCCAAAAGTTCGCATCTAATACAACAATTGCTATCCAATTCTCCAATCTCCTCAGGGTACTCTTGGCTCAATGATGAGCTTCGATAGAAAGTTCATTTGTATTTAAGTACCCAGACAAAACTTAAATCCATGGTACTTTCTGAGCTTCATGCTACACCCACAAATGGGCACTCGGGATTTGCCAAAACCTATGACTGGGTCAAACATTCTTTTTTCTGGGATGGTATGAAACAAGATGTTTGTAAATTTGTGGCTGAATGTGATGTCTGTCAATGCAACAAGAGTGAACCAGTCAAATCTCCTAGCACACTACAACCGCTTCGATTCCACCTGCTATTTGGCGGGATATCTCTATGGATTTTATTGTAGGCTTACCTACATCGGGAAATAAATTATTCATCATGGTGGTAGTTGATCCTCTTTCCAAGTCGACTCATTTCTTTGCTCTTCAACACCCATTTACATCCTCCATTGTGGCTCAACCTTTCATGGATCAAGTCTTTAGGATTCATGGCATGCTGCATTCTATTTCTTCTAATCATGACCCAACTTTCACCAACAATTTTTGGCAAGAACCGTTCAAGCTCCAATGCACCCAATTGCATCTCAGCATAAATTTTCATCCCCAAATTGATGGTCAAACTGAAGTGGTCAACAAGTGTTTGGAAACATATTTGAGGTGTTTTGCATTGGAAAGGAAAAATCAGTGGGCTCAATGGTTACCACTATATGAATGGTGGTACAACACTTCTTACAATACAACTACCCACATGAATCCTTTTGAAGAGGTATGTGCACAAAAGACACCTTCAGTTCTCTCATATTTTCCAGGTGTCTCGAAGGTCCAAGCAGTTGACCAAACACTTACAGTTCAAGAGGATATTCTCCATACCCTCAAAGAGAATTTATTCATGGCCTAGAATGGAATGAAGCAACAAGCATATCAAGGTCACTCTGAATGTCAATTTTCAGAAGGGTATTAGGTGTTTCTTTGACTGCAACCTTACAAGGAAACTTCCCTCAAGGATGTCCATTGTCAGAAACTAGCACCCAAATTTTATTGTCCTTATACAGTTCTCGAGTATGTGGGATAGGTGGCCTATCGGTTAGCTTTTCCTAGTCATTCTAAGCTCCATCATGTTTTTCATGTTTCCTTCTTAAAGAAGGTGATTGGCACTAAGTGCCAAACTCAAACAAACCTTCTCGATTTGGATGAAGAAGGCTCCATTTGGATACAAATACAAGCATGTTTGGACTAGTGTGATTGTCTTTGCATCAGGGAACCATCAAGGAAGTGTTAGTCTAGTGGAAAGATACAACTCCAACAGATGCCACTTGGGAATCAACTACTATTCTGCAGCAATTTCCTCATCCCAAGCCTTGAGAACAAAGTTATTTTTAATGGGGAGGACATGTTAGGGACCTAACCCCTCACATAGGTAGAATAATATATTTCCATGTAATAAAGGTCAATATTAATAAGGCTTAGCAATAAGGAATAATAAGTCCAATGTAAGAAGACCTAATAGAAGTTTCTTCTTCTAGAAGGATCTTCCTCTAGATTGTTCTTTTGATAGACATATTCAGTATAAATCAGAGTCAAGGGTATGAGAAGTTTTGTCTTGGATATTATCGTAATAAAGCTCTGCTCTACTGGAGGTTTCCCCCTCGAAGAGGCAAGTGAACATTTCTCTCAGTAATTGAAGTGCTCTTTCTGGTGTTCTTCTAGTATCATTTTGGTATTATTGTGGTGTTGTTATGATTATGTTGTTGTTCATCTACCATTTTTATCTATTCACTTCTGTTATGCATACATTTTTATATCTGGAATATTACAGAATCCTTTAATGATGATTGTATCAAACAAACTCCATAGTCAACAAATAATGTCTCCACTTATGCTTGGGTGAGTGCAAGAACTTGGTGGCCAAAAAAGTGGCAATGGAATGATTAAGAACACACACTCAAAAGAATGCGTACGCGTTCCTAGGAATGCACACGTGTTCCTACAGTTATAGATTCGGTTGTGGCCAAACCTCCACATGGATTTCCATGCAGGTTAAGTAGTAGGAGCATGTGCGCTCTCTTAAGAATGTGTGCACTCTCTTAAGAACGCATGTGGGTTCTTACTGTTGTTATTTTAAAAACTTTTCGAGAGCGATTTTGTGCATATTGTGCACAAAATCGTGTTCACGTTTCTCATTGGGAAAATAGTGTGAAGAGAGGAGGAAGAAAGAGAGGATATTTCCACTTCCACCGTGTGTCTAGGTATGTTACATTTATCTTAAATTTAATCCAATTTATTCAATCTAATTTAATATATTGCTTCTAATAATCTAAATTGGAAAAAAAATGTAATTTAGTATTTTAAGTAAAAAAGGAAACTAATTTACATGCCATGGATGTTAAATTGCAGCATATACAATACAATGGAACCCCAAGAAAATTTAAACCCCTCACAAGAAAACCATGAAGATCAAAACCCCAATCCACCACCACCACCACATAATGTAAATAGTGAAATTGATGAGGGGTGTTGGCACAAGGGCATACTCGGGGTTCAATGCGACAATAGTGCACCAAAAAAACCCTAACTACTGGCCCTTTCGGCAGCACCTATGAAGTAGATGAAGTCTCACCCGAGGTAGAGGAATGGGTGGTTTCAGGACTCACATGTTTGCAACCTTAGCTGGGACACAGATCTGTGATTCTAACACTTAATAAAGCACTTAGCACTGCTGGTTCTTTATTATGCAATCAATAACCACTTTGTTGGTATAATAGAGCTTCGCAACCTTCACTATGAACTAGAATATTCAAGCACTTAGCATCAACAGGTTATTCAGATCTAACAGATCAAGCACTTAGCATATACACATGGATCATATCTAACATTCTACACATCATAAGCACTGAGCATAAGAATATATATATCATATCTATCAACTCATCTCAAATCACTTAGAAAATAATCACATCAATGCATCAGAACAAGGCACAAAGCATACACCACCATATTTACGTGGTTCACCCCCACCCTGGGGCTACATCCAACACCTCTTCTTTATTATCATCGGCCTATCAATTACAAGCACAGATCCTTAGAAACCCTTACTCCGCATAGGAAAAAAGATCTGCACAGCTTGCTAGATCCTTCTTCCTTGCCTTACAACACAAATCCTTCCATATCTTCACACAGGGACTTGCACTAAGCTTTGCAAGTCTATATAGAATGAACAAAACCTTTGATCACACATATCCCATCTTAGCACATAGCCTATATCACATAGATACAATATTCGACTACTACTACTTTCTTTCCTATCTTTTTATTTATACATACAAAAGTGGCCTAAGCATGGGTAAACCCACGGGCCAACATCCCTTTCCCATTACATATTCCCAAAACCCAAAAAGGGACCCAAAAGTGGGCCGAGATTCCACAATCTTTGCTTCGTCTGGTGCTCCATCTTCGACAGGCTTTCAAAGTCCCAAAAATGGTCAACATGACCAAGATTATCCCAAAACTTGGTCAAGGGCCAAAAGGCCCCCAAAATGCACCTGTGACTCATCCCAAGTCACTCTGGTCTGAGATATTCTTCTTTGAATTCCTTGAGCTTGGCTCATGCTGCTTCGACCTGTTGCAGTGCTACGACCTCTTGCTTAGTGAACTCCTGGATCACTAAGTCATTCACTAGCCCTTCTAGGCATTATTTTGTTGTGATGGTAATCTCTTCTAGCTCGGCTCCTTGGCTTTCAACTTCGTTGAACAGTTGGCATGCCTTCTCTTGCACTGGTTGAATTCATTGAGAGACTTTCATCACTTTACTTTGGATGATGTAGATCTGTTGCTGGGCCATGCATTGTTCTTGAAACCTCTTCATTCTTTCAACTGGTGTTAAGGCTTTTAGCTACGCCTATAGCGTATCTACGTGCTTCTTTGCTTCTTGGAGTTGTGACTCCAATGCCTGTAACTCTAGATTCTACATGATTATTTCATATATCTGAGCACTCCTAGAGCTCAACTGCTTGCATTCCAAGATGAGGTATTTTAATCTACCAATTGCACTGTGGGAAGTTGACTCACTTTTGTCTCTTATTTCTTGAGGGGTCTCGGGTACAGTACAAAGTTCCATATCTGTGATGCACTGCTAAAGTTGCTGGATTAATTCTTCAAGTTGCGCCACCTGTTGTGGGACTCGTTCCTCATTTTTCACTTCTATGACTCTCACAGAGAGAAGTGCTCTGTTGACTGTTTCCTTTACCTCCAGTTGCTCCACCAACAACTGTTCCTTTCCTTGCTATAGTTGTGCTTTCTTGTCATTCCATTTTTCTTGGAGAGCACTCTTTTCTTGTTCTACAGCACTGCATTGTTCTACAAGTACTCCCTGTACTTGTGTCAAAGCATGGTTGGCTTGCTCTGCTTCATCTTATGCTTTTCGAAGTCAAGCCTTGACTGAATCCATGATTCGGTGGAGTTGAGATGGCTCATATCCTTCTTTTGGTATTTTGACTGATAGGGGCACAGTGGAGACTGGGCACCTCAACTGAAGTGCTTGCTGCAGTCCTTGGAGCTCTACCTCTATCCAAGTGTACATCGCCTCCTACTTGGATTTCTTCTTCTCTGCAATCTCTAGAGAAGCATCATTCAATGTAGCGATGATGAATTTAAAGTCATCTGGGGTAAGGACAAACTCGAACATTGTCTTGGTTTCTTTTTTTTTTCTTTCTGGACGAACGCTTCTGGGGGGAGACCTTTCTTTTCTTGGAGGGATCCTTCTCCTCTCTAGTCAATGTAACTTTGCCTTTATTTTTCTCGACTTATGTGCCACCTAGCTCTCCACCATCACCTCCCTACTTAAGTGAGACCGAAGTGGTCTTCGTAGAGGTACTGTTGACATCTTGAGCTTCTTCATCTTTCTTGGTATTTCTTGGTCCAGGAGTATCATGCAAAGGTTTTGGACTATGTATATCAGAAATATCTATGGGGTCTGCTGAAATGAGGAGGTCTGCCAACAACTTCTTGGTGATCTTCTCCAGATATTCTTCTGTTAATTTATAATAGGAATGTAACTGCTGCTTGTGCTCATCAACATGTGCTATGATGTAGATAAAGTTCTTGTCTGCGTTGAACTTCATTAGGGGCCGAAACCTGTAGAGGGTGTTCGGAGTGATGCGTGGTGTAGACTGGATGGCAATCTTCAACTGATTGTAGTAAGTGTGGAAGATGGCATTGGATTGCCATTGCTTTCTCATATCGCTTGAGTACCACAAGGTACTAAACTTTAGAGCCAAAGGTTCAAAGGGCTCGATGTCCTGGAAGGTCACATCTTCTGGCATCTCCCATGCGATGAAAGCTATCAGTATGAGAAGTCAACTAAAGTGGAAATCATACCCTTGGTCTTGTTCCTCCCTGCAATCAAGGTCTAGCCGGTTTATAAGGTACTGTGCCCAGTTCATCTGCAGTCCCTCCATACAGTTCCCTGTGAGGTCAACTACGAATCCAATCACTTGGGTGGGCCAGTTCTTGTGAACTAGTTTTCCTATGATCAACTGACATGCAAGGCTCACTGCATCACTTTGGATAAAGGCTACCTTGTAACCTCACATACCCTTATCTACATATCCATGAGTCTCTTTGATCCTCTGTGATAATGCTCAGTTTGACGTCTTTCTAGGGTAAAAGTCCTATGGGTCAGGGCCCTACATACTAAGTCCTATGATCTGATTGATCAAGGTTGGATCCATAGTGATGCAGAGGTTCAACCATAAGTAACCTCCATGGTAGCAGGACAACAACAATTTAATACATGCGTTCACTTCCTGGTGTTTATCAAAGTGTGGGATCTTCATCACATTATGTAGTGTGGACTACGCGAGGTTCTGAGTCCATGATTGAGGGATAATATTTGAATTCCTTCCTTTGGTTCTGATAAAGTACTTATGCGGGTTGAGCATGTTGTAAACTTTCCTGTCACCAAGGTTGAAGTTGATAAACTTCAATGTTGCGAGCTTATCCTAGACGGTACGAACTGCATGTACCCCTTTCGGAAGGTACACAGTGATCAAAGCATATTCAAACTCTCAGGGTACACTGTCACGATTTATGGCACCACTCAAAGGGGGTGGATAGGTAGGTAGGATGCTTAGAATCAACTTGGAATTGGCGAGGTGGTATCTATGCTTCGTTCTCTTCTCGTATGCCTGTCGAGATGGTTTGGCTCGAGCAATGGATGGAGAGGCTGCTATTCCTCTTATGAATTATTCTTGTACTCCTATGGATAAACCTCGATCCAACATGATTTTCTCAATCCTTGACTCGAGGAGAACTTCTGTTACTGATTCTTTGGTAGTGGTAATCGCATCGAACATATGTGCTCGGGATAAAATAATTGGGGTCACAACGGTCTTAGACAATGCACTAGATTGAACAACAAGAGCGCAATGAGCACTATATGCAATTGCTAATATGTGGGCTTCAAATTCTCAGTTGGAAAAAGTGTTCTTCATGGATGGCGCAATGCGATAAATAGGAAATCTTGGTAATGGTTTACTTGCAACGATTATGAGCCTCATTAACTCTTGTTCTTTTCATTATGGTGTGGTCCAACGGTCTAGTGGTGAGATATAAATGTTTTCCTAGTCGTTCAAGGCATTAGTCGAATGAATATATCATCTTCCAACGACTATATTGCTTCATCATGGAGAAGTGGCATATGTCATTGTGATGATATCTTGGTGAAGCTCCAATTCTGTAAAGTTTCTTTTTGTGATGTACCCTCTGGAACCTGTAGTAACTTCTTGATCTTAGCCTTCTTCCCCATGAGCTTCATCTCCATGGTTCTTTTCCCATTCCGATTCTTATTTTCCTTGGACATAGGCACTTCGTCCTGCTGATATTCTCTCCTACGATTCAGGAGTATCACTTCTTCTTTATCTGGGGTAGAAATTTCAGCCTTTTGTATGTCTTCCGATGTTCTCATAGCTTCGACATATAGGATTCTAGTGTAATATAGCTTCGATCTGTTCTCCTGTTCTTCAATCAATTGTGCTATCTTTTGGGTCATGAAATCCTTTAACTCTTGTCTCTTATGTTCTAAGACTTCTTATTCTTCCTTCTTTCTAGCGTGATCTCTATCATTCCAAGGTTTTCCTAGTAACATGGTAAATGGGGCACTGTCTTCAATGAATTTGATAAACTCAAAATATTCCTTTGTTGAAGTTCCATTGACTGTCATAGGTATCTGAGCGATCTTTCCACATAACATCATCATCTTTCATATGAATAGTCTTATTCCTCCTAAGGAAGGGATCATAGCAGGCTTCCCTATAGCTTCCCAAGTTATTTCTGGCATAATATTTACTTGTGTCTCTTCATCAAGGACACAGTCAATGTCAAAGTCCCCTATTCTTGCTTCAATGCATTATTTTTCTTTGAAAATTTCCGATAATATCACATGTAGGTGGCTGTTCAGGGTCTCTTTCATTTGTATCAATACTTTCTATGATTCTTGTTGGCATTCTGTCACAATCTGAGTCTCTGGATCGTCTTTAGGGTTTTCCTAAATCAGATTCATTCCTTCAAGCCTAGCGATCATTATAGGGAATTCCAATACTTCATGGTCCATATCTTTGCAACAAAGACAACTAGATATTCTTCTAGGGCATTCCCTAGCAAGATGTTCAGGTCCTCTCCAACTATAACAGAGGGTCACTCCTCTCTTTCTTTTAAATGATCCCCAGCTTCATTTGTAATGCACACTAGGATCATAGGAGTTAGCCTGCAACAAATTATTTCTAGGATGCTGCATCCATTTTTTAGTATAGACATTCTTTCTATGCATAGGTATAACATATCTATCATTATTCTTTTCAGATATACTCATATCAAGCCTTCTTTCATCTATCAGTGCCTTAGTTTTCAAACTAGGATGGATTCTATTAAACATACCTAGATCCATACTTTAGAAACAAACATTTTCACTTATCTTACTTCTACAGAGCACAAAGCCTCCAGATCTAAATTTTTTAACTATTCTTACCCTTATCATAGCACAGAGCTTATAGACCTTACCACTTTTAGTCAAGAATTCCCACGTTTACCTTTCTTAGAGCACAAAGCATTCAGATCTCGTTTCTTTTCTTGAGATTTGACCTCTTTTCCTTAGATTGGGTCTCTTTCTTTCAGATATCGTCTCATTCTTTCAAATCAGGCCTCTCTCTTTTAGATTGGGCCTCTCTCTTTCAGATCGGGCCTCTCTCTTTCAGCACAGAGCTTTATAAATCGAGTAGAATACTGTGCACTAGGGCACAGGTCTTCACACAAGACTTTCAGGTCAACCTTTTTGCATAAAGATTCTTCTTCTTAGTTCCAAACAATCACAGTTTCAGTCCCATCAATGGAACCATTTGTTGGCATAGGGGCAAACCCGGGGTTCAATGCGACAACAACACACCAACAAAACCCTAACTACCATCCCTTTCGGCAACACCTGCGAAGTAGATGAAGTCTCACCCGAGGTAGAGGCTGGGGTGGTTGCAGGACTCAAGTGTCTGCAACCTTAGTTGGCACACCGATCTGTGATTCTAACACTTAATAAAGAACTTAGCACTATTGGTTTTTTATTATGCAATCAATAACCACTTCACTAGTATAACAGAGCTTCACAACCTTCACTATGAACTAGAATATTCAAGCACTTAGCATCAACAGATTATTCAGATCTAACAGATCAAGCACTTAGCATATACACATGGATCATATCTAACATTCTACACATCATAAGCACTGAGTATAAGCATATATATATCATATCTATCTACTCATCTCAAATCACTTAGCAAATAATCACATCAATGCATCAAAACAAGGCACAAAGAAGACAACATTGTATTTACATGGTTCACCCCCACCTTGGGGCTATGTCCAACAACTCTTCTTTATTATCGTCGGTCGATCAGTTTCAAGCACAGAGCCTTAGAAACCCTTACTCTGCACAGGACAAAAGATTTGCACAGCTCACTAGATCCTTATTCCTTTCCTTACAACACAAATCCTTCTATATATTCACACAAGGACTTGCACTAAGCTTTGAAAGTCTATACAGAATGAACAAAACCTTTGATCACACAGATCCCATCTTGGCACATAGCCTATATCACATAGATACAATATTCGACTAATACTACTTTCTTGTCTATCCTTCTATTTATACATACAAAAGTGGCCTAAGCGTGGGTAAACCCATGGGCCAACATCCCTTTCCCATTACATATTCCCAAAACCCAAAAAGGGACCCAAAAGTGGGCCAAGATTCCACAATCTTCGCTTCGTCTGGCGCTCCATCTTCAACATGCTTTCAAACTTCCAAAAACGGTCAACATGACCAAGATTATCCCAAAACTTGGTCAAGGGCCAAAATTCCCCCAACACTCACCTGTGACTCATAGCCATCTCCTCATTGACTCATAGCCATAGTATCTTTGTTGCACTATCTTGACTGGAGGTGCATGCTGGTGACATTGATAGGGGGTTTGGAGCGTCAACAATCATACGGGAATACAATGAGTAGAGGGAATGGACATAACATTATTC
>JZKD02S1795071.1:602989-638450 GCA_000966675.3 Picea glauca | reverse complement strand
ATATATATATATATATATTTGATTATATGTTGTTTTTCGATTATTGCTTCCCAGCAGTAGACCCTCTACCCATATGGATGTATCAGTGCCTAGCCCCACCACTATTGCAACAATAGAGTAAACGTGTTATTTGGGTGCACCATACACACAAGTATGTATCACATTTGATAGATTCAACATATTCATTTCTTTATCTTATGACATCCTCAATTTTTTTATATGTTCTCTTATTTCTATAGGATTTGGCACCAGGCGATGCCAGAGATTGTTCGTCTAGGATGGACAAGTCAGCAACATCATAGGTATCATGTGTAAAGTTAAATATCATATAATTCTCAAAATGTTTGTGTTTATGTTTTTGAATTTTAGTATTTGGTACTAATATTTTAATTTTATTCATATGTATGCAGGTCGACGATATATTTGCTAGGTATAGTAGTATTGCACCCCCGGGGTACCTAGGTGCTGCTTTTGGGTTTCCTTTTCCCAGGCTTAGGGTGTTGGAATCACTTGTGCATCTTGTGAGGGTCCATCAAAACCAACCTGTATACCACCCACCCCCACCACCACTTTTTTATTATTTGGCTTGCTTTTCATTGGTGTCAACCCTTGAAGAAAGTCCAATAGCGAATTTTGGTAGCACAAACATTTGGGTACTGGACCCAAGTTTGTTTGATGTATAATGGTATGAGTTTTTTGATATTTTAAGGTAAGACTATTTTATATGGATAGTACATGTCATTCCATTTCTGATGGTATGTGTAACGTCACATAACTCCTCATGGTTAGAGAGTTATGGTCATGTTAAGTTGGACAACCCTCATGAGTCATCTAGAAGCCCCAAAAGGTCAAAGTAGTCAAAGTGGTTACAAAGAAGAAATCATTTAAATAATAAAGTGAAGTGATTATTGTACTATAATTCAAAATGGATACAAAATAAATTATTTAAATAAAAAAGTTAATGGAGAAATTACTAAGTGGACAAGTGGTTAGAAGTGGGTTAGCCCTAAAATAAGGAAAGTCGTTTAAGATAGTTAGAAGGTAAATAATAAAGTGAAGTGATGAGTGTACTATAATTCAAAGTGGATACAAAAGAAATTATTTAAATAATAAAGTTAATGGAGAAATTAGTAAGTGGACAAGTGGTTAGAAGTGGGTTAGCCCTAAAATAAGGAAAGTGGTTTAAGATGATTAGAAGGTAACACCTTGAGGAAGCTACATAAAAGTATAAATAAGAGGCAAGGGTCTCTCATTTTAATTACACTTGAGCATATTGAATATCTATAAGTGACTGAGGTAAAAAAAGGATATCTAAGGCAAATTTTAAATGGAAGGTGAAGTAAAGAAGGCCAAAATTCAAGGGAAGATAAATTCTTTTTATGATGTTTTCTAAGGTATGTTATTTATAGGTCATCTCACCATTTTCACAATAACTTTTTTTTCTATAATGATTCAGACTGCGAAATCTGGAGGTCATTGAGGAAACATATCCAAGTATCGGTGATAACAATTTTAGCTTGTGGGTCATTGTATTTTTGGAATTAATCTCTATGGAAAATATGGTTTATGGCTAGTCTCTAAACTAGTCTAAAATAGGTGTTTCGTGTAAAAACGTCATAACTTCTTTGTAACATATTAAAATTCAATAAGACCAAATGTATTGGTTAGAGTACAGTCTATAGTATTTTTTGTACCATTTTTAGATCCATACAACAAACATTCTATGCGAGGCATGCTCTACAAGTTCACTTTCTAGAATAATCCATAATTCAACAAGGTATGCCATTTTTGCTATAAGTCCTTTTCTGAGAGGTTACAAGTAGTGAAACCTTGAGGAATTGGATAAAGAAATTGAAAAACATTGTTTACTATTTTTATATATTTATTCATTACAGGTACATAGTTATGATTATTTCAATTAAGGGTTGTTGACTAATCCAAAATTAGTCATGTGAGACTAAAGTAAAGTTTGATGAAAATGCTAGTCTCTTGTTGTTAAAGTTAAGGAGGGTTTGCATGTATGCGATCATATACACCAGGTCTCTTACAGAGTTACAAATCATATTTGGATGATGAAATTGATGAGGGTTTTTGGTTGAGGTACCTGTTGGGTACATGGTTGAGACAAGTAGTTGATGAGTTGGCATATACATGAGATGTATAGTTGATGATGTTGGTACATCTTGATGAGTCATATTTTATGTGTATTTGATACATGATTGGTACATATTTGGTGCATGGTTGATGCACTTTTTGATGGTACAGGTTGAGGTACATGATGGTGCATGGTTGATGCACTTGCTTATGGTATAGGTGGATTACAGGTTGTTTGGTACATGTTGTTATAGGTTGTTTGGTGCAGGTTGATTGGTACAAGTTTACTACAGTATATCTCACAATGATAGTGTGACAGTGGTTCCATCATTCTACTTCTATTATAGGGTTCTTAGACGGGGAAAGGACATGTGGTTGTAGCCACATTCTGGTTGTAGTTGAAGAACATAGGGGGTTGTAGCCTCCGTCTAGTTGTAGCCAGAGAATTGGGGAGTTGGAGCTTCCCTCAGATTGTAGCCTGAGAAACTAGGGGTTGGATCCTCCTTCTAGTTGCAGATGGAAAACAAAGGAATATGGTGCTTCCAATGAATGTAATTCTTAAATACATATAAGAAAAACCATTATGTGGTTTTATCCCTCTTTCGATTTCCACGTAAAAACACTTGTGTACTATGTATGTGTATGATTTCTGAATTTTTCATTGTTTATTTACTCTGAAACTATTGGATGATAATGATACATTGATATAAAACTTTAATTTTATGGTTAAAAAGGATTAAATTACTCTATTACTGATTCACCCCCCCTCTTAGTAATCCAAAAATTGGCTTCAGAGAAGGTTCCTTCAGGAAACAGTTTAACCACTAGAAGGAGATCATGGATTATTCTGCGAATGGAGTACCACTTTTCAATCGTCATAATGGTTTAAAGTATGATATGTGGAGTGGAAGGACAAAAGTATTTTTACAGGAACAAGGGTATTATATTTGGATATCAATCCTTACAGGATATGATAGTTCAAAAAGGGAAAAAACTACAGCCAAGAAGGAATTGAAGGAGAATAACAAAATAGCAATGGATTTCATCTGGGAAGGATTACCTAATCTAGTATGATAAAAGGTTGGTAAATGTTCATCAGCCAAAGAAATTTGGGATAAGTTACATGATATATATTCTTCACCCATCACATATTCATAAAACGCCAAAGAATATGCAGGTACATATCAAGAAGAAATATGTTCACCATGTCAAACAAATTCATAAGAGGAAAATTACACAATCAAAATAGGTATGTTGTTTTTCTTTAATTGTGAAAAACATAGACATATTGAAATAGAATGCATGAGACAGAAAAACTAATTGAAAAGGAAGACAATTATAAAGAAGAATTGATCAGTTCTTTAGATGAACTAAGAAAAGATAGAGAAGAAAAAAAGTCACTCAAGAAAGAATTGATGAAACAAAAGGAAAGTGCTCACATTTTTTAAGAAGCCCAATAGGTCATAAAGAAAATAAGAACTTAGCTAGAATAAGCCAGAAAGATCGAAGAAAATATTAAAGGTCAAAAATAGTATTTAGAGTCCAACATAGACACACAAAAGGAAGAATTAAAAATGAGAAAGAAGATATTGACAAATCATCTCAAGGAAAACATTAACGATATAAACTAGCTCGAGTTAGAGTTTGGTTAGGAAGAGAAAGTACTTGAAGAAGAAATAATCACATTAAAAATTTAGCTTGAAGAAGCAAAGAGAAGAAAAGAAATCATGAAGTCTTAGATATTAAAGAAAGAGCAAGAGGTTCAGAAGCTTAAAGAAGAAGTTTTCAGATTGAGAAGTAAAATCGTCAAGCTCAAAAAGAACGTTGAAGAGACAAAAACATCTGTATCAGTTGTAGAGAATGAAGAGAAGCACTTTAAGTTGCTAGAAAATAATAATGAATAAAATAACAAGATTTATCCATAAATAATCAAAGGAATGAATCATGGTCAACCAAAATATAAGAAAACTAATAAGGGTATGTCTTCAAGAATACCATCCATGTTCAAGCCACAAAGAAGCTTCAATCATGATCATGATCAGTCAAGGAAGAAATCCAGAAGGACTATACCATAAATAAGATCATTCACTCCTAGGTATGCAAATTTCTCTTATGGTCATTGTTTTTATTGTACTAATTTTGGACATAAGGATGCATATTATAGGGATTATAAAAGAAATGTTCAAGCAAGAAATGCGTATGTGGCCCCATGCAACATTGAATGTTACAAATGTCATAACTATAGACACATAGCTAGTGATTGTAGAAGAATGATTGATACTTCCATGAAAGAGAACAATGATATCATATATAAGAAAGTATGGATAAGAAAACATGAAGAACAGGTGAACAAAGACTAGGTCCCAGAGATCGCATGATTGGAAATAAAACGAGATGAAGAAAATTACACAGAGAAAAAGAAAGATGTCATATACAGAAAGGTTTGGAAAATAACGAAAGAAAAGAAGGATGGGTAAATAAGAAACAGGTTCAAGAGATTGTACTTTTAGGCATTGTAGTGAAAGATAAATCCACATACAAAAAGAAAGAAGTCATAACTCAGAGAGATGATGAATATACCAATGAAGATGATGATGAATACACATCGGAGTAGGAATTGTTCTGAGACATTCGACTTAGAGACTCCAAGGTAACATGAATATTAGATAGGGGGAATCTATGTGATAGTTTTGACATACC
Source organism: Picea glauca (assembly GCA_000966675.3). Lineage (NCBI taxonomy): Eukaryota > Viridiplantae > Streptophyta > Pinopsida > Pinales > Pinaceae > Picea > Picea glauca. The sequence continues at coordinate 633,656 of JZKD02S1795071.1, read as the reverse complement.
AAAGAACCATCCTTCGAGAAGCTTGCAGAGTTTGAGTAGACAGATCCATAGAAGTCAGTTTGTAGAAGTACAGTTTGATAGTTGTAGTGGTGAAGAATTCATGATAGTATAGTAATAAATGGGTCAACATTATAGATAGTTGTGCAGTAGAGTCTTAGACAGTAAAGATAGAGATGGATTTGTAAGAACACTTGGCATGTTTGTACAGATATATGATAGTGCACAAGAGCATGGATTCATATATTGGTTTAGAGAGTGGCTCAGAGACAAAGGAATATTATGGATGTTAATTACACAGAAAATGGCTCGAACAATGCTAATGGATTCCAAATTGAAAGATATTTTTTGGACACATGCAGTGAATACAATAGTTCACATTCAAAACAAAGTAATTCTCAGAAACAACAATGACAAAACTCACTACAAGCTATGGAAAGGAAGGCCACCAAATCTAAAGCACTTCAGAGTATTTGGAAGAAAATGCTACATCAAATGAGAAGATGGAAAAATGGGAATGTTTGACTCTCGTGTGGAAAAATGAGTACTTGTTAGTTACTCAAGTACAAGGAAAGCATAAAAGTGTTAGAATCTGAGGTTGAACAAAGTTTTGGAAAGAATCAATGTAAGAATTGATGAAACAGGTGGATGAGAAATTAAAGAAGAAAAAAATGAGTCATTGGAACAACTTTACAAAGAAGAAGCAGAAGATGAAGAAGATTAGACAAAATTAGAAGAGGAAGTTCAACAAGTGCCTCCAAATACATCTAGAAAACGAGTATAGAAGAATCATCCTTCAGATCATATTATCGGAAACAAAGATGAAGAGTTGAGACTAGAAGAAGAATTCGTTCACTAGAACAAATGCACCCCACACTCTTATCTATAATTGAACTAAACAGTTTTGAAGAGGCTAGCAAGGATGAATTCTAGAATAAGGGCACAGATGAAGAATTGGATCAAATAAATAAGAATGACACTTGAGAATTGGTTCCAAGGCCAAAGAATAAGAATGTGACTGGCACAAAGTGGGGTTTCATAAATAAATTGAATGAATATGGACATGTTAGAAGGAAAAAAGATAGATCTGTATGTAAAAGATACACACAGGTTGAAGGAATCAAATTTGAAGAGACATTTTCCCCAGTTTCCAGAATGGAAGAAATATGATTGGTCTTAGCTTAAGCATGATCCAAAAATATTAAAATGTATCAGATGGACATGAAATCATTTTTTCTGAATGGGAAACTTGAAAAATAATTATACATTGAACAACCAAAAGGATTTCAGTTGTCAGAGAATGCAGATTATGTGTGTAAATTGAAGAAGGTCTTGTATGGTCTAAAACAAGATCTTAGAGCATGATACTCCAGACTGGATAAATATCTACAACAGGAAGGGTTCACAAAAGGAAGTGCAGACAACAACCTCTACATCAAGGAAACTCAATATAGTATTTTATCAATTGAAGTCTATGTTGATGATGTCATTTTTGGAAGTACTAATGATAGGTTAAGCCAGAAATTTGCAAAGGATATGCAAAATGAATTTGAAATGTCATTACTCGGAGAACTATCCTTGTTTCTAGGTATTCGGATATGTCAAAGAAACCAAGGAATTTTTATTTTTCAAACTAATTATATCAGAGAAATGCTAAAGAGGTTCAGAATGGAAGATTGAAAACTAGTTACCACTCCTATGCAAACAAGTTGCAAGTTGAACAAAGATGATGGTTCAAAGTCTATAGACTAGAGGAAATACAAGTCAATGATTGGTAGCTTACTATATGTGACAACATCTAGACCAGATGTAATGTAGGAAGTTGGACATGTGGCATGATTTCAAGCAACACGAAAGGAATCACATGTATTAACAATGAAGAGGATTTTCAGATATCTCAAAGAAGCAGAAGAGTTTGGATTATGGTATCCAAAAGGAAAGGATCTATCACTTATTTCCTACACAGATGCAGATTGGGCATGTTGCATTGATGGCCGAAGAAACACTAGTGAAGCAATGTTCTACTTGGGTGAGTGTTTAGTATCTTATCTAAGAAAGAAACAATCATCAACATCTTTATATACAGATGAAGTAGAGTATATTGCAAGAGCATGATGTTGTACTTAGGTTCTATGGATGAAAAAAACTTTAACAGATATATAGGTTGAGTATGATGAGCCCATTCTAATCTATTGTGATAATACAAGTACCATATGTATCTCAAAGAACTCGGTGATGCACTCCAAGATGAAACACATTCCAATAAATTATCACTTTCTATGGGAACAGTTTGTAGAGAAGAACATGATAGTTGAATATGTGGGCACAAAAGAACAAGTGGAAAACATCTTTACAAAAATTCTTCCAAGGGAAGACTTTGAGTATCTTCTCTAGAGACTCAGAGTAATTTCTACTCCAAAATGAATGCTTTTGAATTCTTATCTTATATGCCTTATATTTATATGAGGAAGAACCATAAAGAGGGAAATTCAGGTTGGGAGATCAGTTTGAGGAAGAGTTTAATCAGGGGGAGCAACCCCAGATGGAAATATACCTTTTTCATTGATGACAAAGGGGGAGATATTTATGAGATGCAAAGGTAAATGCTTGGAGAAAGAGCACAAAGGCATGGTTCCAGGGGGAAAGATGGTCATAGGGGGAGCATGAGTGATATGAATTCAATATTTCGTCATAGTTTTTCCATCAATACCAAAGAGAGATATTTTTTATTACTTGGGTTGGTTGTCATTGATGTCAATCCTTGAAGAAAGTCTGGAAACCAATTCCGGTAGAAGAAAAGTTTGGGTAATGGAACCAAGTTTGTTTGATGTATAATGCTATGAGTTTTAATATATTTGAAGGTAATAATATTATACATGGATATTACATGTCATTCCATTTCTAGTGGTATGTGGAACATCACATAATTCCTCACTGTTAGAGAGTTATGGCCATGTGAAGTTGGAGAACCCTCATGAGTCATCTAGAAGGCCCAAAGGGTCAAAGTAGTCAAAGTGGTTGCAAAGACAAAATTATTTGAATAATAAAGTGAAGTGATGAGTGTACCATAATTCAAAGTAGATACAAAAGAAATTATTTAAATAATAAAGTTAATGGATAAATTACTAAGTGGACAAGTGGTTAGAAGTGGGTTAGCCCTAAAATAAGGAAAGTGGTTTAAGATGGTTAGAAGGTAAATAATAAAGTGAAGTGATGAATGTACTATAAGTCAAAGTGGATACAAAAGAAATTATTTAAGTAATAAAGTTAATGGAGAAATTACTAAGTGGACAAGTGGTTAGAAGTGGGTTAGCCATAAAATAAGAAAAGCGGTTTAAGCTGGTTAGAAGGTAACCCCTTAAGGAAGCTACATAAAAGTATAAATAAGAGGAAATGGTCTCTCATTTTAATTACACTTGAGCATATTGAATATATATAAGTGACTGAGGTAACCAAAGGATATATAAGGTGAATTTTAGAGGGAAGGTGAAGTAAAGAAGGTTGAAATTCAAGGGAGGATAAATTATATTGATGATGTTTCCTAAGGTGTGTTATTTACAAGTCATCTCACCATTTTCACAATAATTTTTTTCTAGAATCATTCAGACCATGAAATCTAGAGGCCATTGAGGAAACATATCCAAGTAGTTGTGATAAATATTTCAACTTGTGGGTCGTTGTATTTTTGGAGTTACACTCCATGGAAAATAAGGTTTGTGGCTAGTCCTAAAACTAGTCTAAAACCACTGTTTAAGGTAAAAATGTCATAAGTTCTTCATAACATATCCAAATTCTGTAACACCAAATGTATTAGTTATAGTACAATATTTAGTAATCTATGTACCATTTTCAGATCCATACAACAAATATTCTGTTTGAGGTACACTCTACAAGTTCGCTCTCTAGAATAATCCAGAATTCAACAAGGTATGCCATTTTTTCTACAACTCCTTTTCTGAGAGGTTCCAAGTAGTGAAACCTTGAGGAATTGAATAAAAGAAACTGAAGAACATTGTGCACTATTTTCATATATTTATTCATTACAGGTACATAGTTATGATGATTTCAAGTTAGGGTTGTTGACTAATCCAAAATTAGTCATGTGAGACTAAAGTCAAGTTTGATGAAAATGCAAGTCTCTTGTTGTTAAAGTTAAGGAAAGTTTGCAAGTATGTGATCATATACACTGGGTCTATTACATATTTACAAATCAGTTTTGGATGATGAAATTGATGAGGGATTTTGGTTGAGGTACATGTTGGGTACATGGTTGAGACAAGTAGTTGATGAGTTGGCACATACATGAGGTGTATAGTTGATGATGTTGGTACTTATTGATGAGTCATAGTTTATGTTTATTTGATGTATGATTGTTACATATTTGGTGCATGGTTGATGCACTCGTTAATGGTATAGATTGAGTTACAAGTTGGTGCATGGTTGATGCACTTGCTTATAATACAGGTTGTTTGGTACAAGTTTTAACTGCTTGTTTGGTGCAGGTTGATTAGTACACGTTTACAACATTATATCTCACAGTGATAGTCTGACAGTGGTTCCATCATTCTATTTCTATGATAGGGTAGTTGGATGGGGAAAGGACATGTGGTTGTAGCCACCTTATAATTGTAGTTGAAGAACATAGGGGGTTGTATCCTCCTTCTGGTTGTAGCCATAGAATTGGGGAGTTGGAGCTTCCATTAGGTTGTAGCCTGAGAAACTAGGGGGTTGGAGCCTCCTTTCAGTTGCAACTAGAAAAAGGGAAGTTGGTGTTTCCAATCAATGTAATTCTTAAAGACATATAATAAAAAACATTTTTTGGTTTTCTCCCACTTTGGGTTTCTACGTAAAAACACTGGTGTATTGTGCATCTGTATGATTTCTCATTTGTTCATTGTTTATTTACTTTGAAACTATCGGATGATAATTATACATTAATATAACACTTGCATTTTATGGTTAAAAAGGATTAAATTGGTCTATCTCTCAGTACTCCAACACACTTTTTTCCCATCGACAAAGACATCCACAATAGAGGTTGTATCGGAGTAGGTTGTACAACCTAGTGCTCCATCTGTCGAAGAATATCCATGGCTACCTGAGATATTCATGGTGAGATAATGCATTGATGATAATTTTTCATGTTTCATGAATTGTTTTTATGCATATTTGTTTAATTTTCTTCACTTGATCCTTGTAACTGATGGAGGGTGGCATTGCAAAGATATTGGAGTCACAGAGGAGGGTAAGAACCTCACGATTGGTAGTTTCATATGATGTGAGTTGTCTTAGGTTAAATTACAAATTATCAATTTGTATGTATATTAATTCATTGATGAAAAAAACTTATAACAATGTTTATTGTTTGTGCAGTCTCCATAGCGTCGAAGCATGCCCAGTCCTAGAACCTCTCGTGGTGCATCCTCGAGCAAGAGAAGAAAGATAGATTTATAGGATTCTCCTAAGGGTGGAGAGGGTGGAAAAGGTCGATGATTGACCAACTACTTACATATCGTATCTAGTATACAATATAGATGTTTTTTTATGTCAGTGACTTGTATGCTGGGTACAACTTGCCATTTTGTGAAAAATGTACAATTTAGATGATGTTGAGTATACACACACACACACACACACACACACACACACACACACACACACACACACATTTCGTATCTAGGATATGGTATAGATGTTTTTTTATGTCAGGGACTTGTATGCTGGGTACAACTTGCCATTTTGTAAAAAATGTACAATTTAGACGATGTTGAGTGTATATATATATATATATATTTCATGGAACACTTTTTATGAATCTCATTGTTTCTACATTTGATGTTTATGAAGATATGAATTTCAAATTGTTTGAATTCCAAAGCGTATGAACTTTATGTGTATTAATCCCTTGATTTGTTTCTATTTAGCGATTATAAATACTTGCATGACACATTAAGGAATAGATTATGGGAACACACATTTGAGCTCAATGTTATTTTCTAGGGCACACACAATATGTGCCTCTATCTATGCATCACATAAATAAAATCATTTGATTTATGTGTAACTCTTCATAACTACTTTAAAGACTAGTGAAAGCCTCACTAATGCACATGTTTGTTGAATTTGTATAGTGGCTAATTGTAAATTTTGTTCAAACCATCAATTATTAATAAAATTTATTCAATAATTCTATGCTAACAAAAATATATCTAGAAATTAATGTTGTCTAGAAAGCAATGCTACCAAAATTGTATCTACAAAGTAATGCCTTACATGTTTTACTTCCGCCAACCTAATAGAAAATTATCACATGTGAATGGGTAAACTATGTGTCTCTGATAAATAGATTAATGTAGATCAAATAATTTTATGTGGTTACATGCTAGTATAGTACATCTTATAGATAATCAATGATGTGATATTCAAAATGTAGAAATTGAAAAAGATACTAATGAATTTCCAATTTTGATATCTATAATACAATTTCATTACTTGCACAATTTGTATATTGACTTGTTGATGATTGCAACTATTTCAAGTTGTCTCTCTCACACTATCTTGATTCTCAAGTAAGCCATCACTTTTGCATGAACTGAATTGTGTATCATCCACGAGAGGGGCTCTATTTATAGGTTATTTTTATGGTTTTACTTGTCTTAGGATTTTAGTGGTAGTTGTCTTAGGGATTCTCAAGTATGCATACCATTTGGTATGCATACCATGGTATTTCAATGGTATTCATATCGTTTCAATACCATTGCATACCATGGTATTGGAATGGTATGCATACCATGGTATGGATACCATTTATAGGTTCCTTTTAGGGTTTTAGTTGTTTTAGGATTTTAGTGGTAGTTGTCTTAGGGATTCTCAAGTATGGAATACCATTAGTATGCATATTATTTATATGTTATTTTTAGGGTTTTAGTTGTCTTACGATTATAGTGGTAGTTGTCTTAGGGATTCTAAAGTATGCATACCATCGGTATGCATACCATGGTTTTACAGTGGTATGCATACCATGGTATTGCAATGGTATGCATACCATTTATAGGTTATTTTTAGGGTTTTAGTGGTAGTTGTCTTAGGGATTCTCAAGTATGCATATCGTTGGTATGCCTACCATTACATACCATGGTATTGCAATGGTATGAATATCAAAATATTGAAATGGTATGCATACCATTGATATGTTATTTTTAGGATTTTAGTTGTATTAGGGTTTTAGTGGTAGTTGTCTTAGGGATTCTCAAGTATGGTATACCATTGGTATGCATACCATTGCATACCATGGTATTGAAATGGTATGCATACCATGGTATCACAATGGTATGCATACCATTTATAGATTATTTTTAGGGTTTTAGTTGTCTTAGGGTTTTAGTGGTAGTTTTCTTAGGGATTCTAAAGTATGACATGCCATCAATATGTTATTTTTAGGGTTTTAGTTGTCTTAGGGTTTTACTGCTAGTTGTCTTAGGAATTATAAAGTATGCATACCATTGTTATGAATACCATGGTATTGAAATGGTATGGATACCAAGGTATTGCAATGTTATGCATACCATTTATAGGTTATTTTTAGGGTTTTAGTTGTCTTAAGGTTTTGGTGGTAGTTGTGTTAGGGATTCTCAAGTATGGCATACCATTGCATGCTATGGTATTGCAATGGTATGCATACCATGGTATCGCAATGGTATGCATACCATTTATAGGTTATTTTTAGGTTTTTAGTTGTCTTAGGGTTTTAGTGGTAGTTTACTTAGGGATTCTCAAGTATGCATACCATTGGTATTGCAATGGCATGCATGCCATGGTATTGCAATGGTATGAATACCATAGTATTGCAATGTTATGCATATGATTTAATACCATGGTAAATGTAAATGTAATCCCACACAAATATCAATGAAATGATAGTATATCTGTAATGTAAATGTAAATGTAATCACATGCAAATATTAATGAAAAACACATCACTGTAGAAAACCAACCATGTAAAAGAGTATGGGGGACTAAACTCCACTAGTTAGGGAAAGGGGGATAAAATTTAATGATAAGGGGATAAGCTAGGGAGATTAAGCCAAAAAGGAATTTTATATTAATATTCCTTAAAGTATAAAGCATGGATAACTATTTTATCCTATGTTATAAGGATGGGGACAAGTGGGCCAAAGTATTTCTCAACATGACAAGTGTCAAGTTGGGAACATGAATACATATAGTGTGGACTTAGTTCTTTTTCCATCATTCCATTATCATGGACTCACTCATTCAGTTGTCCTTTGTGCCTTCCCATCACTATACCTGTACCCATACCTGTACATGTACCTTTACCTGGTTAGATTAGGAGTTGGAATAAAGAAGTAGGTTGTCAGGATTGTGGGATATTAAAGAGGTGGTTTTTCAAGCCAATGAGAAATTATGTCTAGGTGAGAGAATTGTTGGGAATTCATTACCCGAAGGTGCGAAACTAAAACTATAGGTCTCTGATACTTCCTATCCGGCCTGATGTTGAAGCCCCAGAAAGGAAGTGGGGCAGCCAAGGGAATGTTGACCAAAGAAGGGGAACACTTCCTGGGGTGGGACAAGCATGTGGGGAATGAGGGATTGTAGGCTGCTAGTTCGAGTTGGCACTTGTGATAGAGTTTATCCTATTGTTTGAGATACATCATCCTATTTAGGTATTACTTTATCTGGGTGGATTTTAGTTCCAGCTCGGGGTTGACCCACTGCTGAGAGTTTTGAGTAGTGTGGTCTAAGGTTGGGAGGAATGTGGAAGGTTTTCATGGAGTTTGTGATAATTTTACCAATATAAGTGTCAATTGTGTGTTAAATTACATGTTCCATTATTATGTATGCATTTATTTTTGTGGTTTTTTTCTTTGTGTGTTGCATGCGTATTTTTATTATTATTCTACATGAATATGGGAATTTGCAACATTTCTATATGTTTTAATTTTGTATATAGTTCGAAATTTTATGTGGCATATCCCAGTTGGATGTTGGGGATGCTAAAATATGGTATCAGAGGTCAAGTGATGCAGGAGCATCGCTCCATGCCAGCCAACCAACCATCCAGCCACGTCAGCGCGCATTCATTTCAAAAGATGAAGGGAGGCGCAACCTCATTTGAATTTGAATTGAATGTAATTAAATGCTTAGGCTGGTGAGCCATGGAAGCTGTGCCTTTGTGTAGGCGTTAGATAGGATCGAATTTAATGCTAGATTGGCCGAGATCTAGATCCAGGCGCTGGACTAGACAACCCATTGAATGTAATTTATTAGATTAGGTGAACCTGGAGGGAAGCGCTCGATGAGCCCCTCAGGTAAAAGAGATTTTCATATCTCATTTTGAGTTAGTGAAGTTAGTTGAGGTAGGAGAAGAGCCGAGGAGAGATCGAGAACACCATTGTAATTACAGGCATTTTCCATTGTTAATATAATCAGAAGCAGTTTTTCCTGCATGAGTTTTGTGTTATATGGATGCCTGTATGTGTTCCCTATGTGTGTTGTGAATGTATGATTGTTGATGCATTCTGCAGGAGTGTGTTTGATTTCCAGAGTGAGGGCCTTTGAGGTTTCATGCCAGAGGGCATGCCAGAGCACTGCGGTGTCTGAACACTGGTGCACTTCTGAACACTGCGGGTTCAGACAAAGACGTGTTGCGGTACATAAGCGGGAGTCAACAACTCAGGAAGAAGACCTCAAGGTTGCTGAATACCTTGGAGGCAAGGCTGTGTAGCTGAGACATAGTTGCAGACAGAACTTTGTTGTAAGTTCTGTAGAGCTCTGCTAGGTGGGCATTGAGCGTAAGCACGAGGTGCTGAAGAAGAAATCTACTGAGATTTGAAGAAGGAAACATAATCACTTAGGATTCTGGAAGAGCTCTGCCAAGTGGGCATCGAGCGGGTGCGTGAGTGCACAGAAGAGGAAGACAAAACTATTGAGTGTTCTGTCTAAAAGAAGGAACTTTTCCAGGAGGGCGTTGAGAAAGTGTGTAAGCAGGCACAGCAGAGGAAAGAACTCTTTGAGTTCTGGAAGTCAGAGGAAAGGTCCACTGAGGGAACGTTCACGGGGTTACTGAATACCCAGAAGCACTCAATAAGAGGCTTGAGCAGAAGGATAGCCAGGAGGGCATCCAATTCATTCGCCATCCGAGGGAGAAGAAGGACAGAGACCCCTTAGGGGCCTGAATGATTATACAAGCTCAGGAGGGACAACACTGTGTGTGCATAGAGGTTCTGCGAGGAGGGAAGACATCAAAATCCTTGAAGGAGCCGAGGATACAAGCTCAGAAGGAACAACGCTTTTACGCGCATCGACGAAGCTCAGAGCGAAGGAGTTCGCAAAGAGGAAAGGAGAAAAAGTCAAGACCTTTGAAATATTGAAATTCTCCTAAGTCTGGGAAGAAAACACGCAGGAAGCTCAAGAGGAGCGACGTCAGCCGTCAAATCGGTGGAGGGAAGAGATCTGGACCGTCGAAGAATTTACGTCCAGGAGGAAGCTCAGGAGGAGCCTACAGAAGGAAGAGACTGACAGCTGTCGAATCTCAAAGAGAAATCCCGTCATCTGTTGGATCTAGAGAAGCTGCGCAGGGGTTAAGCGCAGGGGTAGGCGTGCGAAGAAGTGATCTGGGCCATCAGATCTGAAGAAGAAATCCCGTCAGCCGTCGGATTGGACAGGAGATGCACAGGGTTTAATAGTTGGGATATCGACCATTGGGAAATTAGAGTTCTCGAGGTCGTAAGAACTGGGACAGCGCAAGTCGTGAAATCCCGACGGGATCTGGACCATCCGTTAGTGAGGACACATGGCGGAGATCGCATGAGAGTCGAGATATTGGCCATCGGGAAATCGGAGTTCTAGAGGTCATGAGAACCGGAGTTTCAAAAGTCTCAAAACCCCGAGAGTTAATCTGAGCCATCCGTCTGAAGAGGGAGACATGTCGCACGATCGTCCGTATTAGAGGTCCGGGCACTAGGCATCGGGACTTGCAGGTCTCGAAACGTCGACAAGATCAGAACCATCCATCTGGAGACAGGTGTCAGTAGCGTGGGCAGAGTCGAGAATCGACATATCGAAGTTCCTGAGGACAAGGAGCTTGAGACCTTTCGAGTCCCAAACCCCAGAGTAAATCAGGACTGTTCGTATTAGAGGATGCGTGGCAGAGATCTGCGCCACCGGGGAAAGTTCCGACAGGGAGTAAGCCCATTGGTGATTGGAGTTCATCGAGAAATCGGGGATCCCGGTGACAATTTATTCATACACATTGAAATCCTGATCGAGGAAACCCCGATCAGTGGAGAACAGCTGTCAGCATAGCAGGCAGAAGGAGGAGTCGTAGTGGGAGACAGGTGCCAGCCTGACGGAGAATCGACGATCCACAGGTAAGTGTTTCATAACATTAGAACTCTCGTAGCCCCGATGGGTTGAGGCCGTGGTCTCAGGTTAGAAATCATATGGTGTGAAGCCTATAGTCGGAGGGCTATCGGAAAAATAGACGCATCGCGATTTGGAAAATCGCGAGTCTTGGGAACATGGGTATTTCGACATCATAAACCCTGAAACCTCGATAGGAGGATTGATCATGGTCATGAGCAGTGGTCATATGAGTGGGAGCTGAAACGGTGGGCCAGTGCGTGAAGGAGCCATCGGGAATCGGAGATTCGCGAATCCGGAGGACTTGTGAATCATGACATCGCAAGTGCCGAAATCCCGATAGGGTGATATAAAGCTACGGTCTTATGAAATCTGGTCATATGGACCAAAGAGTATAGCCAGAGGGGCTAAGGCCAGGGAAGGAGTTGATCGCGAATTGGGGAATAGAGAGGATAGGAGTTCTCGACAGCGGGAACCGCAAAACCCCGAACTCCGATAGAGAGTCGGGGAAAACAACGGTAAAGTGCCAAAGGCCATGGGGGAGTAACTCAAGGACCTGTGGATTGGGAAATTTGCACAGTGAATCCCGAGAGGGTCAAGGAGCCGCTTCGGTTCAACAGAGGGAAATTGAACAATCCTGTGAGCAGGAGGTCAGCTTAAGAGACCCTGCGGGTTGATAGGTTGGACCTCTTTGCATCAAGTGGTATCAGAGTGAGTTCTTTTTTGTATATTTTAGGCAAGAGGAGAAAAGAGGAGGCAAAAGAAGACAGAGTTACTGAGGACTCTGTGAGGACTTATTTGCAAGTAGGCAGCAGTCCATAGACATTCAGCAAGACTGTGAGAAGATGATGCTGGAACACTCAGGGATGCAGAGTGACAGCAATAGATCTGTCAGGGAGGAAAATAGATACAGCAAGATGGCTACTGAAGGCCATAGAAAGAAGAGCAAGGTAGAAAGGCTTGCCGAATGGGATGAAGAAGAGACTCGAAATCTCTATGAATTAAAAGCAGACATAGAGAAGCTGGAACTGCGGATGAGGTAGGATAAGAAAGAAAAGCTGAGTTGGGTATACGAATGGCCCATGAAGACGCAAAAGGTGAAATGGCCAGTCAGGGAGCTGATGGTCAAAAGACAGCGCAGGCTGTTGAGAAAATGGTTGAGGTATACTGGAAACCTCAAGGCCACAGAAGAAAAGATGATTTGTCACTGTTGGCCAGAGACTGGAAAGAGTCTCGATGATTGGGATGATGAAGAAGATGAATTGGGATCGAATGATGATCTCAAAGACTGCCAGGAGGGCAGAGCAAAAGAAATTCCAGATTGCCAAGAGGGAAACGAGTTGAGATCAGCTGAAGATCTCATGGAATGTCATGAGGAAAACCAGGAAACTTTGCATTTCCAGCTGGGCAATGATAAGAGATCGCTGAGGGATATCGAAGACTGCCAGGAGGGCAGCGGAAGCATCGGAGACTTCCAGGAGGGCTGCGGAAGCATCGAAGACTGCCAGGTGGGAAGTGGAAGCGTATTGAACTGCCAGGTGGGCAGAGGTGAAAATTTGGAACCATCTGAAGGTCTCATGGAGAGTTCAATTCAGCAAGGAGTGCTGATGAAGATGGGATCGGTTGATCTCATAATATGCCAGGGAAGCAGCAGGGACATCCCATATTGCCATGTGGGCAGGGATGAGCAGATGAATTTGAATCAGCCAGAGGAGCTGACAGAGTAGATGAGACTGTTTGAGGGTCTCATAAATTCAGGGATGAATTTAAATCAGTAGATGCAGCTGACAGAGGAAGAAGATATGAGATATCTTCTGATGATTGGGGGAATCGGGATATTCCTACCATGTGCCCAAGAGGAGGCAGAAATCAGTGTTGCAGATGGTGCAGTAGCAGAACAGTCTCAGCAGATGATGACTGTCAAGGAGGAATTGGAGCAGACTTTGGGAGCTACCAGAGAAAAAGAAGAAGAGGGTGAGCATTCTGAGGAATGGCTCGATATTTTCAGCCAGGAAGCTGAAAAGCCTGCAACAGGGGAGGTTGCAGAAGCAGCAGAAGAAGAAGAAGCAGGCAACATTTGCTTTTCTGACCCGTGGGATCAATTTGAATCCCTGGAGAAGAGGATAAAAGTGTAGGGCATGCACATCCAACAGGTGAAGTTGGAAATGGATGAGGAAGGCGTGGGAGATCATGATGATCTGCCCAATGGCCAAAATTTTTTGCAGCTGAGGAGATTGAAACAACAAAACCAGTCATTGGAGCAGCTGGATGAAGTGATCAGTGAGATTAGGGAGCTGATGTTAAATTTAGTAGATACTGTTAGCAAGGAGAGGCTGAACAGGCAGAAGGAGACAGGAGAAGCAGCAATGCAGAAGCAACAACAGCAGTAGGAAAATGGAGCAGATGGAAATCTCCAAAGACTGGTTTGGGATCCAAGAGGATTTCTAACCCCTTAGAAGGGAAGATCATGAGTAGGAGCTCATGATTTTTGCAGTTGTGGAGTATGATGCAAGAGCATCTCTCCATGCCAGCCAACCAGCCAGCCAGCCACGTCAGCGCACATGCATTTCAAAAGCTGAAGGGAGGTGCAACCTCATTTGAATTTGAATTGAATGTAATTAAATGCTTAGGCTGGTGAGCCATGGAAGTCGTGCCTTTGTGCAGGCGTTAGATAGGATCAACGTTAATGCTAGATTGGCTGAGATCTAGATCCAGGCGTTGGACTAGACAACCCATTGAATGTAATTTATTAGATTAGGTGAACCTGGAGGGAAGCGCTCGATGAGCCCCTCAGGTAAAAGAGATTTGCATATCTCATTTTGAGTTAGTGAAGTTAGTTGAAGTAGGAGAAGAGCCGAGGAGAGATCGAGAGCACCATTGTAATTACATGCATTTTCCATTGTTAATATAATCAGAAGCAGTTTTTCCTGCATGAGTTATGTGTTATATGGATGTCTGTATGTGTTCCCTATGTGTGTTGTGAATGTATGATTGTTGATTCATTCTGCAGGAGTGTGTTTAATTTCCAGAGTGAGGGTCTTTGAGGTTTCATGCCAGGAGGGCGTGACAGAGCACTGCGGTCTCTGAACACCGGTGCACTGAGGATGCACTTCTGAACACTACGGGTTCAGACAAAGACGTGCTACGGTACAGAAGCGGGAGTCAAAAACTCAGGAAGAAGACCTCAAGGTTGTTGAATACCTTGGAGGCAAGGCTGTGTAGCTGAGACACAATTGCAGACAGAACTTTGCTGTAAGTTATGTAGAGCTCTGCCAGGTGGGCATTGAGTGTAAGCACGAGGTGCTGAAGAAGAACTATGTTGAGGGTTGAAGAAGGAAACATAATCACTTAGGATTCTAGAAGAGCTCTGCCAAGTGGGGATCGAGCGGGTGCACGAGTGCACAGAAGAGGAAGACAGAACTGTTGAGTGTTCTGTGTAAGAGAAGGAACTCTTCCAGGAGGGCGTTGAGAAAGTGTGCACGCAGGCACAACAGAGGAAAGAACTCTTAGAGTTCTGGAAGTCGGAGGAAAGGTCCACTGAGGGAACTTTCACGGGGTTACTGAATACCTAGAAGCACTCAATAAGAGGCTTGAGCAAAAGGATAGCCAGGAGGGCATCCAATTCATTCTTCATTCGAGGGAGAAGATGGATAGAGACCCCTTAGGGGCCTGAGTGATTATACAAGCTCAGGAGGGACAACACCATGTGTGCGCAGAGGTTCTGCGAGGAGGGAAGACATCAAAATCCTTGAAGGAGCCGAGGATACAAGCTCAGAAGGAACAACGCTTTTACGCACATCAACGAAGCTAAGAGCGAAGGAGTTTGTAGACAGGAAAGGAGGAAAGGCTGAGACCTTTGAAAGATTGAAATTGTCCCAAGTCTGGGAAGAAAACGTGTAGGAAGCTCAGGAGGAGCGGCGTCAGCCGTCAGATCGGTGGAGGGAAGAGATCTGGATCGTTGAATAATTTACGTCCAGAAGGAAGATCAGGAGGAGCCTACAGAAGGAAGAGACCGACAGCTGTCGGATCTCAAAGAGAAATCCTGTCATCCATTGGATCGGGAGAAGCTGCGCAGGGGTTAAGTGCAGGGGTAGGTGTGCGAAGAAGTGATCTGGGCCATCAGATCTGAAGCAGAAATCCCATCAACCGTCGGATTGGACAGGAACTGCACAGGGTTTAACAATCGGGATATCGACCATCGGGAAATCAGAGTTCTCGAGGTCGTAAGAACTGGGATAGTGCAAGTCGCAAAATCCCAATGGCATATGGACTGTTCGTTAGCGAGGACACGTGGCGGAGATCACACGAGAGTCGAGATATTGGCCATTGGGAAATCGAAGTTCTCGAGGTCATGAGAACCGGAGTTTCGAAAGTCTCGAAACCCCGAGAGTTAATCTTAGCCGTCCATCTGAAGAGGGACACGTGTCGTGCGATCGTCCGTATCGGAGGTCCGGGCACTAGGCATCGGGACTTGAAGGTCTTGAAACGTCGACAAGATCAGAACCGTCCATCTGGAGGACAGGTGTCAGCAGCCTGGGCAGAGTTGGGAATCGGCATATCGAAGTTCCTGAGGACAAGGAACTTGAGACCTTTCGAGTCCCAAACCCTAGAGGAAATCAGGACCATTCATATTAGAGGACACATGGCAGAGATCTGTGCCACCGAGGAAAGTCCCGACATGGAGTAAGCCCATCGGTGATTGGAGTTCATCAAGAAATCGGGGATCCTAGTGACAAGTGATTCATACACATTGAAATCCCGATCGAGGAAAACCCGATCAGTGGAGAACAACTGTCAGCATAGCAGGCAGAAGGAGGAGTCGTAGTGGGAGACAGGTGCCAGCCTGACAGAGAATTGATGACCCACTGGTAAGTGTTTCATAACATTATAATTCCCGTAGCCCCGACGGGTTGAGGCCATGGTCTCAGGTTAGAATTCATATGGTGCGAAGCCTATAGCCAGAGGGCTATCAGAAAAATAGACGCATCGCGATTTGGGAAATCGCGAGTCTTGGAAACACGGGTATTTCAACATCATAAACCTCGAAACCTCAATAGGAGGATTGATCACGGTCATGAGCAGTGGTCATATGAGTGGGAGTTGAACCGGTGGGCCAGCGCATGAAGGAGCCATCAGGAATCGGAGATTCGCGAATCTGGAGGACTTTTGAATCATGACATCGCAAGTGCCGAAATCCCGATAGGGTGATATAAAGTTGCGGTCTTGTGAAATCTGGTCATATGGACCAAAGAGTATAGCCGGAGGGGCTAAGGCCAGGGAAGGAGCTGATCGCGAATCGGGGAATAGAGAGGATAGGAGTTCTCGACAGCGGGAACCACGAAACCCCGAACTCTGATAGAGAGTCGGGGACAACCATGGTAAAGTGCCGAAGGCCATGGGGGAGGAACTAAAGGACCTGCGGATTGGGAAATTTGCACAGTGAATCCCGAGAGGGTCAAGGAGCCGCTTCGGCTCAACAAAGGGAAATTGAATGATCCTGTGAGAAGGAGGTCATCTTAAGAGACCCTGCAGGTTGATAGGTTGGACCTCTTTGCATCATCAAGTTTTCAACACTAAGCCTGGATGGGCCGAGAAAGATGAATTCAAGTGAAATTTCATAGAGCATTGATTTCGAAGTGCCCAAAATTCAAGTTACAGTGCGTCCATGGTAAAAATCAGAAGCAATTGCATAGAATTAGGGAAAAGCCCCAATTTTTGTTGTTAAATTCATGAGAAATTTGAGAAATTTTTCCAAGTTGTCAGATATTCTTAATTTAATATATGTTCTAGCAAATTTAAACTTGGAATTGGTCAATTTTGAAGTTACAAGGAAGCCATGATATATGGAGCGAGATTAGTTGATTAAATTTCTCAATTCATGAATTGAGTTTGGGAAAAATTCATTCCAAGAATTTCAATCAACAATGATTTATTGTTGAAGAGGTTGAATTGGTGTTATCAAAGTGAAATTGAAAAAAATTCATAGTTGTAGAATGTCCATGGTGAA
The DNA here is from genome assembly GCA_000966675.3 of Picea glauca. Classification (NCBI taxonomy): domain Eukaryota; kingdom Viridiplantae; phylum Streptophyta; class Pinopsida; order Pinales; family Pinaceae; genus Picea; species Picea glauca. Next base: position 616,270 of record JZKD02S1795071.1, on the reverse strand, counting down.
AATTGGGAAAGAATTGGCAAAAACCCCAATTTCTGCAGTGGAATTCACGAGAAATTGATGTGTAGAAAAATGAAGGTGTGCAGGTGTGCACACTAAAAATGTGTGGTGCACACTAGAAATATTGTGATCTGTGGAAAATAAGTCTGTGCGGGTGTGTGCACTTAAATTTGGCGTTGTGTAGTGCTTATTTGGTAATGCATGAAAAATAATGGTACACAGTTTTGCGCACTTAACTTTGGCGTTCTGTGGTGTAGAGTTGGTAATGCATGAAAAGTAATGGTGCACGGGTGTGCACACTTAAATTTGAATCTATGTGGTGCACAGTGGGTAATGAATGAAAAATAATGGTGTGCAGTTATGCACACTTCAAATTGGTGTTGCGTAGAGTAAAGCTAGTGAAGTGCGGAAAAATAATAGTGTGTGGATGTGCACACTAAATTTAGCATTATGCGGTATAGATTGGATGGTGCATGCGTAATAATGGTAGGCGTGGTGTGAACACACATAAAATTGGTGTGCGTGGTGTGCGCATTGAGTATTGGTAGAGCACAAAGAACTTTTGTTGGTTCGCACAGAATGTTGGTATGTAGTGCATGCATGCTGTATATTCATGTCACACGATGGTTTAATTAATGGTGCACGATAAGTACTAGTGTGTAGTGGGAGCGCATTAAAATTTGGCATGGTGCAACATCTAGAGTGAAATGAGCATAGAATATTAGCATGTGACACAAAAAAAACCGTGTGCAATAGGTATTAGTGCATGAACCATAATTGTGCATGGTAGACATTAGTGCGCAACAAAAAAGTAGTGTGCACGAGATATTGATATGACAAAGAAGTGATCCACATTGGTTAAAGGTGCGTGAATCATGTGCTACCTTATGGTGTGGCTGCACATGCTAAATATGAGTGTAAATTTTTAAATTTATGCATGGAAATTCATTTGGATGGTCTACAAGAAAAGAAAACCAATGATTTTCTGTGACATTTTATACTGTTTGAAGGTCATCTTTTTCAACGCATTTTTGAGTCCCTAAACAATGTTTGTAACTACTCAAAAATGAAGAGAACATAATGTACTAAGACACACTTTGTATCTATATCTCAATGAAATATCCTAGAGAGGGATTGTTGGACATAGTGCCATTGATGCATTTTCATTGATGTCAACATTCAATGTCTTTGATGTGATGATAAGTTGGTATGAGGAATTGTCATTAATATTAACAATATAACAGTTATCATATAATGACTGATCTCAAATAGTTGGATGATATGCAAAGATAAAATCTCAGGAGGTTTAGAAAATGAAGATCAAAGCTCAGAAGAGATGGTGTGGTGAATATTAGAATAATCGTTGGGTGATTAGTCAATGATCAAATCAATTCAATACCGTTGATGTGAAATCACTAGATCAATGACAGGGATGAATTGCAAAGAGAAAAAGAAGAATTAAATGACTTGTTGGTTACAATCTCGCAATCGGTCTAGATCGTCAGATCTCATAAACTCAAATATCAACAACTGTGGTTGATCCAACACATGAACAGATTAAGTCGGATTAAGTCATGATCGTTGGATGTGAAATTTCCAAATCTACGGTAGAGATAGATTGTAGAGAGTGAAAGGAGAATTAAACATCATGCTATTTCCAAATCTACAATTATTCAGGACCGTCATATTTTATAGCTTCAAATATCGGTGACTGTGGTTGACTCATCAATGGACACACAACTTCAATTTGCGAAGCTCAGGTGATGAGTTAAATGAATCACAAGCTATGGTTCCGCAATCATCCTTGATCATTGATCTTCTTCGAGTATCTTCACAAACGTTGGATAAATTTAAGTGGAAGGATAGGATAAGCAGGGAAAAAGGTTTGAGAATTCGAATACCTAAATTCCATCAATCGTTGGATAAAAGAAAGTGGAAGGATAGGATAAGAAAAGTTGGAAGGCCGTTGGATTTAAACCAAGACAGAGAAACATTGCATACAAATCGAGTTGTTGATAAAATATCTTGATCAAATGAACATCATTCACTTCGGGTCTAAAGATGTGAGGAGGTTACGCTCCAAAAAAATATCACTTCATTAATTTTCAGTTTGAGATTTGAAATTCTCGAAGCTTGGAGAGCCGGAGAGCCAAAATAAATTCTCGACTACCGGATCATCCGAAGTAAGCCTCAACCGTCCGATTCAAGAGGACACATGGAACAGTCATATAATGAAAATTGTCTAGTTAAAATAATCATTTCAGGTACGTCCAAATTAAGAATCAAAATGACATGTGGCAGACACCCGAATCATGCCACATCATTAAGTGATGTAAGAAAGTTACATCTCTCTGGGAGTTTTACTTCAAGAGTTTCTCCACCAGCAGATTCCCTAAGTCCTGAAGTCCCAAATGTTGAAGTCCCAAAGTGGACATGAGTCACCTGATCTGAAAGATCACTTCAGGTGTATTCTTAATCGTTGATCATAATACAGTGGAAGGATAGCGTAAGTTGAAATAGTTGAATTCCCGAAGTAAATGGTAGCCATCCATCTCAATGCCTAATTAAGTTCCAACCATCAGATTAAAGCAGTAAAAGGATATATATATATAAGGACCGAATCTGACCATTGATATGGTTCCACGAAATAAATGTGAATTGTCTGATCTATTCGGAAAAATCCACTCCAGGAGATTTGATATGTTCTAAATACCAAAGTCCCAAAGGGCGAAGTCTCGAAGTCCCAATAGTTGTCCATCATTGAGATATTAAATTTTGACTGTTGATTCTAATAAGGCGCACAAACGCTCATTTAGCCTAGCATCTGGTTACCGCCATTGGTCATATGGTATAAGAGATTTAAAAAGAAAAACATAATACATTGCTAAAGTTGATAAGCTCATGGTTTTGTGTTATCAGTCAAATGTAATGGTTTGAAGGAAGCGCGTCAACAGAACTCCGTTTCCTGCAATAATTGCAAAGATTAGGGATAGAGTTAATAAGATGAAATTTATCCATATATGTGATCAATTTATGGAAAGCCATCACAGTAAAATAAATAAATGGTAATTATTATTAAGTTAATTGAAGAGGTGCAATGGTCCAAACAAAGGGAAACAATGATTCACACCCACTCCATTTTGAAGAATATATAAACAAGAAATAGTGGCGAGAAGAAAGTGTCTCTCCAGTGCGAATCAGAAAATATATTAAATCATAGAAGCAGATAAAGATGTAGTAAATACTTGATAAAAAAAAATTTCCAGATTCAAAAAATAAGGGTGGTTGGGTGGTGCAAGGGAAGGTTGGTTCTTCCTTATTAGTTGTAGCTGACTAAACAGGGGTTCATACCCTCTTTCCAGTTGGTGCTAGTGAAAAAGGGTGTGGGTGCATCCTCATCAGATGGTGCTGATCGAAAAGGAAGAATATATTCCTTCTGAGTAACATGTAAAAACAAACTTGCATTTAATAGAAAAGCGTTTGTGGTTTTTCCCAATTGGGTTCCACGATGAAATGTTGTGTCAAAATTTTATTTTCATAAATAAAAGAAAATTGTTAAAATTATTGTGTCACTGATTCACTCCCCCCTCTTAGTGACTAGATCTGATCCTTCAATTGGTATCAGATCAGGTCTCTTCACAAACGGTTGAAATCACTTGAAGAGGAATATACATCAGAATGGATCAATAGTTGAAGATGGCATAAAAAATTCCCCTATTTAATGGTGAAGACTATGTCTTCTGGAGTGTTAGAATGAAAATCTATCTAATGTCCATTGGACTAGAAGTATGGACATTAGTTGAAAAGGGATATGATGTTCCAAAATCCACGCCCACAGAAGCAGAAGACAGGAAAAAGTTTTGGGAACATGCAAAATCCTTAAACACACTACAAGCTAGACTGAGTAAGAAAATCCTTGCTAAGGTACTAAACTGTAATAATGCAAAACACCTCTGGGATAAATTGGAAACTGTATATGTAGGAGATACCAAGGTTAAGAGGGCCAAACTCCAGACTCTCAAAGTACAATATGAAGGCCTAAAAATGAAAGATGAGGAAAATATCTCTTAGTACTTCGAAAGAGTTGATAATATTATTAATTCAATCAGAGGATTAGGAGTAGAAGTATCAGACAATGAGTTAGTTGAAAACATTCTAAGAACACTACCTATTCTATACAATATTAAAGTGTCCTCTCTTGAAGATTGAGAAAATTTAGATAAACTCACCATGGATAAATTGTATGGAATCCTCACAACCGATGAGTTAATATTAGGTTATGAGAATCACTCACAAGGAGAGGCAACCTTCAAGATACTAAAAGAAAACAAAGAATCAAAAAAAGAAACTTCAATCCAGCCATGATGAAGAATCTGATGTCGAAGAAGCCAATTTCATTAAAAAACTTCAGAAAGGACCAGGGAAGTACAAAGGAAAGCTTCCTTTCAAATTTTTTAACTATGGAGAGGTTGACCATTTTTTATCCAAGTGTCCCTATCCCAAGGATGACCTTGAATAGGAAGAAAAAAAAATCAAACTGTACAAGAAAAAGGAAAAACCCAACTACAAGAAAAAGTTTTACAAAGTGAAAAAAAACTTTTACTCAAAAGAAGGAAACAACAATTCATCAAAGTCTAGTGACATTGATGATGATGAAGTTCTTTTTATAGGTATTGAAAAGTCTAATGATATAGAAGACATTAAACATGAGAAAGAGTCAGATGATGAAGCATAAGTTTATATGGAAGAAGAACTTCTCAATGCCTTGGATGAATTAAGAAAATAAAAAACTGGATATAGACAACTGAAAAGTTTTGTAGTTGAACAAAAGGAAAAACGTGAACAGAAAGAAGAGGAAATGGAAAAACTCATGAGTAACCTGAAAAACCAAATCCTAGAAGCAAATAGGATTGAATAAATTCTATGAAAGTATCTTAAATAAAAACAAATAACCTATGAAAGAATGGAGGCAAAAATAGTTCACCTAAGAAAAGTATTGGATACAAAACTCATTCAAACAAGATATGAGAATAGCTTTAAAATATTGGATAAGATTATTACCACACAAAGAGATTCAGGTGATAAAAATCGAATAGGTTATTCTCAAGAAAAAATCCAAGTCAAGTCAAAATCTTATGCAGATGCTCTCCTCAGTACATTCAAGAAGAAAAACGAAGAGAGGACAAATAATGACTAGAACTTCAGAGGACTACTTCCACCCATCAAGAAGGAAAACAATAAAATATCAAAGAAGGTTTATCAAAATAAGTATCCTCACATTTTCTTTGGTTATTTATTTGCATGCTCTACTTTTGGACATAAAGCTCTGAATTGTAGAGAATATAGAAGAAACAATCTAAAGGTTAATAACTATAACCTTAAAGATAAACAAGCAGTAAATTGAGTTAAAAGAAGAAACTATAACTCCTTTTCACCTCTCCAAGAAAGGTACCTAGGATACTTCAGATGTCATAACTATGGACATAAGGCCATTAATTGCAGATTAATGGAAGTTTCATAACAACCAAAGTTCATTAGAGATCAAAAGAAACTTTGAAGAGAAAAACCATCAAAAAGGAATGTATTATTTCTTTAAGATCCCAACACAAATAAGACCTTTGGTATGTTGACATTGGATTCTCAAAACATATGACAGGTAACAAGGACACATTTTTAGAATTAAAGAAACAAAAGGGTAAAGTTACATTTGGTGACAATGCTTTAGGTAACATCCTTGGGAAAGGCAATGTGAGTTTGAGAAAAGCCAAAGCCAAAAATGTGTTGCTTGTTGAAAAACTGAAACCTAGTCTATTAAGTGTCAGCCAAAACCTGTGATCAGGGGCACTTTTTCATATTTGATTCCCATAAATGTGAGATTCGGAGAGAAGACATGGGAAAATTAGTTGGTACTTCTAGAACTCCCGAAAATGTATATATACTAGATACAAAATTGAATGATGAATGCCATATAAATCTAGTAGAGGAAATTTGGCTATGGAATAGAAGGTTGGGGCACATTAACTTTGAAAATCTAGTAAAAGACAACAATCTTGGTGCAGTAAGAAACTTGGAAAAGATCACAAAGCCCTCAAATAGTATGTGTAGACATTGTCAACTAGGGAAGAAAACTAGAATAAGGTTCAAAGAAAAAGAAAACACAACCTCAAAAACTTTAGAGTTTGTTCACACTGACCTATGTGGACTTACAAGGACCAAGAGTTTGCAAGGAGAGTCTTACTTTATGTTTTTCATTGATGATTTTACTAGAATGGGTTGGATATGTTTTCTCAAAGAAAAATCAGAAGCACTTAACAAATTCAAAGCCTTTAAAACCCTTGTTGAAAATGAAAAGGAGAAAAAAATAAAATGTCTTAGATCAGATAATGGTGGTGAGCTCACCTCAAAAGAGTTTGATCTCTTCTGTGAAACCCATGGAATAAAAAGACAATTCTCTATTGCTAGAACACCTCAACAAAACAAGATTTCTAAGAGAAAGAATAGAACAATTCAGGAGGTTACACAGACTATGTTCAATGAAGAAAAATTGTCTGATGGATATTGGAAGGATGTTGTAAGAACAACAGTATACATATTGAACAGAGGAAATGTCAGGGTTAATAGTGATAAGACTCCTTATGAACTATGTTTTGGAAGAGCTCCATTAGTAAAATACTTCAAGGTCTTTGGAAGTAAACGCTACATCAAAAAACTTGATGAGATTATTGGAAAATTTGATGCCAAATTTGATGAAGGTATTTTTCTTGGATACGCTTCTAACAAGAAAGAATACAGATGATACAATATTAGATCACATAAGATTGTTGATATTGCAGATGTGAAGGTGGATGGCCTAAAAATGTTAAGAATAAAAAATCAAGAGACTATACTTGAAAGTGAAGATGAAGATGATGATGAGAAAATTGGCACACAAGTAGAAGAACTAGAAGAGAATAAAGAAAGGGAAGATGATGATGTGCATATGAGTGAAGATGAAGAATATATTCAAGAATAGATAAGAGAGGAATTCCCAAGAAGAGACACAAAGACACCCTCAAGAATGACTCGAAAGAATCATCCTGAAGAACTGATTATTGAAGATATGAATGATGGAGTGCACAGAAGAAGACAACTACTATATCAAACATAAATAAAATTATTATCACATATTGAGCCAAGATCAATCAAATTTGCATGTAAAGATGAGAATTGGGTTAAAGCTAAGAATGAAGAATTGGACCAAATTGAAAAAAATCAAACTTGGGAACTAGTTTCAAGACCGAAAACCAAAAATGTCATTGGAACTAAAAGGGAGTATAAAAACAAAATGAATGAGAATGGGAAATTAATCTGAAACAAAGCCAGATTGGTTTGTAAAGGGTATGCTCAGGTTGAAGGAGTAGACTATGAAGAAACCTTTGCACCTGTGGCCATATTGGAGGCAATTAGGATGTTCCTAGATTTCCCTAGCTACAGAAAATTTAAAGTATACCAAATGGATGTCAAGTCAGGATTTCTCAATGGAAACTTAGAAGAGGAAGTATATATTGAACAACCAGAAGGATTTCAATTAAATAACAAAGGAGACTATGTCTGTAAACTAAAGAAAACATTCTATGGGATAAAACAAGAACCTAGAGAATGGTATGCAATGCTAGATTCTTATTTACAAAAAGAAGGAAACAAAAGGGGATCAACAGACAATAATATTTATTGAAAAATTATTGGTAATAATATAATTGTTGTGGAAGTCTATGTTGATGATATTATATTTGGCAGTGATGATGAAAAAATGAGCAAGGACTTTGCTAGGATGATGCAACAAGAATTTGAAATTTCCTTGCTTGGTGAACTGAATTTCTTTCTTGGATTACAAATAATACATTCCAAAAGAGGATTCTTTATCCATCAATCTAAGTATGTTAAAGATATGCTTAAGATATTCTAGTTAGAATATTGCAAACCTGTTAGTACACCTATGACAGTTGGAAGCAAACTAAGCAAGGATGATGAGTCCAAAGTTGTAGATCCAAAACACTACATATCAATGATTGGGATCTTGCTCTATGTAACAACTTCCAGACCTGATGTCAAGCAAGCTACTGGGATGGTGGCTAGATTCCAAGCAGCACCAAAGGAGGGCCATGTTCATGCTATAAAAAGAATCTTTAGGTATTTTAAAGGAACCCTAGATCTTGGTTTGTGGTACCCTAGCAAGGATTCATTCACTTTATAAGCCTATTCAGATGTTGATTGGGAAAGTAGTGTAGATGACAGAAAAAATTACAAGTGGATGAGAATTCTTTTTGCGAGAATCATTAGTATCATGGATAAGCAAGAAACAGTCCTCAATTTCATTGTCTAGCACTGAAGCTGAGTATATTGCAGCAGAAGAATGTTGCACACAAGTGGAATGGATGAAACAAACCTTACAAGACATAAAAATAGTATTTGAAGAACCTACTACTATCCTTTTTGCTAATACAAGAGCGATAATTCTCTCCAAGAACCCCATTTGACACTCAAAATCAAAACACATTCCCATAAAATACCACTATCTAAGACATCAGGCTGAAAACAAGAACATTAAATTGGAATATGACCTGACATAAGAAGAGGCGGTAAATATTTTCACAAAACCCTTAAGAAGAGATGTATTTGAATATCTTAGGAAACAATTGGGAGTAATCCTTCTTCCAACCTAAATCTCTCCAGAAAATAATGCATCAGTTGGCACCTATTCAGGGGGAGACAACAATCAACGTCAAAAGGAGTCATTTACTTATGACAAGAAAAGTGTGATTGCAGGAGGAGTTACCAATGGTCAATAATTTGATCAAAATTATTTAAATAGACATATAATAGGAGAAGAAACCCTTTTTCCATTGATGTCAAAGGGGGAGAGTAACTTCAGAGGAGAGAAGCAACATCACAGGGGGAGATTGTGTATGAAGTTTGTGAGTTGACATCAATGAAAAAGGGGGATATTGTTGGACATAGTGTCATTGATTTATTTTCATTGATTGATCTAGGTGGATATCGGTGGCCACCCACCTTTTCCAACTGTCTCAAAACAGTTTTCTGACAATTTTGGCAATTTACTATTTTTAGCAGTTTTAACTTTCGGGGCCATTTTGAGGGCATAAATGAAGGTTTTTTTGGATCAATATTCTCAATTATAGATAAAGGAATCATCTATCCCCAAAATTAATCTCCTCGATGACACCTTTCCAATGGGCTATCATACGCCTAAAACGAAAATTGTATGCAAAAGTTATGACCCCGGGAAGTTGATGTACTAACTTACCTAGACGGGGCCCATATGACTTTTGGTGCTTCATCTCCTAGGGTTGGGCTTTTGGATGTCTAGGGTTTTGGGAATTGTTTTTTATTGTAAAAATTCCTTTAGAGCCCCATTTTAATCATCTTTTTGTGAATGAGCACAACCATCACATCTCTTCTTAGAGATACGTTGCCACCATTCCAGCAAGCTTATTTTCACTGCATTTTACAGTTTCAACTTATTTCCTTATTGAATAGAAAACCAATTTTACTGTATCTCTGTTATTTTGTGTTAATAACCTGTTAATAATCTGTATTCATTTTGTTCTACTCATAAAATATGGATCAGTGGTATCAGAGCAGTCTCCTCCTTGTTGTCTTAATGCATGTTCCCAACAAGATTGAAGTACAAAGAGTTGGGTCTCGAGCTTATTTCTCTTGAGAAAAAAAGATCTCGCACACCTAAGCAACCTCTCATGGCAGGAGAAACGAAATATGATGGGACATGAGATCCTTTCAAACTATTGATTGAGGAATCCCTCACACAACAAATAAACGAGATGATGGATAGTTCCACGCAAATCCTTCAGTGGCTACCAACAAGCGACGTATCTTCTTCAAGCGGAGGCACCACCCCCTTCAAGGTACAAATAAAATTTGATATTCCTATATTTGAAGTTTAGATAGACACAGATGCTATAAACAAGTGTTTGAATCTACTAGAAGGTTATTTTTCTATCCATAACTTTTCGAATAGAGAAAATATTACTTTTGCGCTCCTCAAAGTCGTTCCCCATGTCAAAGATTGGTGGGAAAATTTATATGAGCAAAAGGAAATAGAGGAATCCCCATTATTTATAGTCATGGCCACCTGAGAATCCTTCATATATGCTATTAAGGAACAATACTACCCTATTGGAAGTTATGACTACTTGTATACCAAATGGACCACACTGCGGCAAGAAAGAGACCAAGCAATGCCAGATTTCACAAATATCTTTCATACCTTGCGCACCAAGATGGGTATCAAAGATTCAAAGTGACATATAGTGCTCAAGTATCATGGTGCTTTGCATAGATACATCCAGTATGAAATTGAATTTTTTGACATCTCATCCTTGGCCATGGCCTATCGATATGTCGTAAAAATCGAGCAGAAGCTCAAACAAAAGACGCGGTAATTTGGTCTTGGGAACCCCTCAAAAAACATTCCAGGAAAGGGCAGCCTCAACCCATAGAACAAAGGAAATATATGGACAGTATTAGGAAAACCAGTCCAAGCCACAAGCAAAGAAGGACACTGGAAACACAAAGAAAGATACTGGGAAGTGGTGCGACTTCCATAAGATCTCTTGACATAACACTGCTGACTGCCGCTCAAAGCAGTCATTGGTGGCCGAAGTGAAAGCCTATAAATGAGACGCAGGTTCAAAATCTGATCCATAAATAGAAAGGGGAAGACAAATAATTGATGTGGAACCCAATGCCATTATTGCTACCACCAAGCTCAAGCCTGGTGAACCAGACAAGCTAGAAGAAGGAGAACGCCTCTTCCATTCAAAAATGTGGGTAAAAGGCACCCCACTACACTTCATTGTGGATAGCAGTAGCTAGAAGAAGCTCATTTTAGAAGAGGTCATCAAGTGGCTAGCCCTGCCAACAACACTGTACCCAAAAACCTACACCATTGGATGGCTCCCGCAAGGAAGCGATATCCACATCAGCCAATAGTGCTGACTATCGTACGACATCAATCTCTTCAAGGACGAGGTATTTTGCGATGTTTTGCCTCTTGAAGTTTGTGATGTTATTTTGGGACAAACTTATTTATTGAAATTCCATGTTGTATATGAGTCTAGGCCTCGTAGTGTTATTATCACTTTGAACAGGAAATTGTATAGGATACCCGGGCCAGTCCTTCCTAGTGTTATTTCCTTAATCTCTGCTAAGAAATGCAGGAAGGTAATCTCTAAGATGGGTAAGTTTGTCTTCTTTGTGATTCACTCTTAGAATAAGTGAAAGATCACAGTCACATCCAGGGTCTCTACAGCCAAACTCTCCACACATCAGAAGAAAGTAGATAAGTTCATGGAAGAATACTCAGATATCGTCTCCTCACCTATTTAGGTACCTCTGCACTTCTTGGTCAAGCACCCCATCGATATGACCCCCGATGCACCGCTTCCCAATGGGTCAGTCTATCGCCACTCTCTATTAGATAATGAGGAGATCAAGAGACAAATCCAAGAAATTTTCCACAAAGGGCACATCCATCCTAGTTCATCACCTTGCGGGAGCCCAAACGTGTTGGTACAGAAGAAAGATGGAACCTGGCGACTCTACATTGATTACTGGGATCTGAATAAAATCACAGTTAGAAACTAATACCTGATTCCGACAACCTCCTTTATCAACTCATGGGGGCCAAATAATTCAGTAACATTGATATGAATTTTGGCCACAACCAGGTCCCGATAGAATAGACAGATGTATGGAAAACCACCTTCAAGTCAAAGAAAGGCCTTTTTGAATGGTTGGTCATGCCCTTTGGTTTGAAAAACTCTCTAGTGACTTTCATGAGGATGATGGATGACATCCTGTGACCATTCACTAATACTTTTGTAGTGGTGTATCTAGATGACATTCGCATTTACAACAAGACTTGGGATGAACACTTGTAGAATATTCAGCGGGTTCTGCACACCCTACGGAAGCACAAAATATATGCCAACTTGGAAAAATTCTTCTTAGGCATGGACAGGGTCCATTACCTGGGCTACATAATTTATTAGCATGGCGTACATGTGGATCCAACCAAGATCCAAGTCATCCATGACAGGACAACCCCAACCACACTCAATGAGCTTTGGGGCTTCTTGGGCCTTGTTGGGTATGTGTTATATTCTTTGCACGAGTAGTAGTGTTTGAGCATCTGCGTCGGGCACGCAGGGGGGTTAGAGGGGGGTTGCAGGGGTTCGAGGGAAGCGCCCCCCAAAAAAATTTTCGCACTGGAACAACATATTTCCGGGACAACATATTACCGAGACGAGATATTTCCAGGACGACATATTACTGGGACGACATATTTCTAGGACCACATGATATTTAGGTGGTTTTTCGGCACATGGTTTTTTGCCGATGGTTTTCTATTTCCCGTTAAGGAATTAGGGTTTTGGACTAATCTAGGTCATTGGGTTAGGGTTTTGGATGTCGCTGGCTCCTATATGTATATTGTATTGTAAACAACGTAACACAATGTATGAATATAATATATGCTGTTTTTTTCAGGTTTGTGTTTCTAGGTGAAATATCTCTGTGTAATGTTTGTATTTGCCATTGTATATTTTCTATTATTTTCTGAATATCACTTTGCAGTAGATATTGTACAAGGTTAGAATTTACATTTGGTATTAGATATTTATTGGCTTCAGGGGGATGCTTTTGTCATCAAGGGTTTGGCTTGGGACTGTGATAAGCCTTGTTACAGTGCGAGATCTGTGGTATTGTTTTTTAGGTGAAAAGAAATGGCAAGCAATTCGAAGATGGAGATCGAGAAGTTTAATGGAAAAATATTTGAGCTATGGAAGCTCAATATGGAAGATCTTTTGGTGGATAGAGATCAGTGGATCGCAGTAGATCCAGGTACTGTGCCTACAGGAACTTCTGCAGATGCCTAGAAAAAGACGGATCGGAAGGCAAAGACTACAATTCGACTGTGTCTCTCCGATTCAGTATTACTGAATGTGTCAGAGGAAGCTACAACCAAGGATCTATGAGAAAAGTTGGGGAAGTTGTATCAGTCTAAGTCCCTGGTAAATAAACTATTCCTGAGAAAGAAGTTGTATAACTTGAGGATGAGAGATCGAGACTCGATGGCAGAGCATTTGAAGGCCTTCAATACCGTGGTAAGTCAGTTAGTATCTGTTGATATTAAAATTTCAGATGAAGATAAATGTATCAGTTTGTTGTGTTCTTTACCAGACTCGTGGGATAGTCTGGTTGTGG